>JAQMCX010000046.1:994270-1011779 GCA_029814765.1 Acanthurus leucopareius
TTAGCGCTGCTTCATCTAGTGGATGCATAACGCAACCCCAGCCACTACAGTAGTTTCTATTCTATGCGCCTTATAATCCGATGCGCCCTATATATGAAAACAGTTTTAAAATCGGCCATTTATTGAAAGTGCGTCTTATAATCCGATGCGCCTTATAGTGCGGAAAATACGGTAAATTATTCCCAGTATGTGATTAAACACTGCGGCATGCTTTGAAAATACAATAATGTAAAGCGCTGCTGTGGTGCTTTAAACACAAGGGATCTGTCCAAGGTACTGAAAGCACACAAAAAATGTGTTGCCATTGACTTTTTCCACAGAAAACATTTTGTCATGTGCCAGCAGGAAAACACAAGTGCAAATACTAATAAAATGGACAATAGTTGGATTCATTTCCATTCAGTTTCAGGATCCTTGTGTTGCACATGCTGGCTTACTGTCACAGTTCACTGAGACTCTGAGCTGGGAATTTAATAAATCTACTGATATGTTGGTATAAGAAAAAGTTGTTATAGATCTTGGATATTGTCTTTTGACATGAGTGCTGCTCTCTCCTTTGCTTTAAGGACTGCATTACAGTAAGGTGATATACTTCTTTTTAACTTACAAGAATGTTCTAGCTGTGTAATTTTTGTCTTCCATTTTACTGATGATTGTTTGTCCAAAATCTGTATGTGTTTGTGTTTGAGGTATATGGCTAAAAATATCATTATGTTTTATTTAAGCCATATCATCCAGCCCTGTGGTTCATGGTATTTTATACAACTGGTCACTTGTGTGTTTCACAACTGTATTTTCCCATGAAATCCCATCTTTTCATTTCGTTTAGATTACCACGGTTTAATAACTGTGCTCGTGACACCTGAAATATCACAGAATGATAGAGAATCTGTATCGTGCATTTCCATTCAGCCTGAAAATGCCAAGATACAACCTTTAGTTCATTGCGCTAGTGAGTGTGTGTGTGCGTGTGTATATACATGCATATACGAAAATGGTTCCAGCTTGTTTATCCAGGGACAGAAAAGAAATTTTAAAAAAAGTAAATGAAAGTAGCTATGACTAAAAGGTATAAAAGAAAGAAAACTTTCCATCCTGCAGCAATTACCTTAGTGAGCCTTCAAACAAGCCAAAGATGATGAGACAGGAGGCTGATGAAAGCACACTAATAAGCAAAGTTTTTAAGTTTCTGAGAAGAAAAAGAAGTGGGTCATGTTCGTTTTTGCATGCTTAACTGCTTTGGATGTACGTTAGTGAGGATTTTTATGTTTGAGATCTGTCGTGATCAGTTTCCCTTGTTCTTTTATATCAGAAATGTTCATATTAAGTGTTGGTACTTGCTGCATCCCACATAAGCCCAAATCCACACACCTCAGCTGACTGACTCACACACAGATTTGGGGAAGCACACCACAGGAAAAACATTGTGGTAACTCAGTTTGGAGTTCAGTGGAGGGCTAAATGAGCACGGCCGAAAGCACAGAGGAGGTTAAATGGGAAAAAAGAAGACGAGGGAAGAAGTTAGATGAGGTGGAATTGGACAGAGAGGAGAAATCAGCCACTGATTCCTCCTTTCGGACAAACAGGAAGTCCACAGAAAGCAGCATTATTGACCAGGGGCTGAAGGGAAAGTTAATTACTGGTGCTCTGTATTCCTCAGAGGGCACTACTTCTCCCTTCCTTCTTTCCAGCCTCTTCTTATTTTACTAAGCTGCTGCTGCTGTGAAGTGTTATCTCTGACGGTCACAGCAGAGAGGGAAAGTTTGGCTGCGATATCCCTCCCTCTTCTGAGCACCACACAGCCTTGAAGATCAGGACAGTGTCTCTGACAGTCTCAGTGACTCACTGCATCTCTCCATAGGTAGATAGAGGCCAAAGGAAAAGGCAAACTGATAGCAAGGGTGAAAAAAAAAGCTGTCTCATTCTCATTCATCTCATGGGGTCAAATGTTCGCCTGGACTTTTCAGACTCAGTCACGTCTCTCAAACATCTTAAGCCCTTTGAAACCCAGAATATTTAAAAAAAACTGTCAGTGAAGTCCATTATGGGGAAATAGTAAGTAAAAATGAAGCATGCTGTCTAGTCTGAACAAACTTTGTTTTGATTAATGTGTTATATTTCTCATTTCAAGACATTTCAATGCTAGATTTTTTATCTGATATTTACTGCCAGTCTCATGTTCTCTACACAGTCTGCCAAAGCTCCGATAATGCAGTTTTTATTCCTGAGGTGGCAGTCCAATAAAGAAATTGGATGAGTATCAGTGTCTCAGTATGCAAACTCACGCACTGCACAGATCCTTTGTAAAACATTAATTGAAGCAAATCTAATTTAAGAGATGAGGTCTGATTTCATGGAGGTTCCTTCAAACAGAACAGCCACTGTAGAGCCTGTAAGATGTGTGTAAGTGAATCTGCTGAGACTATTTAGGACTGAATACATTTTAACCAGAAATGTTGGCAAATGTGCAATATCCTTTACTTCACATAACAATTTTGTAGGCCCTGTTTCCCTCTTTGTTTACAAAGGAACATTACACAAAGCACACGAACTGCATTTTCATTTCTCAAGTTAAATGTGATTTCTCAAAAATCTGCAAGACTGTAGTTTCTGCTGTTATAAATTTTTAATGCAACAATCATCTAAATAAATTGGTACCTAATACAGGACATACAGCCATGAAGTATTCATTAGATATAAACTGTAACAACAAGGATCCACCCTGAAACACATTGAAACACAGTTGTATTATAAATGACCGACAGAGGGATCAGGATGGTACAGAAACGCATAAACACACCAGACACTGCTGGATATTCTGGTACTTTCAACCAATTTATTTAACTAGATGAATTAAAAAGGAACTGGTGGTGTATAATGTGGCATTGTTTTCTTTTGTTTTGTCTTTAGAGCAACATTAGCACCTTTCAGTTAATTATCTCTAATAATAATCACTAGGAAGTTGATCTAAGTAGCTGAAACAGCTGTTAATATCTAACTAATACACATCTGTTTGCACAATTAGCACTAATAAAGCATTGCTGGCTCCAAAGGTTCATGAACACGTAAAGCTCTAAGTGTCACATCAGAAACTTTTATTAAAGCTCTTGGACAGTCCAGAGAAGCATTGTAAATGTTTGTAGGTCCTTTGTAAAATATCAGAGGCCTATTTGTTTGAATGCAAGGATGGCTTTTCAAGAGCTGTACACACACATTTGCATGTGTATGAAACTGCTTTGACTGAAAGTGGACAACACGGCAGCAGAGAGCTCAGAGCGCTCGAGCAAAATTATTCATTGATTCACTGAGCGGGAAAAACGAGAAAGTTATATGAAGCAAAACCTAATTAAAAAATTAGGAGAAATGTGCTTGAGGAAGGAGAGTGCAGGAAGGAGTTGAGGAGTGTTGGAGGAAAAGGAGCAGGGAGAACAAGGGAGACCGGAGGGAGGCTGGTGGTTGAGTGAGAGCTACAAAGCCCCAGGTCTCGTTTGCATAGCATGAACCCACAACACAGCACAGTGCCTGAGGTGACTATCTATTTGTGTGACCGTTTCTTTGTGTAATCCTGTATGAGTCCAGAGTTCCTGTATGCATGCATTTTCTATCTAAGGGTATTGTTTTATGTTTTAAGCCACTGTGTTATTATGGTTGTTTGACCTAATCTGGAGTAAACAGTGTAAACGGGGCTTATCTGCAATTTGATGACCATCAGTTAAGGATAAATATATGATAAATTACAAATCTGGCTTGGGGAACATAAACAGAGTAAAAAGGTTTGCTGGGATGATTGGAAAATTGAAAGCTTCACAGTATCTCCTGTCAGGACTGAGAAAACTAAATAAATATCACAGTGCGAGTCCTGTGAATAGAAACTGTACAGAGTCTCCCATCTCTTCTGAGGACTGTCGACTAACAGCTTAACCCCATTAGTCAGGGCTGGTGTACATGGTCATGGCTCATTAAGATAACAATAAGGTTTATGTTCTGCTCGACGTTAGGCAAACATGATTGATATTAATCATCATAGTCTGTGAAGAAAAGAGACCATCAGAAAGGCTTGACTGTGCTGTTGATGTCTCATTTCACTGCTCTGCTGCAGACGGAGGGAGGAAAGGACCTTCTAAGCTCCTGCTCTAACACTATTTTTTCTTTGTGCCACCCTGGTTGTCTCTTCATCTCTTCTTTCTTAGCTCTTCTGGGGGCAGAATGTTGTTTACTTCCTCTCTCACCTCTCTCACTCCCCGTCTTTCCTCTTCACTGAGCTTGTTCGGCTGATACGTATGCAACCAAGTGGAAGAAATAAAGGCGGCATCCCAGACTCACTGCATTCATACGGAAAATATCAGAGCCATGTCTGTACTGCGAAGCTACAGAGGAAGGAGGGTCCTGTCAGTCTGCAGCTGCATTGCTGTACATGCAGCAATATTGTACTATCAGAAGAAAGAGTTGTAAAAATAAAATTGTGAAATCAAATTCAAATGTTTGCTTTACTTTAGCACCTAATTTCAACAATGCAGCAATATTACAGTTATGTACCAATATATATATAATGAGGCTTCTCACATATATAACGAGTTTATAATAAAAACTCCTTGGCTCCCTTCATTCATTTGTTTATTTGTGTTTAACCTGCTGACAATTGGCATTTAATATTAGAGTCTGAGTTGTTATAAGCGCAAAATTGGAACAGCAGAGCAGGGCAGCTGTCTTGTAGGTTTTGCATGACCTTACATCATCTACATCAGCACCATTGTAATCTGGGCCTGCTGCATTGGCCTGCTGTTACACTGGAATCACAAAGCATGTCATAATACAGAAGAGTTCTCTGGTCGATATGAACCATAAAATGTTATAAATGACTTTAAAAATATAAAAATTGTGTTTATATTGTTAAATAAACAGAGTTAACAGAAAAACAGTCATGAGAAAGGACTTTATGTTTGCAGCTGCCAGCTTTACTTATCACTGTTTGACACTGCAGATTGATGGAAAAAGGAAATTAATCATCTCACAGCCGAAACATTCATAAGACTCTGGAGGACCAGGCAAGGTTTTCATCCCATGACAAACACAATAAAACTGTTAAAAGAAGGTAGAAATATGAATAAAAATTAAAGACAAAAGCGGTAACTGATAAAGGGAAATAATTTAGTCAGTAAACAAGTAAAGCCATTACTTCACCTTGAATTTTTAGAATAAACATGTGGGGAAATCACATTTTTATTACAATACCTGCAGTTTAATGGAAAAGAACATTCTTTTATTCAAACATCGGACCTGAAGCCAAATTGGCCTTCTGGAACAGAGTCTCCTTTTGACAGCTATAATAGCACAAAGCAGCCTGGTTGGAAGAAAATTGCTCTTCCGTTTTAGCATCTAGGTATGTGTGTGTGTGTGTGTATTTTCTGTGTGTGTGTGTGGGCGTGAACACTTTGAGAGCACCAACAGACTTGCATGTGTTTGAGTACATGTGTGTGTGTGTCCTGTCCCATTTTTGAGCGCTGGTTGGCTGGGAGTGACACTGTCATTATCGACATCTCTCTCCGCTCCCCTGGATCCTGTAGCCATTAGCAACCAACTACGGGAGTTGGCCTCTCCTCTGCTGCAGGCAATTGCTTTCACATCACTGTGTGACTGTGTGCATGCATGCGAATGAGCAGGTGTTCTCTTTCGTGTGTGTGTGTGGTGTGTGTGTGCATATATGCGGTCATATCTTGATATGGCTCCATGATAGAAACATGATTGAGGACGTCTGTGTTGATTATTTGATAAAATGCAGCCTTGCTGTTTCTCATTTACTCCCAATTTATTTCTGCGTTAAGTAAAATGTTCTGGTACAGCATTTTATCAGCACACACACACACACATATACACATACACGTATCTCATAGCAGAATTGCTGAATACAGGACTGCACACCAAAGGAAGCGGTCAGCATAAAATAATCAATAGGTGTTGATTAGGCCTACTCAGTACCTTTGTATTGCATGGCAAGCAACAGCCCCTTTTTTTTTTCTGTGTGCCTGGAAATCAATACTGTGATCTCTGATTAGGCCAGGCATCTCACTGAGCAGAGGAAAAGAGCAGTACATGCCAACTGACTGTGAAATGAGGCTGAAAAGGCACCAGTCCATGATAGATGGCCAAATAAAACAATATTGCGGGTCTACTTTCCCAGAACACAAATTAAGCTGCATGCATGTTACTGAAAGACATGAAAGGAGAGCGTTTTAGTCGTAAGAGGGGCATTATGTATACTTTCAGCTTGAAATCCAGCATCGAACAACAAAGTCAGCCAATACAGAGCTGCTCTTTAAGCAGCACAACTGTTATTTTCCAGGGTTAGCAGCTCCAGGCATGTATGATATGTCTTAATGACATTATGTGCTCTGTGGTGAAGCCATTAAACAGTTGAGGGAATGAAAAGCTTGGCTCAGCAGCACCTCAGAACAGCTGAGAGGACTCACTACCCCTGTCTAGACTCTCACAGACATACCACAGATTTGGCAATATTCTAACCTTAAAGCTGACACTGACCCTTTATATAGCGGTGTCTACACTCCAGGCACTTATTGGCACGGTAACATGAAAACCATTTTAAACTGAGGACCCCTCTGGGAAAGTATATAAATAAACTCCTTTCTATTTGAACTAGAAACGCTGACTGGGGTCACAGGTCACAGATATGGAAGACAGAAAAACCTATTTAGATCATTTTTGTACCAAATAGCTAAACACTCTTAAACATTTATTAACATTCATGTTGATTAAACAACATTGCAGAGTCACTTTACAACAGACCTATGAAGATGTTAAAGGTGGTTAAAAAATAAACAAAAATGTCTTATTCAGACTTTGGACACATTATGTTTTTAGAGCAGATGATGTTCACAGATATTGACAGAGACCTCGTGGTCACAGATGGTGGGACTGATCTTTTTTAGTGCAACAGATTGAATAGAGAAACATACGTTACAGACAAATATCCAGTGTTTGTCAAGGATGCTAATAAGTCTTTGTCTCTGTTACCACAGGAGGTAGTCATGTGACAAATCACAGGGGTGTGTACATAAATCTAAGAATACCTGGAAAAAGCTTGTATGTGCATGTGTGTGTGTTGTGTGTGTGTGTGTGAGAGAGAGAGATCATATATTATAGCTACATTACTAGCTGGAGGGGGAGGGGGGGAGTTTAATCAGGCCAGTAATAAAAGCAGGGTGGGCTGATGGAGAAGAGGTCCTGTGGGAGTTGCAGCTCTTTGTGTCTCTCAAACCCCTCTGGACCAGGACAACCTCACCCTCTCATCCCCCCCACCCATTTCCATATTTCCCACATCTCCCCCTCCTTCTCTCATCTCTAGTTGTCGTTCCTAAATTCACACTCAAGAAGAAGCAAAAAAAACAGGGTAAAAACCCTTTTTTTTTAACCACAACTGCTGCTTAGTGCAAACAACCCTACCGAAGACCTTCAAAGAAACCCATCCAGCCTTGTGGACACACACCTGTACCCCACCCTCCCTTTATGTGGAGCGGCCTTCCAGCAGATGATGGATGTGACAGGGAGGGTCCTCGTGGCGGCTGGGAACCCCAACGCCGCCACGAGCTGATGGCTTATTCATTACAGCGGGATTCAACTGTCCTTTAAGGACCCTAAAATGCCACAGAGCAGAGCTGTGCTCAACACAAACACATTTATGGTGATGGATGTGGCAGCAGGGACCCTGCAAGATCTACAGGTAACAACCCTGCTGCTGGCTGTGCAGATTTTGACCTTTATAAATTAAGCCTTTTAGCCGGTGACAAAAGTAATTAATTATACTAAATTAATTACAAAGTTAATGCATACTTTCTCACTGAATTTGTACCTAAGACAGTAGCAGTGTCATTGCTCTGCCGACTATACTGTCACTACTGTCTAATGTTAGAAATGACATTTTACTAAAACAAATAACACAAAAAACAAACAACTTCCACTGAAGCAAATAATGAATACATAAAATAATGCCTTTGATCATTTTAACCTTTACTTTTATCTTTATATATCTATCATGCTTGATGATGGAACAACACGTGAAACCAGCATCTCAAACTGATCTTATTCCTTATAACTTTCTTTTATTCATTCACAAACATCCTAAAATAGACTTGGACATGAATCAACAAATTAATTTATTCATTTTATTTCATTTTTTGGAATTGCAGAGATAATTTTCAACCACTGATGAACAGAAATTAACCAAATCTTAAAAATAAACTACAAAGCTTTGCCAATTACTACACACACTTTACAGTTATTCAAAAATAACCTGCTAACAAAAAATCTGTTTGTTGTTGAAGTCACACTGAGCAGTGCATTGAAGCAGGCAGCATGCTGTTGGGTTTGAAGTTCTTTTTCTTTGTACACTAAATGGAAGATTAGAAGTCTGCTCTGAGGCAAGTGTCTGTTAATATTTCACAGAGAAAAGCAGCAGTGGTCTCACAGGGTCGCTCCTGCTTTTAGCCGCTCATCAGACGCGTGTGATTGTGCAACATGTTGTGCATATCAGAGGCTGTTTGCAGCATCAAATGCAGCTCTGAGCTTCTGACTTGATTTAAAACAGATATTTGTGGAGGCTCTTCCAGCTACCCAGCATGATATATAGGATTTTATATTGCTCTTAAGCCTTTGCCTGTGTGGTGCTTCAGGCAAACACACTTTTTAGGCAATGAGCACTTGTAACTTTATCTGAGGAGAAAGTTAAGTCTAAATTATATTAGTCTCCTGACCAGACATTTCCTTCATAACACTTCCTCTAGCTGTCTGTCTGGTCTGTCTATGAACAACCCTGCAAAGAAGCCCAAGCTGCTGCAGTCTTTGCTTTGTGTCAACAGTAGCAGTGACAGTGCAAAGGTCCTGAGTTGGCTGGCAGGCTAAGGAGGAGTGATTACACTTGAAAGGACTTTGGCCTCTGGGCCAGCAGGAGGTGGATAGAGGCCAGAAAACAGAGCAAGTGACAAACAGGGCGTCTGCTGAGAGAAGGATTGTAACAATGCTGAAAAAAAGAGATCACAGCTGGATTTTTTAAAAGGATGTTTTTTCATTTATAAACCAACTAGGTGAATAGATGTAGTGGTTTCCCTTTAAATTCCACTGATATTTTATAATCAAGGAAAAAGCAAACATCTACAAAAGGCCTTTTCATGTGTATTCACCACATAAAGTATCTCTTTCATGTGCAATCACAGCAAATCACCACCATGCTTTGTTTTTGAAGTGACATGATCTCCATCTGTCTCCGCCCACCTCTCATCTCATTTTTCCTTCACGCAGCTCAGCCTTAGCCCCTCCTTTGCAATTCCTAATGAGGCTCTGTGTGTCTTGAATATGCTTTGCTTTGTGTGGTACATATGTGTGTGTATGTTACTGAATGCGCTGGCCCTGACAATGGGTGCCTCGTTGCATTACCATGGATACAGGTGGATGTCAATGTAGAGAATTCTATTATATCCTGTTTGTCCCTCTGGAAAATCCTTAACAAGAAAATCCTTACACCTATTTCACGTCTAATTACACACAGGACTGGAAGATGAAAAAGTGCAGTCCTTGAATGAAGCAATGAATGTGCAGCCTTGACAAAACACTAGCAACAATCTAATACTCCAGGAGTGTGTCACTAGTATTTTCATTATTCAGTTATCTGGGGATTTTTTCTGCATAGATTAATTTTAGTTATAATATTCAGAAATGGTGGAAAAAGCCTATTCACAAGTGAAGGAAGAGCCTACGGTGACGTCTTCAATAGTCTGTAAAAACTTTTGCTTTCTACGCTTTGTGACTACAAAGTTTCAGGAGACACCTCGAGCGTCTGCAGCGTCCTGTCTATAGTGACCTTTATCAACTGGCACCTCTGCGGCTAATATTGTGGGGATTAGTATTCTAATGCAATTCTCATGCCAATTCAGAGGACACCAGGGGCAAAATTGATCTTACTCAGCTACAGAGCATGTCATGCTCTGTGTGTGTGTGTGTGCGTTTGTGTGTGTGTGTGTGTGCGTGCGCGTGCGCGTGCCTGAGCATCCCCATTTACGAACAGCAGCGAAAGCAGCCTTCTTCAGTATTCAGACTGCTAATGTGAACATGATGGGCCTGGCACACAATGACTGGCAATGACAAACAAGGTGAGAGGTCAAATTGCTACTGATGAAATGTTCGCATTTGTGCAGTTGTGCACCTTCATGCTCACACAACGCAAACAAACACAGAAGAACAGACAAAAACACACACACACACACAAACACACACATCCTCCATTCCTCATCCAACAGAGGGTGGATGAAAGAGCCTGTAGCTGTGGATGGAGGATGGGAGATGAGGAGGAAGTGGATGGGAGGATGGGTGGATGCTGGGAGAGTGAGAGGGGTTGCAGAGTGTGTGGGTGACTAACGGACAACAAAGGACCAGCGCTGCCCCAAAGTTCAAAAAGGCTCTTTCAACCAAGCGTCTACTGATGTACATGCATATGCCAACAAACATGGTCCCACTGAATCACCCTTTATCCACAGTCAGAACGGTATTTTCACACATTGTTTGTGGGTTTAGTTATGCAATAAAGGAGCTCTACTGTGAGATATAACTGAGAAATACTTGTGTGTATGTTCTCTCTGTTATTTATTTCTATTGGTCAATCGGGGGCCACCCAAAAACATCAATAATGCACTTTCTGTCTAGGTGCTCTTGAAGACAATATAGAATTTTTTCAAAAGCTACCGAGTCAAAAAAGAGGCATGTCTATTCTCCAAAGCATGAAAGCATCAACTGTCTCTAAAAAAAACACACCACTGCTTAAGTTCTACTGGTGGAACTGGTTTTTTGGTTGTAGCTTCAGCATCACTCCTCAGTGGAGAACAGTCATCATCAATGTACATTCCCTTCTCCATTTCATCTATACAAGCACACATTCACACACACGTCATCACATATATAAACATAACTGCGTCATAATTCACAGAATGGATTCAGTTCTAATACATTTTCTCTCCTCACCTGAATACCACAATTTCATAATACACTTTACTATTTAGTTTTAATCCAAAACTGTGTAAGGTAATAAGGTATAAAGTTAAATTTGGATTAGATTTTGAAAGTGGTGTAGCTAGAGTGACAACAGGGAGAAGAATGGCAACACATTGACAGGCCAGGATCCAAGCCGTAGCTCTCCAGGGAAACACTTAAAGCCTCGTAACAGCAGTGGAGCTCGTGCCAAAGCTAAACTCTGCGGCAACTCTGCTCATATAACTGTGGCAGCCCCTGAGGATCTGTCTCTTAGGGACGGTGTTGTTATTATAAGCCAGAACAAGAGCTCTCTCAAAATTCACACATGCATTTGCACAGATAGCCATAACCAAAGCACCGCTAACAGGATTACGTCAAGTAAACAGATTATACGAAAGAGCAGAAGGTGACTGAGAATGAAAAACATCCATAATAAAGTCAAGAAATTTGCTGTTGCTTAAAAAAAGTCTAAGGAAGAAGAAATGTCACACATTCTTCAAATCAAATCGTATTAGGATTTGGACAAAAAGTAAAACATGCAAAGACGTAGCCTATTTATTTCCAACGTAGAATAAATTAATCAAATATATATATTTATATATATATATATATATATATATATCATTAGTGAAATAATATTCGGCCTACACTTCATTATATTGCCTTATTAGTCAAATAGTTCTGATGCTCGTTTGGAACCAGTATTTGAGATATTTGAGATATTAATATATCTCAAAAGTCCAAACAATGTAACAACAGTCCCACAATGCAATGCAATGCATGTCTTAGATTTTTAAGATGGAGTGTGAGCAAGTCAGTGATGACAGAAAATGATGATTAAGTGAAAGAATCATGAATTCTTAATTCAGTATTCACTGCAGAGATTTATTAAGCATCTGTTGGGAGTAGTTACTGAGTAAACAAGGGAGGGTCTCTGGACACAGCTATGGTCTCCGTCTCTTTACATATTCCTTTTAATAGACACACTTTATAATATCTTAAGTAAATGAGTGCTTATCCGTTTATCCAATGTTGTATCTATCCATTTATCTACTTGCATATTTTTGCCAGTTTTCTTCTCTCCTTTCTTTAAAAAATCATATGCGAAGGAGAGAAATTTGGATTACAAAGTGTGCAGCAATGCAACAATACAGGACGGATTGTAGCTGCAGAACTTAAGAGGTGAGAGCATCGCGCCGAGAGCTTCTCAACTAGCTAGTACAATCTGCAAAAGCACTTTGGTTGGACAAAATTTACATAATTGTAGCACTTATCGCTCCATCAGTGAGAAAGTGAGAGGTACCCCGCCCAGTGAGAGAACAGTTGTCAAGGCAACTGAGGCAAGGGTTCAACGGGAACGAGTCACTGGCCTTGACGGATAATCAGGGAGGGAGTGGCTGAGGTAGCTGAGGTGACGCTAACAACAGGAGCTGATGGGAACTTATTTCCCCATGTCTATGTAGAGGGAATTTCTGTTCAGGTTGGTGAGGTCATTTCAAGTTATTTTCATAAAGAGAAAAACATTCGTCCTCGATGCTTTTGTTGCTGTAAAACGCACATGTCTAACTGATGGCAGGTGATGAAGAAGGTTAGGGGACATCATAATGGTTCCATTTAACTACAGTTTAGTGGTGGAGAACCATCTGTAGGTCTGTTTATGCTCTGCTGGCCACTCAACTGACCACCGAGCACATTAAGTTTAATGAGTTAATCTACTTTGTGTGTCCACAGATAAATAATTGCAAAGCTGTGACATAAATCTCTCCCCCTCTCTCTTTGTCTGTGTTTCCTGTTCTCGTGCTCAAACGTTTTTTTTCTTCTGTGGTCTCTTTTTATGTCGTATCACACTTTAAAATTGCCTCATTGCCTTTAAACTTTTTTGTGCATAATAGGAAAGGCTGCAGAGATTAGAAGGCTATCTTGTGTTTGTCAAGGTAAAATACAATGTGAGCATCTGTGAATGTGTGTGTGATTATCACTGTGCCTGAAATACGAACCAGTGGCAGAGGACCCATACATGATGGCAGCAATCTGTGGGCAGGCTTCAAGAGTCATTAAAACGAGCCAGTGTCAGTCTCTATCACACGCACACACACACACACACACACACACACACACACACACACACACATACACACACCAAAAAAAGACCACAAATGTCCAGATATAAAGACATTCAGAGAACTATACTGATCAATTACAAAGACAGATAAAAGAGATTTTCAGCAGAGTCAACAGACTGACAAATTCCTCTGCAAAGCACTTATGCTGTCCGTCACTTTGCCAAGGCCACTAACACAGTGAGAGATGGCTGTATCCAGGCAACCGGGCAGCTAGCATCAGCAGTCTGTATCTAACCACCATCAACCAATCACAAGCATCAACTCGCACCTTAGCCAATCGTCACTGATGTCAAGCAGCTGCTGTTCAGTGGGGAGCTATTATCACGGTCAACCAACTCAGTGAATGACTGATTGTCTGAGTGCCATCTGTGGATCTAAGAGGTTAAAAGCCACCTGATAGTCTTCAGCACATTAAATACATCTGAGCTAAAGATAAACATTAAAGAAAGTACATGTACACTTGTAGCAGGTATAACCACCAAATACAGGCTGGTCATTTCAACAATTAATGCACGTCACTAAAAATTTAATTAGTAAACTCTGTTTCCTGTTTTGTTTATTTTTATCTCCATTAGCAACCCTACACTGCTTCTCCAAAATCCAATTATGTCTGTTCCATAGAGAGACTATTATAGATATTAATATTATTTAAGCGTTGCAGTACGCAGAGGACTATTTATGCTCTTCTTATCCACCTCAACCTACATTTCAGCACTTTTCTCTGCAGCCTAACCAGTCTACCCCCATTAAAATGGAGAATTTGTGTTTTCAATGCGTTCCAATGTGTCTGCATTAACTCTAAGGCCAACCTAACGATCATTGCAGATTTATGCAAAAGGTACAGGAGTGTTGTGTCATTTGAAAATACCCCTTTAATCCCCGTGGCAGGGTTCTTCAGCTCTGTCTGCTGTCACTGGTGATGCCAGGTTGCATTCCTACAACAGCTGACTGTGGCTTCACTTCTCTGTTGCAGAGGCCTTTCCCTCTCCCTCTCTCACAAACGCACATAACACACGTAATTCCTGTCACCATGACAGACATAAGTTTAGGCAGGGCAATCTGTTAGCCTAACTGCAGCTGACGGTTCCTGTGATGTTTAGTTCACTCTTTGTATTTGATCCTCCAGGTACAGAGGAAGCAAAGCCTACAGAGACATCTCATCCGCTCATTCTCATTCTCCATGCCTCTGATCTGCTGCAAAGCCTCATAACAATACAAACATTACCAATACAAAGAGCGGGGTACCCCTTTCTCTCTAACTGTATCTGACAAGCTGGTGTCTTATGAAATTATAATTGGTGCCAAACGAAATCAAGCAAAACTTTTTAAATAAATATAAAAAAAAAGAAAGAGAGAGAGAGAGAGAGAGAAATAAAGCTCACTGACCTCATTATAGTGCTAGATGAAATGTTAAGGGATCCCCAGTATTGCTATAATTCATTCTTAGGGGAACACATCAGCCAGTTCAACTGTAGTTGAAATACTTCACTGAAAACCTCAAAATTAAAGGTTGTGGTGGTGAAAGAGAAAAGTGAAGGGAAGTCTTGAAACCATGAGGAAACCAGTTTTCCCTTTGTTGTAATGTGAAGCATATTTCTGTGATATGGACCCATCTGTGTGTGACTCTATTGCATCTCCAGTACAGAATTCATGGCCCAGGATGTGTTTAACCCAAATTAAAAAAAAAAAAAAATTACAAAATGAGGCAGAGAAAAAATAGATAATTAATCAAAAACTTAAGAATCTTAATTAAAGAGGAACTGTAGAGCTTTAGAACACTTTTGATTAAATTCTATGTTCTTAATGACGTCAGACGTCAAAAGATCTATGGAACTTTAGAACAACAACAGATACATTCTATGTGCTTTATGACATATTTTTATTGTATAAAGACCCTACATTAAACTGTTCATTACATTTCAAATATTTTAGTGGGAAAATTTTACTGTCTACTTTGTGAATTTTCAGGCAGTAAACTAATGGCTAGAGGTACAAAAGAGAAGGCTTTGCTCAGTCAAATTGAGAAGCTGAAGGCTGAGCTTGAGAAGACAAAACAAGACAGTTTCTTACAGAAGAAAAAGGCCACAGAGCTTTCAAACAAGCTTGAGTCTGAGGTGAAAGAAAACCAGATCCTCTGGGACCACGTAAATGATTTAACCAGTCAGGTCCATAGTGTTATCAATGAACGTGACGAAGTCGAGGAAAAGCTGGAAAGGGAAAAGCGCAATAGAAAGGACTGGCAGGAAACGACAGAGTGTGCAATGAACCAGTGCGGGGCTATGGCTGAGTTTATTAAAAATATGTTTCAAGAACTGAAAGCCAGTACCAGTCAGGCGCAACATGAGATGGAAAATAGGTCTATTGCTGAAAAGATGTTAGAGAACCAGGAGCTTCTTCAGAGGCTAAAGGCTAAACAACTCAAAAGTAAGACGGAACATGAGCAAGAGGTTGAAAAGCTTTTCACCAAGCTGAAGGTTATAGGGAATGAAAACCAAGTTCTCCAAGACCAGGTGAAACAATTGACGGAGGACCTCCAAGGTATTACCAAAAATCTTGATGAAGCAAATCAACAGCTGGCTCATCAGAAAAAAAAAGGAACAGAAGCAAAGAGGTCTGAGAGACTACAGGCTGAAAAGCTCCAAAACGAGAACACGGAGCAAAAGGTCAAAGAGCTTTCCACAAAGCTACAGCATAAGCTGAGAGAAAACCAGACTCTCTGGGACCAGGTGGAATATTTGACCAGGGAGCTAAGACGAGAGAGAGTTAAATGTTTGAAGAAGGAAAAAATGTGTCTCGAACATAGCCAAAATGAAGCTGATGCTATAAGTGCGTTAAAATTCAAGAAACTATGTCGGAGGCTGAAGGATAACAGGAATTGTTTCATTAAAAATATGGTGCAGGATATTGAACATCTGCAAAAAAGAAAACTCTCAATAGACACAAGTCTCCAGACGTTTAGTATGAATTCTTCTAGCCTCTCCATAGAGACGCCAAATACCCTGATGGATGAGGTGAGCAGTCTGGAGGAGGAGGAGGAGTTCATTCCTATTCTACAGACACCTAAACACTTGGAAAAGACCCCCATTTTAGAGGAAAAGGCTCCGAAGAAAAAGAAGAAACCTTTTTGGAAAAGAATATGTAATTTCATGTTTTTGAAGAGGAAAAAAAAGACAAGTGGTAGAATTAGTCCATATCCATAAGCAGTCTAGGATGCCTTTAGCTACAGCAAAAAAAAAAATAGAATTACCGATTGCGGTTGTCTTCCTCTGTCAGCCATTTAAGTTTCCGTTCACACACATAGTGAACCATTAGATATACAATTTCATCACTCCAGCACTTTATGCTTGTGGACATTTGTGTAAAAATTTGTCAGAATTAGCAACTGATTTCATGAGTTACTGCTCCTACTTTTAAAAAATTACCTCTGGCATTGATGCGATTTGATTATATGTATGACAAATGTTGACAAATGTAATTGTACATCCATTTTTTGCTGACATTCGTTCAAATAAAGGTGAAAAAAAAAAAACCTCGAGGCATTATTGAGTTATCACATTTACAAGAAATGAGACGCACGTAAGTATGGACAGACAGGTAATCATGAAAACATAATGCCTTTGGTCATGGCTGTCACTGGCATGGGGCCAATTGCAGAAACAGGTGATAAGAGATAAAAAAACACCAGAGCAGAAGTTGATAAACTACCAAACAACAGGATAGTGACACTTAAAGGTACAGCAATAAATTGAATTTTTTAAAGGAAAGAAGTTAGGAGAGCTAGTAGCACAGCAACTCAGTGGTTAGCACTGTTGTCTCTCAGCAATACAGGACCTCTGGGCTCAATACAAGACCTTTCTGTGTGGAATTTAGCATTTTCTTCCTGTGTTTACATGGGTTTTCTTCAGGTGCTCTGGTTTTTCTTACCATCATAAACAATTAAAGTTCTCGTGTCAGTGCCATGGCACTAGCTTTGAGCTAAAGTTGATATCTGAGCGCTGCATGTTGGCTGCCCACTGCTCCTGATAAATGGGTTAAATGATGAGAACCCATTTGACTGCGTTGTACTCAGTATAATTATTTGAGAGAAATAAGGATTACTGATGAAGAACATTTATGTAATGTGTGTAGTACAGTGTTAATTTCGTTGACAAAGACTATGAAGAAAAACATTCGTCAACAAACCTTTTTCAAAATGAAATAAAAACCAAATAAAAAGTCAGATATGATGACGAAGACTGTGTCGAAATATAACTGACACTTTAGTCAACGAATAAAAACGAGACGAAAATGTTAGGGAGGGACGAATGGAGAAGAGATCCAATCAAAACTACCCTTTTTGTGGGACAAGTTAGGAA
>JAQMCX010000046.1:1011879-1043475 GCA_029814765.1 Acanthurus leucopareius
AGATGACTAAAATATGACTAAAACTAAATGGTGTGTTATTCAAAAGACTAAGACTAAATCAGAATTTGCTGTCAAAACTAACACTGGTGTAGTAAAATGCAACATGTCTTCTGACCAACAGACCAACACTACCACACCACTAAACTGTAAAAAAAAAAGGAGAAGGTGTAATTTTTATTTAAACATTTCATTGTCATACCATCAAATATTATTGTCTGTCTCTGTGCCCATCTTGGTGCACTGTGTAAAAGGCCAGCCCCTCACATTATCTGTAGCTCAGGGCCATTAGGGCTGAGCTGGAAATATCAATTGCGTTAAAAAAAACTATACCGAACGTGGAGGAGCCACAGAGATGTTAGTTTTTGTGTGTGTTCTTTTATGCATGTGGTTGCACACATGTGAGCCTCTGAGGTTTATAGATAGAAGCGAGTCATAAAAACAAGATAAGTGTTGTGTCAATAGTCCAAGCTGGGGCCATTAATCTGAGCAGAATAACAGCCCCGGCTCTGCTACTGTAACCATGGCAGAAACAACGAGCCTTCAGTGTCCATTAACTTGCAGGGTGGCCATGCCATTAACAGGGGGGGTCAGAAAGGTAACATTATAGCCAGTACAACAACAGAGTAGATGTTGCCATAGCTTGAAATACATCATTACCCATGAAATTGAGTACGCCGTCTGAAATACGTCACCATATATCACCAAAAGACTTGTGCAATACTGCAATTTTGCATGCTATTAATATACAGTAAGTAAAGTTCCTCTTCTCAACTTCAGTGTCAACACCAGACATTTAAAATGTCAGATCTATCTATGGTAATGCTCATAGTACACAGTCAAATTCCTGAATGCACAACAATATTGACCACTATTTTAGCAGAAAACATTTTCATAACTGAAAGTGAAAATAATGATAGAAAATGGAAAGAATTAGTGGAATTATATGAATGAAACATGCTCACACAATATGTTTATAGCAGTGTGAAATGCAGTGCTCTTTCATTCTCAGGTGTACGCCTTAGTCAGCTTGGTGTGGATAAACTGAGGTGTGTTCGTGTGCCTGTGTGCACCTGTGTGAAGGTTTCTCTCCACGCTGCCATGGTATTCTCACTACGGCAGCTGCAGCTTCTCGATAAGACTCAAACTAAACAGCTTGACTTTGAGGACAAAATAAACTGAAATGTAAGGAGAAAAACATTAAACCCCCCGTCCCCTTGCCACCCTCCACCCCCAACACACTCACTCACTCACACACACACACACTCTTCTGACATGGCAGATATTCTGAAGCTAGTAGATTAGCAGACATGAAACAAGGCATTTTCCTCAGACAGGGAGGGCATTTTTGCACAGTGTCTGGAAACTCTGCAGTCTGGCAGAGCTGACATTATACTGAGGAAAACCTTGAACGCATCATATGAACAGAAGAGCCCGATATTATGTCAGAAAGTCACAGTGATATTTCAGATCTACTCAGTAAATCTCCAAACATAATAACTTTCTATAACATGCTTATTCTATGCGGATAAGTGCAAAGGGAAGAGTAGAAGAAAGATTTAAAAAATGATGGATGGGAAGTGAAATAGAAACAGAAGCAGAGATGATTGAATGGGTGTCAGAGAGAAAAAAAGGTGAGAAGGTAGCATGAGATGGAAAAAGAACAGCAATAAAAGAGGAGGTAAAGGCATTTGAGGTTTCAGAGTGTGTTAAAGGGAAATCTGAGGTAGAGTAAAGGAATTAAGGTAAAACATGGAATTTAAAGTAAGATAAAGAATGAAAGTGAGGATTAAAAATGGCTGTAGAATTATATTGGCCTTTTAAATGTGTCTAGCTGAAGCAGTGTTAACTCAGACTTTGCATACATGCCTGTGAACAAACTCATTAGTGTCTCACATGTGCTTGACATGTTAGCTGTTGGCTAATGCTAATGCAAGGTTTTACCTGGGTAGCACAACACTGCAACTTCAAACTAAACCTAATATAAACCCCACCATACCAAAAGTAATGACTTATAAAATTAGAGGGAGGTATGGGGGTACAAACTTGTTTTCTCACTATGGTATTGATATAGCACTTTTTACTTGAGCAATATTTTCAACAAGCACTAAAATTTGTAACAACCCATCCACATAAACTAAGGTCCAAGTGTATTCTGTTGTAGGTAAAAATTTTCTGGGTAAAATCAAAGTCAGTTTTGCAGCTAAACTTCCCATTAGAATCGTCTTTGTCAATTTTTTTCAGTGTAATACTGTAACTCTAACTCATGAATGAACTATCATACTGCCCATTTTACCTTTGCCATTCCAGGCAGGGAGGAAGGAACCCAATACTTGATATTAAATTAGGAGCAATTTCCTGACACAATCAGATTAGGAGCATACTGACCTCGTGGTGCTTGAAAGTTATGTCATTAACATAATTTACATGAACAGGAAGTATCCAGGTTTGTTTTATAAAGCACACAATTGAAACAGTACAGGAAAGAATTACATGGCATTCATGAACAATTTAGCATAATTTAGTCACAATTCATGAGCCTAAAAAAAGACATTTAACAAAACGTTTAACTGTCGTGCACAACAGCTAACATCCAGCTGCTAGTGAGAGGAGGGGCTATGTATCTGAGTATGGATATTTTTAAAACCGTACCGCCCATAAACAAGTGGAGGCAATTAGCATACAGCTATTTTGGTCCATGAGCTCAGATTTTGGGCATGAGGACATTTTTATGCAAAGAAAGGACATTTTGAGTCCTTAATCCTTCACAATGCTTTAACTGACCTTGGTGCAGTTGAAATCTCCTTAGAGTTAAAATCTAGGGAATGTATTGTTGGCAAGGCGCTCACAAGAATAGACATAAATATGTATGTCTGTTTTGGGTAAAGGGGGTCGGGGGTGGGGGGGTTCTGGGAGGCTTGGAGCACGTGGCTTATTTGCAGGCATGCTGTGTAGAATATGCATGTGTGACATACAAACTGAAGAGTGTCCCTTGTGAGTGGCATTTGAGTTGTATGTATGTGTGTGTGTGTGTGTGTGTGTGTGTGTGTCACTCAGCAGCATGTGGTAGATACCAACTGAGTTTAAAGAGCAGCATGTACACAAGAGGCAGCCACTGTCCGTCAACCACCAGCGAGAACTGGGACTTTGAATTCCCAACCATGCCCTTCATCTGGCCTCGGTACAAACAGACCACCAAATCAGAGCACGAGATTTCTGTGGTTTTAGAGTGTGTGAACGAGTGTGTGAACGAGTGTGTGTCTGTGTGTGTCTGTGTGTGGCAGTGGATAAACCATACTGACTGAGGCTCCTAAAGCCCTCCAGAAAACACTATCCGGTTGTTATTTTTTCAGAGCAGACAAATCGACCTCAGAAGATCTGGCCTGCTCCTTGTTAGTGTGTACACACATAAACACATGCAGAGACACTACACACACTTCTTGATTCAGTAAGGAAGTGTAGCAAAGGGAAAAGTAATTCCTATCAAGAATGAAAAGCACAAAAGCAAAACAAAAACTTTTTAAGTTTGATTTTGCAATCTATTAAAAAAAAAAATTGCAGCATTTCAGTATTCAGTCCATTGGTTTTAATTCATCAATGTAAAACACTTCTGGTGTGCTTTAAAAATATATTAAAAGCACCAAATCTGGATAAATGTATTCAACCCACTGAAGATTTAGGACCTCTGAATTAAAAAAAATCAAAATGAAAAGCACAAAAATGAAAAAAAAAAGATATTTGAGCTAAAAGTTAATGAGATGGTCATCAATGATGAATGAGAATATTGTGCTTAAAATAACAAGAGAAAAAAATTCACACTATTATAAAAAAAACCTAAAGAGTGAAAGGTTTAAAAAGAATTTTTTTTTCCATTTTTGTGCTGAAATGTGAATATTTATCAGAAGAATATGTTATTTATTATTTTGGGAAAGAACAAATACTCACTATACATGTTTAAATTTTGATTTTTTGAATTTGAATTTTATGTTTGAAAAAAAAACCCAATAATAACTGTTCATTATGACTATCGTAGAAAACTACATGTACACTTTATACAGTTTATATCATACAACCCTGATTTAAAAAAAGCTGTGACACTGTAAAATAATAATTAATACAACAGATTTTGATAATTTACTACTTAATTTTGACATATATTTAATTGAAAACAGTACACTAAATAGGATAATAATAAATTTTATGTTTTTTCTTATTAACTTAATTTGTTTTGTAAATGTATTCTTCATTTGAATTTGATGCCTGCACACTGGGAATGATTTGGGAAGTGTGAATCATCATCATTTGATAACTCTTTAAAAACAGATGTTTGGAACATTACAAATGATTTTTTTTATGTTTTATGTTTTTATTGACTTTATGCACAGGCTCTCAGGAAGGACAAATAGAAAATACTCTTCCATTGTGATTAAGTATCAAAACTAATTGTGGTTCCTTTACTTTTTTTGTTTGTGTTCTCACAAAGTATCAGTATGCTTTCACAAGACAGTATTAAAATTCAACTTCACACCCCAACCCTTAGTTCTACACGCTCGGTGGGATTTGTTCTCAGATCCTGAATGTCACAGGCACAAAACAAGGCTCAAGTGATTCCGATCTCTCTCTCTGGTTCCATGGTAACTGTGACTCCGGCTTGGCTCTGTGTGTCCACAGAGAGGTACGGAAAATAAAAGTGCAATCCCGTCGCAAAAAAACAGCTTTGAAACATTTTGCAACTCCAAGTGATTTTATGCTTTCAGAAATATTAATAAGTATCCTAATAGAGGATTTCACGCAACTGCTACAATTCCAGCCTTACTGAAAATAAATTCATCGAAGATTATAAATGCATCAGTTTTAGTCATTACACATATAATTCAGTCTTATAGAAAACCTAACAAGAAATTTACAATAATCCTCTTCCAAATGGTTGCTGCTAATGCCAGGGGAACAATGAGCTGTTCTCTGCTCAATTGAGCTGCATACTAATAGGGTGATTATGAGGCCTAATTATCAGATGGCACTTGTATAGAAGAAGCTGTGCAGTTTGCCCCGAGGACAAAATGCAAACTAGAAACAAACTGTTGTTTTTTTGCAGAAAATGCATTAAGGAGTGTCTCTTCCTTATAATACAGCTCGTCAAAAGTCAAAGGGGACACTACTTTAGATGATAACCATGACAGGAAGTCAGAGAAAATTAGGCACAAATATGCAGTACAAATGTAATGTACACACAGGACACGACCCTAACAGTGAGACGACCGCGCCATCAGTAAAGTCACCTGTTATTTTAGCCGTCCATCTTGAATACATTACTCACATGTTGAGGAGACAATGAAATTAGCACATTGCCTGAGGCCAGCATATAGTAGCAGGGATGGTTAAGAGAATTGTTAAGAGTGATGAACGCCACCAGTCCTGACATGGTGACTTTTAACTCAGTGATTGAAAGCTTGAGACATTGAATGAATGTGTTTGCATGTGTGGAGACAGATGTTGTCTTTCAGTGTCTAATCCCTCTTACATACGATACAACCATAAAACATTCTCATGCTATTTTAATTCACCTTTCACTAAACTATTTACCCATTTTTACCTGCTGATGTGGCTTCCAGTGAGCAACAGGACAGTTTTTGAAGACTCATGAACATTAGGAGGGAGATACAGCATATTTCCAATCTCACACATCGTTAATAATTCAACATTTAATATAAAAACAGGCAGGCTGTCCGGGACAGAACAATAGCAGTGAATTATTGATATCCCTCTGCTCTTGTCTCTGGATAAGAAAGTGATAAAGTGTAAATAAGAGGAGAAATTATATGGAGGTCCAATATTCTTCTGCCCTCTAAAGAGAAATCCACTGACCTCAAATGTATTAAACTTAAATTACAACTAGTTATGGCTTCTATCTTTGGAAAGCAGTTAAAAATTCTTTGGATCCAAATTTCTAGAATAAGTAAATGAAGGTGCTCTCGTATCTTTTCAGCTTCCTATTCTTTGTCTCTTCACACACATTTTTTCTGAGTGGTAGTAACGTTTGGAAAGGAGGCTCCCCACGGCTTTCACATCCTTCTCTCCAATTACCACCAATGTCACCCCTCTTTTTTCCTTCATGCTTCCACTCTCATTTATCTGCCTTTCCCAGCCCTCAATGCTCCTCTGTCCGCCAGTCCACTCGCCTCTTGTTTGTCTTTTTTGAGTGTGTTTCTCTCATTCTGCCTATGGGCAGAACGGCAGAGGGTGAAATATAAGTAGACTACAGCAGCAAAAACAAATGTGCCACCGCTGTTACCAACATACACACACGTTTGCACATTAGGCACACCCCACTGGGCCCACACTGAATTTAAAGTTCAACTCTGTGCTGCAAGAGAAACGTTTCCATCAAATATCAGCTCTGAAATTGATCCATCTGCTGCAAGGTGTGGTGCTGAGGCTTGAATTGTGTTGACAATAAGCAACATAGAGATGAGGACACAAACTCACATGAGCCTCATGGTATTGGTTTTCACACCGTTCTCATGCCTCTGAGCCAATGTGAACCAGGTTCTGGCCGTTCCTCCAGAGAGACGATGCAGCAGCTGGTACAGTGAAGGACACTGTGTCTTCTGCAAAGCCCTACGTACCCTCTAACACATCATATAAATCCACCCACATAGAAACCACCGTGTATCACTCGAACATAGAAAACTACACACACACTAATAACAAATATACCATATTGACTGGTAACATATAAGACAGCCTCTTAGAGCCGAGAGAGAGGATTTATTTAAAAAAGAATCAATAAATGTTCAAAGCTAAGATCAGCTGTGTGTGTGTGTGAGCAGTCCCTTCACACTTTTGAACAGCTATGAAGGTTACATCATTTCCCCCAAAACATTTACAGAAGAATTGCTAACTGCAAAGTATGGACACTGTGTAGATTTCATTGGTTGTACTCTAATTGCAATAACACCACTATCGCCACGCCCCCCCCCCCCCCCAAAAAAAAAAATCAGCATATGGCCCTGCTGTCATCACCTATAGCTCGCAATCACACCCACACCCTCTGTAGCACAGCTCCTTATGTGCCTGAGTGTGTACTCTCTGCGTGCGTGCATGCATGCATTTGTGTGTGTGTGTGTGTGTGTGTGTGTGTGTATGTGTGTGTGTGTGAGAGAGTGTCTGCAGTCAGTTGTATGCAAATGCCGCAGAGAGCTGCAGTGTGAAAAGATAAAAACATCAAAACAAACACAGCAGAGGCAAGGTTACATGTCTCTATTCTTCTCTCAATCCATCCATCATCACCTCCCTGCTTCACATTGCTATTTCTCTATTACTCAGACTGCGAACAATAAATACAGGACAGATGCCATGACATCCAGATCTGCACGTCGCATTTCATTTCGGAGTTTTCTTTTCTAAAATCAGCCCAGCAATGCAGTCTGTAAAGACAAGTATTGAATTGAATCCGTCAAAACAGCCTCGTGTGTGTGAATCCTTACTGGATTAAAGCCATGTGGTCAGCTATGACTGATTGGTTACACTCAGTAGAGCCTGGCTGATTTGCTGGCAGACGGCCAAAGCTGTTGATTGGGTTTCTCATCACCGATTAAAAACAATAACTTGCTTCATAGCAGAGGTTGCATTATGGTTTTGAAGCCCTGCTAATGCTAAACAAATACACTGAGCCCCTGAGACCTCAGCAGCTGATTTCTAATCAACAGAGACAGATCTCACTGCATTCACATGCCTCCCATGCTTTACATTGTTGAGATCACTGCTGATGCTCTATGAGTATGATCTCAATTTGTGCACCTGGCAAACAGCCAGCTCATTTAATCCACGCTTTCTGTTTATCTAACCTTTGCAAGATATTACTCTGATTGAAATAAATGAGTGGTGACTGAGAAGCTATTTAGCGTTTATCTTAAGAATCAGTGTTAAGTTTCTTGTCCATCTTTGAAGACGCAGAGATCACAAGCCGTTCCTGTCATCCACATTCAGGTGGCAGTATGTTCAAAGGGCATGGAGATCAGGACTCCTTGCCAAGGCCGGAACAGATGTGCACACATGTGTAAACAGTCATGCATACAATGATAGAGATGCACTGTAATGATCTAAATTTAAATATGATAAATATAACATTAAAACGCTCATTACTGTAAAATTCCTGTGCAGAGTTCAAATTAGTTTTGTGTACTTGTGAGACAATAAAATGTTTTTTGGTAAATAATGTACGCTATCCCATTTTTTGGTCATCCCAAATGACAATAAAATGTTTCTTGTGTACTTTTATCAAGCTTAAACCACGCTACATGAGTAAAAGAGCAGATGGCAGCAATAGAAATGTAGATTGAAGAAATGCAACTGTTCCCATAAGGAGAGTTGAACCGCAGCCACCTGAATTAAAACCAGGAGTCCTAACCATCAAACCATACAGGACAAATATAGTATACACTTCACTATATATTGTAGATATATATTAGATATTTGACCTAATTTTTAGCCACAAAGTCATGAAAGTAAAAGTGAGGAATCGTACTGTAACTGGTGCTAAAATGTTACATATAGCACCTTCAAGAGTTGACGGTCACAGGAGACCTCGGCTCCTCTGAGCGTCAATAACCTCTCCTTCAACCATTTCAATGATCCACATCCTCCCAGAAACACACTTTCATCAGTTTTTCATAATTTCTCCTGTACTTTCACTGCAGCTCCTTCCACCTCTGCCCTTGCTTTGCTCTCTTTTCTCCACATCTCAAATATCTTTTCCCCATTTTGCCAACAGTACATTTGCACCGGTGGAAATCCTATCCTCCTCGACTCCTGTAAAATGCCTAAAATCTAAAAATACTACCCTTGCTGGAGCCACATCCTCATCTGAACTCCTCACCCTTTCCCAACACCACAACAGTCGCTCACCCCATACCTTTCCCTCTCTCCCCCTCTCTCTTCCTCCTCCTCCTCCTCCTCTTTCCTCTACTTCATTCAGGCAAGATCTAATTCACCAATGAATAATGGATGGATGGATGGATGGATAGAAGACTTTCATCTATCAAGGTTCTCTTTCTCTCTCTGTCTTTCTCTTGCGGGATGGCTGTAGTGCTAATGCAGGGCAACATGCATTGGAGATGAGCCCAGGGACCTCCCACTCAGTCTGTTTGTCTGTCTGCTGCCTGAAGGATCTCTCTCTCTCTCTCTGTTTCTATCTCTGTTTCAGACTGGCCATTGCCGATCCCATTCAACCCATGCGCTGCTGTTTTTTAACCTTCTATTCTTCATTTTTTTCATAACCATCACATTGAAACATAAAACCAAACAGTGCTGGCCATCTCTTTTCATCCTTGTCTTCATCCAATTACCTATCACCTTTTTCATCGTTCATTAGTGTGTTCGATTAGTCCCTGACCTTGGGATAGCGATCCTAGGATTGTATTGACCCTGACCCCCCCTGCTTCCCTCCCCTCTAATACCGTTAGAAGCTTCAACAAAGGAGCAATCTTACAAACCACTGCCACCTCTCTAATTTACTGCTATGTAACACGAAGCCTGCTTTAAATCCACTCTGCTTGAGTGAAGGAGGACTTCATTCTGTGAGCCTGAGTGTGGAGGTAACTGTTCAAGCTAAAGTAATGTATAATTTTAAGGAGATCTTGATGTCATGGTGGTCTATTGTGAACTCATAATCTCCTCAGGATGTCAAGAGTCTCTGGCATCTTCATTCCTCCTGAACATGTTGATGATATAGAACAAAAAACAGGCACTGAAAAACAGCCTCATATAATTTTCATAGACAGAAATAAGGTTTTTACTAACAGCAGAAAAACAAAATGTTTCTAAGTTAGAGCTCTAAAAGATCTCGCTCAGTTTGAGCCTTTAGATTCTTCATTCTTACTTATAATAGTTGTGTGATGCTCCATTTGACTTAGTCTTCTCTAAATCCACTTCCTCGATGGCAGATTAAGGACAGAAAAAGAACCAACCCCCACAAAAAAAATCTAACAATTAGTGCTTGGAAGCGAGCAAGAGCAGCAGTCTGTCAAAGAGCCCATCAATAATGCAGGCGGGTGGGAGACCCTGGCTGCTACGCTACTGTCCTGCTGAACCCTCCTGCATGTCTACCTGTCCGCCTGTCCATCTGTCTCCCTTCCATCCATTGCCTCTCTCACCTCCTGAGTGCCTGCTTGAACTCCTGCCATCCTGCTAACATCTGCCTGTTGTATATGTTTCTCAGATGGGCTGCCGGGCTGTCTGCTGTGCATGTATCCTTGAGCTGCTGTGTCTGAGAAGGCTCGCTGTGCACATGTATGTCTTCATTTATTTATCTGCTGTGTAGATGCATCAAAGGTTGTTCAAAATCAATACAATATTCTATTGTTGTCACTAAGGTTATTATTTCATTGTTTATAATTCCTTTATTTTATCAGCAATAACAAATAAATCACAAAGGAAGGATTCCCGTGAAGGCACCAAACTGATCTTTCACTGGCTGCGACCAAAGAAAAGGTAAACAGCATCATTTAGAATAAAAACAAAACAAAAAAAAAGAACAGATGCCTTCATATTTTTGCAAGACTGCCCGAACCAAAAAACTTATAAACATGCTAAAGCAAGAAAATTACAGAAATCAGAATGCTATTCCACGCAGTGGGGTGAGGACAGACTCCGAGGGGAACCAACAACAGTAATAACAGCTGCTGTTCCATCAAATACGCCTGTAGAATAATAATCAGTATAAAACTCTCTGATCACGTTCTTCAACAACAGCAGACAAAATGGCGAGCCAGCGAGCGGCGTGGACAACAATAGAAAATACCAAAATAAGAGCTGGCTCAAAGGTGCAGTTGAGGCGATTTGCGGCTGTGATTCGTGTCGCCACTTTCTTTACGTAGATTAAGTATGACGCTTGTGTACAGGCACAAAAATATTCATTAGGAAGCAACAAGAGGGACATTGTCAGAGCTGAAAAAGTTGGAGCACTGAACAGGTTAACTGTTGTGTTAATTTCCTTACAGTCGAAGCCTTTAAGAAGCAAAGGAGAGAGACATGATGTTGTCCGGAGGAAGCGTGGGAACAAGAGCATCACAGCAGAGATCAGGCAGCTGTGGTGTTGCAGGTGTCTGATGGGAAAATGAACATCTGGCTTTGAGGTTGGTAGAGTGAAACATATATGCATCTGGCTCTATGGAGAATTGTCCATGTTCCTATTATTTAGTCTATCAAATACCAGTAAATTGAGTTTGAGTTGTGGTTCTATACTGATATTACTGTTATTACTGATAAACTGATATGAAAACATAAATGCTGTCTGGCTTGAGACTGGCTGGGCTTTAGAAATCTTTACAGCCTGTTTCCAGTCAGCCCATTCTAGGTTACGGTACAAACACAGAGCTGCAACATGGAGAGCTTTAGAAGACAACCTGCTCTCTTTTTAGATACAAAGGGCTCATTCTAAAGTAAAAACACAACAGGTTATATCTTCAGGGGATTTTAGCAGGGATAGACCACTTAAATTAAAGTGGACCTTTATTTCAACAGGCTAAAATAAAAAAATGTTGATTTTTGATCAAAATAAATGGGAGGCTTCGTCAAATTTTTGATAGTCACATTTCTTTTTTAAAGAAAATGTCGAGAAATTCATCACAAAAAGAACCTCTGCGAACATCCTGTTTTTGCACTGCTGTTTTTACACTGTTATTGATTTGACTGCATAAAACATGAAAGACCCTAAAGGGAAGAGGCAACTAACAGCCAAGCCACAGGACAGTAGTGTAAATAAATAGTATTAATATATACTAAAGAATAAGCATTTCATACATGACATTAAAAAAAAGTAATGTGACATAAGAAATCATCCATTCAGAAATTTTTTTGGTTTGATTCATTCAACTCCGACATACTAACCTCGTGATTCAGACAAAAATCTATCCTCTAGTCCCCTGAGCTGTTAGTCAATAAAGCAGAACCCTATTCTCCTGCTTGGACAGTGTGTATGTGTGTGCGTGTGCGTGTGTTTGTCTTCATAGTCTCACACAGGAGCCCCACCCTTACTCCCAGTGTGAATCAGAAAGTGCCATCGCTGCCATCTTCCCACAGCTCCCCCCTCACTCAGACCCATCACAGATACCATCACAGTAATACAGTGGCCATTTACAGCAGAATGAAGGACACAATGAATGAATGGATGAATGAGACAGTGGATTGACTTGCAGTATTCGGCCTCCCAGCAGGATAAGTATAATGCCCAATAATATGAATATCTGCTGTGCTGGAAATAGCGTGACACACAAACACACACCTGCACACAGACAGATTCCTGTTAAAGCTGTGTGCTCAGTATCCGGGGCCATTGTTCTCAGATCTCTGTAATAATCAACAGACTAATTGAATTAGATTGTGGGATAGCTTATTTTAATGGTTGGAACAGGGGGGGAAGTTGAGATCCAACCAGCTGTTGGCTCTGTCATCGTCCATTGGCTCTCCACAGCACAGAGACAGGCATGTTTTAATTACATTTACACAAGGACCAGTGGAGGAACAGAGGGAATGAGAACAAAGGATCTTAATGAGGGGTGAAGGGTCAAATGCAGCAGCAGCAGAGCCACCGTCATGTGCGCGTGTCTTTGCATGTCTGTTTGCTACAAGCTCTCTTATTGAGGATTCATCTATCTGATTAACAACTAAAAGATGAATTTGATTATCTGTGGTATCTGGTCTGTATAAATCATGGCCATACTCACACTGCAACATGACACAGCATGAGAGAAAATTAAAAAACTTATTAAAAGATTAAGATTTGAACTTGACACATATTTTTTTATGTTGCAGGTCATGTGTATTAACAGTTTAACAGCCCAAAAACATACAAAAGCGGAGACTTTGAAGTGCTGCCTGTTTAGTGTTGGGTATGTATATTTCACAGCTCAATCAGACACACAACAAGATGTCCAGTGAGGGAACAGAGTGTGTGAATAAGTACTTATAACACATTTAACTGTCTCCCTCAGGCAAGGGAAACATCCTCTGAATACCAAAAATGTTGCCTTTTGTAATGAATGAGGCTGCAGACAGAAAGAGAGAGAAGGAGAGAGGAAGAGCACACTCTTGAATTTATACCGCATAATTAGTATCTCAGGAACAGATTAAATAAAATGATCTATGTATAATAAAACAGGTTGTAATATCTCCGGTGAACCAATGTATTTTAAGCCTATGAATATGCAGTGGTGACATAGAATTTTTTGTTTTTTCAGGAGAATGTTTTAAAGACTAGTTTATTTCATGTCTTACAAAAAAAGTTTGTTTAAGTCATTTAATTACATTTTGATAACTGGTTTCTTAAGCTGAAACAATTGAGTCATTATTAAAATAGACAATCAGCAGAAAAGTATTCGATTTTTATCACCATTTGATCTAGAGAGGAGGATAAACAATCCTTTCATCCAGCTAAACAGCTAATTGTGAGGATTAATTGCCTTCTAGTTGCTAAGCTGTAAAAGTAAACTGAATATCTTTGTGTCTTGAACTGTTAGCTGGACCAAACTGGCAATATGAAACCATCACCTTGGACTTTAGGAAACTGTAATTTAATTTCAGTTTATTGAAAAAAATCTTTTGCAGATTCATTGGTATTGACAAACTTTGTTTTTGTTCTAGCTTAACTGGTTTCCAGTGCATGTTTTCCAATCTGCACATGACAAATACAGCACAGAAAGAAACGAACAAGTTAAGGCATTGAGACAAGCTTTACACTGACTGTAAAAAACAAACAGATGCTATGTCTGCTTATTTGATTTTTAAAAAGAAGATGTGAAACAACAGAGCGGTGTTGGCTCTGGAGATGAGCAGGGCTGTTTATCAGTCACAGCGTTGGTGGTTTGATACTTCATGTCCACACACTAAAGTGTCCTTGAGCAAAACAATCATCTCAAAATTGATCTTGATGCTCTGACACCTAACATCCTTTGTCATCAGTGTGCATGTGTTTGTGTGGATATGAGATAAATTATAAAGCACATCAATTTTTCCAATACTGTTCTGCATCAGTTTAAATGCAATCAGATTCGACAGGCTGGGTCTGGTGGATGTTAAGAGAAAGTGCTGTGGTAAGCTTGGATTTTTATAACACCTTCTAATCTTGTTTCTCTTATGAAAAGTCAACAAAATTTCAGCCACATGAGAGAGCAGCAGACAGGACTCAATTACGTTTGTCTGTTTGTCTGCTGCTTCTTCTTCTGATGCAATTGCAGTCTCTCTCTCTTTCCCATAAAAGTACTATAAAGGCTGCAATAGTAACCGGCTGATACATTCAAAGATTTCTTCTTCTCAACACATTGAATGCCATTGCTGACTCTCTGACTCTCAGCATTGCATACTGTGCGTGAAAAAAAAAAAGAAGAAGCGTGAAAAGGACACCAATTAATTTGATTGAGTGGCGACTGCTGAAATGTCCCACAGTTTGATTTTCTTCTGATTGATTGATCCTGTCTACATTCATAAGACACCCTCACCTATCTTGCGAGAGGCTGACAGAGGCAGAGCAGTGACCCATGAGTACAGCTCAGACCTGAGACAGGAAATGATTTATCATCCGCGTTGAGCTCACCTAACATGGCTAACAGGCCCTGGAGACAGCTCATACGTTATCACAGAACAAGTCTGGTTCTTTAGTGGGGTTAAATGTACTATTTAGGAACAAGAGACACGAATAGAAACCATTCCCATAAAACCAATGAGCATTCATATAAACTAACCACATTTAACAGAACATTTTACTTTATAAATCCTGAGGGTCTCCTTTGACACCCACTGCTGTCAGAAATAAAGTCAACAAATGTCTGAAACTGATCTCTGAGCCTGAAGCCAAATCACACGAGCAGGCAAACACACACACACAGAGCTCACACACACTCCAAGCGATTGTATGTTACGTCTTTGTCGCTCATGGATAGAATCACATCATACTCTCATCCACATAAAGACCGCTCAGCTGGAACGGAGCTCCGGGAGTCGCAGCTCAGTGAGGGGCATGTTGCACAACACAGAAAAATCTATCAATATACAGACACACAGGCACACATTTGGGCAAGAGCACACACACGCTGCATCACTGCACAAACATGTAAGCCTGCACCAAAGACACTTTCATGGTCTCAGAGAGAGAGCTTCAAGTCACAACATCATAAAGTGAGTCTTGAGTCTGCAACTTAAGAAAGCTGTTTACTTTCACTAACAAGTTTCTAAAATAAAAAACAAATGGCTCACATTCTTTCCCTCATTACACATCACTTGCAGTCTAATGCCAAAGATTAATTTTAGCTTGTAGTCCTCCTTATCTTTGCTGTTTGAGTAGCAACACTCATCACTGCAGGCCACTGAACTCCAGCTCTGGTTAGAAAGTTTACTTTATTTAGACAGTTTAAAGAGTTCAAAACATTTTTTTTTACCACACCAAACGCACAACATGACAACCATGACACTTCAGCAAACTGTAACTTTACTTCACAGCATGCTTTGCCTCATATGTGCTGTCCATTACTTCATGCAGGATAAAACGTTAAGCCAGTAATGTAGAAGGTAATAATTTGGTAATTGGCCTTGGTCTGGCTGAGTCATAACTGAGTGAGTGGCAGCATGTTAGCAACGACTTTCCACCTATTTTTAGCAGATGAAGAGCTGTTATTCTGGGGATGTCCAAACAGGCCCCAAGTGAGGGGCACTGGGTGTAGAAATGTGTGTGTTTGTGAGTGTGTGTGTGCGTGCACGCGTGTCCGTCTGCACAGCTCTGTGTCTGGGTTTGTTTATCCAAACAGGGAGTCTTCTTACCTTCTATAGATGGGGCCTGGTCCTGGGCGGCGTACAGCATATCCTTGAACGCCTGATGAAGAAATATGAAAAAAATTACTGTCTTGTAAACAATAATCCAAGCAACACAACAGACTTTACACTGATTCACTTCTGCCAGGATGTTTAAGTGAATGTCAAGTCAGTAGAGTCCATAGAAACCATAAATACAGATGATTCGTCTATAGATAAATGTGTGACTGTGGGTTAATTCACAAGATAGACAACAAAATGTCAGAATCACTTGAGTCAGTTCCTGCTCAGATCAAATGAAGAAAGTGTGTTTACAGTTTACACATCAGCCAAAGTAAGAGGAGATTAGATTAAACCACGAGCTGGTGGAAACTGTGTTTACAGTAGCTATTAAACAATCTAAAGTCATCTGAGAGCCATCAACCAAACTCTTGTTCTCCATTTAGGCAGATTACAGCAACCGCCACACAGCTGTAAACATAACGACATAAACATAACGATGCATAAACTCTGGTATTTCCATTATCTCATTTACTCCAACTTACATGAGTTATACAGAGATTTCTAATGCTCTTTATATTCAAAGACCTAAGAATCTATAAGCACAACGGTGTCATATTATTGTTGTCAAATCTGGCAGAGTGACTGCCATGAACAGCAAAGAAAGTCCACTTGCTACTAGTTACTTTTATCCCTCTTATAGTATATAACCTTTACTTTGAGTGAATGACAGTCAGAGTTGCTCTTATTTTAAGTGGCTGAACAAGAATAAAAAAAACCCCACTCAACTCTAGTATGAACAAACAATGAAAAATTCAACAAGATCTTGCAGCTCTAAAAAACCTGGAGGAAACGGGACTTTTGTTCACTCCTAAGTGCTCTTCTTACAAAGATGTAATACTTGTTGCTCTCTATAGTGTCTACTGTAAAGTCTCATCCAGATAAGATCACCTCCTCTCCTTGTAGTAGTTTAAGTAAATCAAAGCAACCACCACACAGCTGCACTCTCATGTACCCAAGGAGATCATAAAATAAGAGGGAAACACAAAATAACTAAGACAACTAACGAAGAAAAAATATGTTTGTCCATATTTTACTTGTAAAGAGTTTGGTAGACAATATTACTTTTGTTAAGTGTACATCTGTCCAATTAAATAGCAGATTTGGAAGAGAGAGACAGGCAGACAGAGCCACTGACAGATAAAAGGCACAGAGAGAGAGAGAGAGAGAGATCGCTGCAGTGGTTAAATGAGGTTGTTTCTCTGCAATGAGATTGATCTGGAAGATAATGGAAACAGACAGATAATTGCACACTGGTTGATGTGAACATGTCAGTGGTGATCAGAAAAATGACTGGAACTGAAGCCTATTTCTTGATACAGATGTCTATAACTAAACTGCACCGACAAAATGAAACAAAGAACTCCATGAAGCTTTATAAATACTGAATCAATTAGGTACTGTTTACGATTACAAGGCTCCCAGCGCATATCACTTAAATCTGGACCATATGCTAAACTTCACTGTCATGCTCCAGTCACAACTCAACTCACTATGTCCTTAAATAAAATCAGTCATCCTCGTCTGACAACCTCTGTGTTTTCTGTCTTATCCAGCAATTATATCAAACTGCTCTCTGTCCAGCTTTCTATATAACCTGCTGCTTTTATAACATGGCAGAGAGCATACAGTGTGAGTAATCCTGCGTGTGGGCGGAAACCACTCAGAAACTGCTGTTCGTTAGTAGCAGCCTGGATTGTTGCTACTTGTAAGTTCCTCTGTGAATTACATGAACAACGAGACTCCGACACTGGAGTCTAACCTGAAAGGTAAACATTTAATATCTATGTTCCACTGTCTCCACCTTTCCTGATGAAGATCACAGGAGGCCCACTGTGAACACACACCGTTGGTTTCAAGCCCAGTGTGTGATGATCTCTGGTGAGCCCCCCTCCTCAACTAATGGGTGGGAAATAGACATTCAGCATCAGACAGGGAGGCATTGCCATGGCGATGGGAGTGATGGGAAAGGGGGGGTGGGGTGGCTCTTTGAGGAACTGGGATAAAACTGCAAGCTTGGCAGTAATCAGAGGTGAAACCTGTAGACAATAACTAAGCCGAGCCTAATGGGGCCTTCAGTATGAATGACCTCACATTAATGTGATGATGATGCATATCCACCAAACCAAACATGTGTGTAACACAAGCACCGGACTTAAGTCACTTTGTCTGGCTGAGGTTTACGCTGCAGAGTGTCCAATCGATTGAACGTTGTCAATGGATCCTTCAAGCTGTGACATGTTGAGTGGACACTAACTGAAATTTTGAGTGCTAGGTGGTGAAACCCTTCCTCAAATATGCTTGAGACTCTTATTGCCGTTTTTTGTGTGCATAATCAGTCTGAAGAGATCTCAGACTCAAATAGAAAATCCAACGGTGGATCACTTGAATCCCCAGTTCTGTGTCTGAGTGGATCCTTGCATGTAGAAAGAGGAGTAGAGAGGATAGGAGGAGAGGATGGAGGCAAGGGAGGAGGGGTGCCGAGGGCAGGTCTGGTCGGGGACCAGATGTCCTCCCAGTGGGGGAGGAACGATGAGGTGAGGATGGAAGGAAGGAGGGAGGTATAGAAAAGGGGGCTCTCAGCAGTTGCCATGCCATGCCTGTTGTATACATAATGTTCATATTGTTGGACATGCAAATAAAACATTACAAAACATATATAGATGTAAGCAATTTTATATATTTTGTGTATAATTATGTCCATCAAAACAAAGCTCATTGTACTAATTTAGACATTTAAACTGCATCCCTCAGATTACTTAGAGAAAGACAAGGCTCAACCTTAGAACTAACAGCAATCACTCACTGAAATCACACAGGCACCTGTTTTTCATCAACATAATATCGCTATGCTAGTTTGAATTGTAAATGTGAATCTCAACATGCGCTCTCCTCCTCCTCCTCATCTGAGCTTACACAAGTGATTAGACTGCAGAGGTAAATGCATAAGTGGCCTTGTTCTCTCGCCCCCACACGTACACACATACCTGCATCTCTATCTCTTACTCTGTCTGTAAACCTCCAACATTCTTTACATATAAGTTACACAACACAAACATGAATTCAACAGCTGCAGAATGAAATTATTGTCTAATAAATACTGTAATACAAAAAAGTTTTCTTTTGCATGAAAATCCCTTGGAAATTTAGAGATGTTGGCATCAGTTGGAGTTCGTAAAACCATTTTTTATTGCATTTTTCTACATCAAAAGGTAAATCTTCCCCTTATCTTTTAACCTACAACCTCTACCCTTTGGCAAAAGTCTCTGGAGTCAACTGGACATGCACACCTCCATACCAAACAGCTCTTTAGCATACAGGTTTATAACAACCATCCCACAGGATAAAGCTCACACCTAATTAGTCCATCACTCAACCGCCTTGTCAATGCCTCCATGTTCAAATGAAGTGCCTTACTATCTAAAGTCTATTATTTGCCAGAACAGCCACTTCGCTGCGTCCACCTCATCTGCATAGAAACTGGCTGACCAATCTGAACAGACAGCACATGGTTTGCGACACAATAGCATGCTCTAAAAAAGAAAAGGAGGCGAGCAAAAACTGGGCACCAGGTTAATTAATCCAACTAGCACAGAAAGGCAAGAATATCACATTGAACCACAGACAATATGGATGTGGGCTGACGTGATACTGCAAACACCACAGTTACAGTCAGTGTAGAAGTGCTACATTCTTCTGCATGAACTGTGGGTAAAAACAACCTGTGTGGAATGATGTGTCAGTCAGTCACAAAGACAGACAACTGAATGATAATAAAGCAGCTGTATTGGCTGCAGAATAAACAGGTGAGGGACTGTTCATAATGGCTACCACTGTGTGTAATGATTGAATGTTTAGCTTTTGTCTGTCTCAAAATATCTCTAACCTTCCCTTTAGTGAAGAGTCCATGAACTGAGTGACTCTTCTGTTGCATCACAGCAGCGTATCAAGGCTTTGCATTTTTCAGAATGACATTAAAATGGATTTCTGTTTTATCTCAGTGACCCAATTCACTAAAGTCAACTGGACGTACTGCTTGTGTATAGCTTTATTTTTGTCCTTGTTTCTTTGACATGTTCAGGGGGTATAAAAGCACTGAAAAAGATGTCCATCATCTGTAGGTTTGAGCTCCCTCCCTGATTTCTCTCCATCACACCCACTCAGGGGGTAATGGTGTTTGCAGAGGTCAGACAAAGACTGAAGGCGGCAAATAACATAAATACACAAAATGCTGCAAAACCTATGAATAATTCAGATTTAAGGAAAGATCTAAATTATATGGAAGACCGGAGTCCCTCTTGTTCTACATAATTTAACAATTGATGCACATGTGACAACAATATGTATGTGAAGGCTGAATGTTACAAAAGAAAAAAAAAGGTCTTGCTCCATATGAATCACTCAGTGGTTGATTACAGTCGTGTTATATTGTTTTGCTATTAATTTAAAGAAATCAGAATTAATTCTAAGCAGGTAAAGACAAAAAATCATTTTTGCTTACATAAATTAGTTGTTTTAGAACAGTGCAAAAAAAGATTTAGTTAATTTTATCCTGGTAAAAGATTCTGGTAAAAAATGTGCAATCATCTGTAGGTATTTCTTTTTTTAATATGTCAATTTTGATAGTTACGGGAGCAAATATATTGTTAAAATAACATACGGTTAAAACTTTAATGCCACTACAAGATTGTTATTACCAGTATAACTAAATAGTAACACTGAACAACAGATTTCAGAGAAAATCTATCATCATCCATCTCAGGTCAGTGAGTGCCGAGCTGAAGACTGAAGGTGTAAAATGGCTGGTATGGCCATGCATCTGTCCCTGGGCTCACTCTGCGTCAGCCTGAGCATACAAAGACCAAACACAGGCTGTCCATGTACATTAGTAATCAATTCATCTAAAATTCTACAGTGCAGCTGAACTCTTTTCAGTGTGTCCACTATATATCTGACACTTTTTTTTCTTCTTTAATCATGTTGCCTGAAGATGTTGTCCTTGCACAATGATGACAGGATGGACCGAACCAAATGTCCTCTGTAGCCCTCATCCAACTCGATAATCATATGTAGGGCATGTTTCCAAAATAAAACCAGTGCGGTAAGCTTCTGTTGAGTCTGGGATGTAGGCTGCTGAGGTTGACGAGAACAAGGTCTTTGTCTATAATTCATAGAGCTAAATGGAACGGTGCAGCCTGTCCTGTCACTACATGGCTGCACTAAGCCTCTAAAGATAGAGCCAGCAAAGCAAAGAAGTGGGGTGTGAAAATAAAATACTCCTCAAGTACTGTACACCTCCCAACAAAGACCATGTTTGCAAACAAAGGTTGCTCTAAATCCAGACAGAATACCATTTTAGATAAAGACGTGCAGTTTGATTCCAAGGGACAACCATTCCTGCTTACTTGCACAAAATATTAAAAATAAATGTGTACGCTAGAGATAGTATTTGTACATTATTTTTCCAAACTCTGCTCAAAATCAAAGAAAATTTTGAATTTTGCAATTTTACAACAATAATTAACAACAAGAATCAATCCATGATTAATGCCTAACAGGTTGCCCTTTTGTCAGTTAGATTGCATCAAGTCATAATTATTAAAGAATAACAAAGATGAAGAATTAAAGAGGATATATTTTATAGCTAGGATTTTAAAAGAAATTAAAAGTGATCACAATTGCATGTCTGAGGGGGATATATCAAAGGGAATAAAGGAACAAACTGAAAAAATGAAAAAAAATGTGATTAAAATAAATTGTCTTCATATTTGTTTTGCAAAGAAAAATGCTAAAAATATACATAGAGAATCTCAGTGAGTTAATTATTTATACAGTATTCATAAATGTGTATACTATGGATTATTAAAATAAGGAATAGATTTTTTTAAATAATCCCAGTGGTTCAATGTTCAATGTTAATTTTTAGGTGTTAAAAACTCAGCAAACGGCGATAATAAAAACTGAATGCTCCCTGTGGCTCTTAACACCCGCAGTCAATTTCCCCTCCATAAACAAAAGGACATCCCTTATCTTTCCCGTGGTTTATTGCTCTCACGAGAAGCTACACTAAATCTGATAGAATTCAAAAATAAATAATGTTTCAGAAAGATTTTATTTTTTACATAGTCAATAATGACTCTTATCTTTCACTTTTCTTTTTTTTACAAAGGACACATTAAATGAGTTTCGGTCATGCCTAAATTCAAAAGGCGTCTATTTCAAATACAAGATCATTTTCACTTTACCTCATACTGAAGATACTGTTTCCTCCACTCTGGAGTGATATGGGACGAAAGATGTTCCGCGAATTTCATTTTGCCGGAACAAGTGTCCCCTCAAACCTCCGTTAAATCCGAGAGCGTCTGTCCCCTTCCCCGTTAACGCGACTTTTGTTATTTCAGTCAACTTGCAGGCTCAACATGCGGTGCGTCAGCCCGGTGCGCTCCGCTGCTTTTCACTCCACTTCTGGCTCGTCCCGGTCAGTGCACTCCGAGCGGATCCCGTCCCACATACTACTTGACGGGAGGGACGCCAACGGCAGCGGCTTCTTTTTTAACAGGTGGTCGGGCGGTAGATTAACGGAGCCGGTGAGAGTGGCTCAGTGACTTTGCTCCGTCCCTCCCTCGGCTGGTCTAGGGACACTGCGGTCCGCCATCGCATTGAGCCACAGCGACGTGGTTGCGTCAGCAGAGCGCGCAGTGGCACCGGGCGTTCGTGGGACCTCCTGTGAAAACTAGTTGGCAGTGCGGTCAGGAAGCCCCTCACCTCCTACATGGATAATTCACACCGTTGCTCTTGTTTCCTGTGGTTTTTTGTTTCATATTGGCTCTTGGGAGGCGTTTTGCTGATCAGTATCTGCGATAAAAAAAGGGGGGAAATTAACACTTTAATAAAGAAATACATCCTCTGCTGCCTTAAAATTTACATCCGCGTTGTGTTACCTATTCAAACAGCAAAGTTCTTACAAAAATCAGATAATTAGCTTATTTAAAATTTACTTTTAAACATCATGATTTCTGCAAAGGACTTATAGAGTTCTGGACTTCCAGACTTTTTCCCGGAGCCCTCCTGCTTATTTCTATATATCTTAGCGAATTTTAGTGAGTCTACTTAGATGCTTGTTTTAATACAGAAGCCATCATTTGTGCTCTAGAGAAGCTTTAAAGAGGAGAGGATAATAGGCAACCATAAGATGGGCCTAGGTCAAAAGGTTCACATTATGCTTTCCATAGTTCTTAGTTTCCTAAACTGAGGGCTAATCTACTTGAAAGTAATGACAGTAAAACTACAGACATCTGTAACAAGCTAATATTGCTACTCCGTGGGTTCAGTTTGAAAGAAAAGAAAAACTTTTTTTGAAAACTGAATCTCAAGAGCATTTCGGACAAACGCTTGGTGAAGGTAGCGGATGATAATTTATTATTATAGCAATAGCAGCATCTGCTGGACGAACTGCGCCAATGCTTTTCGCCGGCAATGCGTTTAAATTGCCATGACAGGACACAAGCACAACTGTCAAACAAGCAAAAAATGTTTGGTAAAAAACTTAATTGCTGGGATTTAATTTGGAAAATGTGTACGGATAAGTTACTAAATAAGTGCTGGCCGTAAACGGCAGGCAATTAAAGCCCTGATTATATTTACCTGTGTTAGTAGGTTGTAGATTGAGGCCATTAACCATGTAGCTAACGTTTGTTTAGCTTAAATAATTATTAAGCTAGTTCAGCTAACGCAAATTTGCAAGTCATACAATTTACATGGCTACGAAAAACGGCCATGTTGACAGTTGTGATAAAAAACATTATTATTTCATATTTAAAAAGAGTTAAATAATACAGTTTTTACCAGTTAAAAGAATTCGTCGGCTACCCGCAAGCCACTTTAGTTATTAGTTAACGTTAGCTAGTGCCGTTAGCACTAGACTGAACTTTTCCATCAGTTAACGTTAACTGTCAGTTAAGCAAGCGTTATTCGTGTTCCTGTTAACCGAATGTTACCATGCACACAGTATCAAACATACACGCCCCAAAACGATTTCCTTTTAATTATAGACTTGTTATGTACTTAAAAAACATATTAATACTGAAACAAAACGACCATTTGACGTTTTTTTTTAAATATTTGTTGTTTCTAGCGTTTTTCTCACCGTGGAACACAGCGGAACCCAGACACACAACCGGAACCTTTCTTCTCTATCAGCATTTGTAGCCGGTGCTTTCAAATCACAGTACCAGAGACGGACCAACGGTAGAAACATATCCGACTGTCACGGATCCTTAACGATAACGGATTATAAAATAAGAAAACCAAATCGCTGCTGAAGTCAATGACAAAAACATAATTCCGGTAGTTACTCTCCGTTCGTCTTTAACGGTTTTCAAACGGATTAAAGGCGCGCGTCTACTCCAAATAACGGTACGTTAACCTTATAAACAATAATAACAATGGCTTCTGGGTCGCCGTCGTCCTCTCCGGACACTGCGACGGGCTCAGGTACAGACCCAGCCCGGCCCGACACAGGGGAGCCCCTCGGTGGAGCAGGCTCAGACTCGGACTCAGACCTAGGTTTGGGTAAATTTGACTGCAGCGCCATGGAAATGGGCGACCGGCTAGAGGGAGACGAGCTGGTGCGGGAGTTCGAGTCCGCAGCCGACCGCGTACGAGATCTGATTCAGACCGCCAGCAGGGACCAGCTGCTGTACCTGTATGCCCGCTATAAGCAGGTGAGTATCGGATTAAGTGGCACGGTGGTTGTGCGGGTCAAATGATCCTCGAAATACTGGCACCATGTGGCTGTATGTAAAAGTCTCTTACTCAATCCCCAACATCATTGTGTAATCTCTGTAATGAGGTTTGACTAACATTGATTCATCTAAATAAACCGGATTTTTCTTTTCAGGCCAAAGTGGGAAAGTGCAATACAGCAAAGCCTGGTTTCTTTGACTTTGAAGGACAGAGAAAATGGTATGTAGAATGTATTTGGATGCCATTTTTAGTTGATGTATTAGTATAGATAATACATGTGTATGAAATATTACAGGAATGCAGTTATGAATTTGTGATTGTGTAGTTTAAATGGCACTAGGTGTGAGTGAGCACTTTTTCTATACACACTGCTTATACACCTACATCTGCATGCCTGCAACATGAAAGCTGTCTTGTTTTCTTTTAAACCAATCCACTAGTCATTCTGAAACCAAAATCCATTAATAATAATAGTCATTACAAATTCACTAAAGACTAGTGACAAACCCTTAAAATCTGTTATTAGTCTGATTATGTTAGCTGTTTTAAAATGTCTTGCCCATCTATACAGAGTGTTTCCACTCTGGAAGATTTTGTAAAATGCTTTTGTAAATGCACACCTACAGTTCACAACTGTAGGTTATCATGAAGGTGACATTTATGTTGTTATTACAGGCAAGCCTGGAAGCAGCTTGGAGACATGGAGGCGGATCAGGCGATGCAAGAGTACATTTCCTGTGTCAATATTTTAGACCCTGAAGGCAGCACAAAGGTAATGGGGATATCTGTGAGAAGTCAAAGGCAATTCCCAACACTGATCTTAATTCTTACCTACTGTGCATAGTAAACTGAACAATACAACTTCAAGTCATTCTTCTGTCATTCATAATATAATGGATTCCAAAACAAGCACTGAGTAAATATGTAATAAATATATACAGATCTCTTGTAAGAGAAGGGGCAGGGAGGTTTCTTACACAGCACAGATGGTAAAAAAAAAGTTTCAGATTTGGTCAAATAAGCACTTATTATGTTTGCGGTGCTAATTTTATCCTGTTTAAAGGTAATTATCAATAGAGTTTTCACTAGTGATGATACTGAACTGAAGGTCAAATGCAGCTATTGAAAGAATGTTGTCTGAAAGCCTCTACCGCTTCTCTGTAAATAAAGATAACTAAATTTAGCTAAATGGCAAATCCTGCTCACCTGGCACTTAACGTTTGCCAAATCTAAACTTCAGAGAAATTTCAAATAAACTTCAGCATTTCAACTCAGTCCTGCATCAGCATCTCGGTAAGATGAAAAGGATGACAAATATAGAAATATCAAGTTTCATGGCTACCTTTTGAAGATGCAGTGCACTTTTCTGCCAGTAGAGGTCAGTATCAGTCTCATTTTGCCCAAGGCCTGTTTTGGGGTTCCTTTTCTGTACATGCAGCATGAAATATACATGAGGAGATTATGTTTTTCTACTCAATAGCTGGCATTTTGGGATATGAATAAAGGAATTAAAATTGTCTTAGTATTGCTGTTGAGCTGTGCCTGTGTGTGTGGTGACATAAGAGACACTATTTAACGTTACACTCCTGGGTCATGTCCTCTTTCTGCTGCATCGACAGGAGAGTTGTGTCGCCATGGACAAGCTGTCCTCTGGGACGGCAGCAGAAGCATTCACCTACAACAACAACTTGTACTGTCTGCTTAGTTGGGAAAAGCTGATAAAGGGAACACTAAGGACAAACCTGTTGTATTTGATCTTCACACCCAACAGGTTTGTTGGGAAACAAAAAACAAAATAAAATAAAGCAAGAACAGAAGCCGGACTAAAATTAATTTAAAAAAAAGGATTGTCTGGTGTTTAGTGGTCTGTAGTGATCTTTAGGCTTTAATATTTAGAAGTAGATATTAATAATAACTATTACAAAGTGCCTGCCACATCCAGTTTCAGACAGTAGGAAGTAGGTTGTTTTTTTCTAAAACCAAAAGCCAAAGAATGCACTAAGGTGTGTCTTAAACATCTGTCACATGTCCTGTAAGACCAAATGCAGCGTCTGACATTTTCTGCTTGTCCTCCAGTTTCCCTCACATCTTTATTACCGCACTTTCTCCTTTTTTCTCCTTGTTTTCCATCCTTATGCCACCTGCTTTTCCTCTATTCATCTGTCCCCCACCCTCATGTTTTTCTTTAATGCTTTCACTCCTTTATTACCCTTTTTCCCTTCCTTCCATATTTATGTCTCTTTAATAGAGTCACTGTCAACCTCATGTCCAATCCTGACACCTTCTTTTCTCTTCAGCCATGATAAGGGCCAGTACTCGCTGACTCTGCCCCAGAGCCGCACAATGCCCAGATAGAGCTCGGCAGAGCAGCCAGCAAACGCACAAATGCCCTCCTAAAAAGAAGATGATTGTATTAGCGTTAACAAAGCACCATAGCATGGCAGCGTCTATTCTTTTGCAAGCACAGTCAAATGGTGTAAGTAGTAGTGCATAGACAGAGAAGCAGAGTGGAGAATAATAGGCGGAATTTGACCTCTGTTCCTGCCGCAATTGTTGAGCAGACACCGGCTTTATATTACATTATCCTGCAGAGGAGCGGGGCCAGCGCATCAGCGAATATTCTGAGTTTCTGAAGTGAATTAGGTTGTCCCCAAAAGTGCACGCACAGTTGTTTTGCTTCGCTTGACATGTTCTCTCCCACTCCCGCTATTTTCTGAAATCAGATTTGTGTGGGTTTCTTTTGTGAGTTGAGGTTGGTCTGCGAAGAATGGGCTCGGCAATAAAGTCTTGACTGGGCTGGATGTTATATAGAATTCCATGAAAAACACAGAAGATTAACAAGGGTCACAAATTAAGATGCTATATATTTTATATTGGCCTTGTGCATATTGTTGGACATTTATTACCTATGAGGTCACTGACTGAAGCCGCAAAGACTTGTTTTAAAGTTACACTTTTTTGAATTTCATCTGTGTAATGCATCAGCTTTGTGAAGTCTATAGGTGAAAAGCTATAGGTGCAGTCATTCATGGTAAATGGGTGAACCCAACCCTTTTGTTTTGTATTGAGCACACAAAACAATAAGGTCAGTATCTCTGTCCACATGGGATAGCAACATAGGCTGCAGAACTAAGCCAAGCTAGACTGAGCTGGCGTTTGACACAAGCCAACTTTGAACAAGAAGTGTGTATTTTTAACAGTGTCCAACATCTGTATGGTGTCATGTTTTATTTTTATCTGTGGATAAGGTGGATGTTGTTTGTAAATGTGCGTCTGTCTTTGATTCGACAGGAACGACGAGGAGCAGAAAGAAGAACAGGCTTTGGAGGAGCAGCAGTCAGCTCTCTGTACCAGGAGGAAATGATCAGGTATTTACAGCAGAAGCAACACAGACATGCACTCACATGTGCAGGCATAGACAACCATACATACACAGTATACATACCATTTAAACCACCATCATAAGCTGCCTCTTACATACATTGTGCCGGTAAAGACACCAGAATCTTGTAGAGCTTTTACAGACACACACTGTTCATTGTTGACTCCATCTCAGACACACACTCTTTATTTGAGTCAGTGTCTTTAGTTTCTATTTTCAGACAAAGCATCTAAGCGCATTTCCCAGTCCTTCAGGGTGCTGAAAGAGACTCAGCTTTTTTTCCTCCAGCTGTGAATCACCGCTTATTCAGTGCTGAGGTCAACTCGATCTGAATCTGGCTTTGTTAACCACTGGTCTTGATGCTGTATTTGATTATACTCAACAGAGCGTAACTGCAGTTAGGGCCCCAAGACGTCATATAGTTATGATTTATGTTAATGAAATATATTCTCCATCTACTTCTGCCTGGCAGACTTACTCAAGCTTAAAAACCTCATCTTCATTTCAATGTAAAAAAAAGAAAGAAGCTCTTTTGGAGATGAAAATGAGATGTGTGAATCCTGCAGGTTTTCCTCCTAAACGTATGTGATTAGTATGCACAGTCTTGGGAAGAGGCGGCCAGAGTCCCCCACCTTTTTTAATTACGTTACGATTCGGGGGGGTACTTTCAGGGGGTGTGGAGGGAGGTGAGGAAGACACACTGGGACCAGCAGAGGAGGGCAGGTACAGCAGGTCTCCCTGAGCGATGCTCCCCTCGGTGATATCCAGTAGCAACAGTGCCCCGAGGGAAACCAGCAAGGAGGAAATCATTAACATGGCACATATACACACACTTATGCATAAGTGTGCATGCATAAACATACAGTTGGCGCTATATGTCGACGCAATTGCATCCGAATCCATGCATAACCGGCTGGAACTGTCTCACTCACTGCTCTGCTGCATTTCAATTTCCTCGTTCTCACACACCCACACACAAACACAGACCCACTCCATATTAAACAGCTAAGCACCTGTTAACCAGACAGAGAGTTAATTGCATTGCTCACTGCTCGTCTCGATCAGTGTGTGTGTGTGGGTGTTTGTGTGTTTTTGTGTGTGTTTGTGTGTGTATCGACAAAAGGAGGATTGATTAGCAATATCTCTGGGCTACTGAGCTGATCAGTGTGTGATTGAAGAGGCTTTGAATGCTACATTTGTAATTCTCACACCCACTTTGAAGGAAGGTTTCTGAACACTGGAGGCTTTGTTGTCCGGAGACTTTGCTGGAAGCTGCTGCTGAGTTATTTCAGCTTTCATTGTTTCTCCTACTTCTGTGGAGCTCAGCCACTTTGAGAGCATCCACCAGGCTTCTGTAGGGGAAGCCGCGACAGATTGTGTGTGTGTGTGTGTGTGTGTGTGTGTGTGTGTGTGTGTGTGTGTGATGGATGGTGTGGTTGTGCGTTGATCAGTGTGAAGCTCAGGCCAGGTAGATGAGTGTTCTTCAACACTGTGGCCAGTTCTGCCTGATGGATGAAGGACATATCTGCCAGTACACCAGACTGGACACACACATGTAACGCTCTCACCCACACAATGAACACACACACACACACTCACACACACACACACACACACACAGAACCCTTGGTGCCCCGGCTGTTGGAATGACAGAGTAGCCTGTGACCTTCCCAGCATGCACTGCGGTGCTGTTGATGTCACGCAGTTTGCAGGGCCGCATTAATCATTTGTTTGTTTATAGTGAGTGTGTGTGTGTGTGTGTGTGTGTGTGTGTGTGAGAGGGTGGGTGGATGTGTGTGTAGTTGTCCCTCACATTGATATAAACTATATACAGGTGTTGTTTGTGTGTGAACATTCATACAGGAGCTTTTTCTTATGCGAGGTACACGAGTGTATAACTTTACACTTCACACTCCGATGTGTGCTTCTATACGTGAGTGTGTGTCGTGCGCCCACCAGGCAATCCCTGTCACACTATCGACGAAAGACTGATGAGCTGGCCTATTGATTAGTTGCCGGGGAGACAAATGGTGGCCGCACATCAGGGACACTCGGGGTCACCATGGCCATCAGACAAGGAAGTGGGTGTGGCCCAACGTGGACTCATGAATAAACATAGCCGCGGTAATCAGGAGTATGTAAATGAATGTGCTCATACATAACCCAGCAGTGATAAAAGTGTAATGAGTTATTCATCATTCATCACGGGCTGATGAGGAGGTGGCAGGAAGAGGGAGGGGAGGAACGAGAGAATAGGAGGAGAAGTGTGTCGATGAAAAGCTGAAGAAAAGGGAAGCAACGAAGTTCATTCAAGAACAAACAGCGGGCGAAACTTTGTTTGTGTCTGCAGTTAGCGTCGGGTTTGATTCTGTATCCTCACAGTAAACAACAAAATGTTCTGACTGTGACTTAAAAAAGGTTTTTCTCCTCAGAGGTTGGTAGTTTGAAGCTGTAGGTGATCCAGCTGTGTGAGGAGAGAGGACAGATGTTGGAGGGCAGATGTTGGAGGACAGTGGGTCACAGTGAGGCCTGTAGCTTGTGAGATGTTTCTCTGGTATAAGTGTTGTGTTTTTTACTGAACAGGACTTGTGTTTATGTAAACAGACACACACAGCCTGTTGAACAAGTGCACATCACAGATGGTCTGCTATGATGTGATGAGTCAAAAACCCTGAAGACTTTCAGTCTTTGGAGAAGAAGAAGAAAGAAACCTTTAGTATTTCTTAAAAAAATAAAATTCTAACCAACAGATAGATTATTAAATTTATTGCAGATTGACTAATTGAATAATAAATTGTTACAGCTCTGAATTCTGATCTTGACATGTCTCAACATAATTTAGGGAGTTTGTGACGACCTAAACAACCCATCAACCATTATGTGATAAAGCTCCATTTTATTTCTTTTATTTAATGAAACTGGATTTCATTTTCTGATGTTAGTGAGTGGAAATGGTCTTTGTTTTAGCTAAAACAGAGGAAAACTGAAGGTTGTCACCCTTTCGGTCGTAACTTATGTTACTGAAATGTCATGGCCAGGCTGCTGATGAAAGTTAGTGACACAGTTATGCGATGACGGTTTTAAAACTGTAAAATCTAAACAGCATCCTCTTGCAGTCTTGATGGGGGCGACAGGACACGGTGTCTCCTGTGCGACCGGAGCCAGGTGTGTGCTGTGGGATTTGTCAGGCCCCAGCGAGGCGAAGCAAGCAGGCATCAGAGACAGGAAGTGGGGGATTAGGCCTTGGGGATGACTGACTCACTGCGTGGGAGTAGTAAAACGGCTGGTGTGCGGGGTTTCTCTCAGACAATAGAGCACTAAATTCAATTAATCTGAATGGCCGGCATGGGCAAGAGGGAGGGGAAGGCGTAAAGCTCTAAATGAGATTTCTCCCCTTCTCTCCCCTTCACCCAACAGCCCCCCCCCTACCACCACCACCAGCACTGCACCCTGCCTCCCCCAAGCACTCACTACAGTCCCCAATGCCAGGAGGTGATTAGAGACACAGAGATATAATCAGAGGTGGGATGGTGCCACCGTGTGTGTGTGTGTGTGTGTGTGTGTGTGTGTGTGTGTGTGTGTGTGTGTGTGTGTGTGTGTGTGTGTGTGTG
>JAQMCX010000046.1:1043533-1053942 GCA_029814765.1 Acanthurus leucopareius
GTGTGTGTGTGTGTGTGTGTGTGTGTGTGTGTGTGTGTGTGTGTGTGTGTGTGTGTGTGTGTGTGTGTGTGTGTCGCGTGCCAGTGTTCCCGGGGGATATGGCACGTGTGGCTGCTGCCTCAGTGTTGAACAGTTGCGTGTTTGGTTATCTATCATGTCTTTGTGTTTGATGACTCAAGGAACATGGAGTGAACGAGTTAGGCAGTTAAAGTGTGAAAATTAAAGGAAAAACATATTTTCTCATTGATCTCGAGAGGTGTCTCGTCATGCAGACAGTCATGTTGGTTGTATTTGCCCAAATTTTGAGATTTCTGCCAAGTGTCAGTACAACAGGGAAAAGTGTAAACTTGTTTTGAGTCCTTAAAATATTAAAAAGTATTTGCAACAGTCTCGATGGAATCATCTCTTTCAAACAGCAGGTCCCTCTTATGCTGGATCACAGACTGAAAATACTGTCATCATTTGTCTATAACTTATTCTTCAATTGAAAGAAGTTCCAGTGAAATTTGTTTCTGTGAAAGTCTGTGAAATATTCAGAGCAACTTGGACACTGAATGTGTAAAAAAATTTGCCTTTTCTCTGTGAAATTTATTTGCTGTAGAGCTCTTCAACCCCTGACATCTATCTTAAAATCTGATACTTCAAACACAAATAATGATCTAAAAATAAAGTTTACTGACTCTTCCATTCTCTTTTCTTTCTTTCTGACTGTCTGTATCCTTCTCAGGGAAGAGGATAAAAACATCTTTGACTACTGCAGAGAAAACAACATCGACCACGTCAGCAAGGCCATCAACTCTCAGACGGTGGATGTCAATATCAAAGACGAAGAGGTAACCACAAAAAAAACAAAACAAAGTGCCTTGAAATATGTCAAGTGAAGCTGTTCTGTTTGTGATGTGCATAGATGGCAACAGTGGGCAGAGAGAGTGGAGAACTTGTTGTCATGTGCTCTGACCTCTCGTGCTGCAGAGCAGGTGAAAACGATGGAGTGCTGTGGAAAATACGGGTCACTGTGGGATGATTCATGCAGCTCTGTCTGCCGTCGTTACATCACTGTTTCAATGATCTGATGCCACAAACACACGGGAATCACTCTTCCGGCTGAGATGCGTAAATTGTGTGAACGGCCGTCCCATCGAGAGGTGTTCCTGTGGATTGACCCCGAAAGCCATTCATCTGCCGTCGATTTATCATCAGCGCGGCCAAATGCCTCGCTCCCCGCCGCTCTTTCATCACAGCCGTTCCTCAGATAAGCAGGCAAAGGCCAGATGGTTGGGGGACCTCGGCAGAGAAAGCTTTGTCTGTCCACTTCCACTGCCATTGTCATCCCTCACCTGCAGTGCTGCTTGCTCAACAGCAGAGGGCAGTGGTGAAGTTTCACATCAGTGTGAAGTCTGATTTGCTTCTGCAGCTCAGAGAGAAAGTGGCTCTGTCCCAGGATTCACTCTCTGGGTGTGAGACTGAATATCCCCCAGTGTCGTATAGTTGTTAAAAAGGCCAAAAATCTGTTTAAACTGCAAGTGTGTGGAGGTTTTTAGATTACACTAACCTGTTATTCAAGCAAATCCCACATTTCCTTTTGTTGCCTTTTGTAAACTTACTTTTTTTCAGATAATTAACAGACAATTAAGATCAAAATTATGATCAACTATCAGTAAAAAACAACCAAGAAAAACACAAATCCAGGGAACCAAAGTAGCAACACAATAGTTTAGTTACATGGAGCTATCTCGGGGGAAAAGTATAGGTTTATTAGGTTTACTGTGATTAAAAAAATGACAGGATTTGTCCTTCTGCATGATAAAACATCAGGCAAAGAAATCTAGAGTGGCAACCTTTCATTCCCAATTTACTAGATTTTCTAAAATAAAGCATCAGACATCTTTACATCTTTACACATCTGCACATTTTATCTTTGTCATCTGTTTTATTAATAAAGTTTAGTTTATACTCATAAACTATATTAGATTATCACATTTTATTTCATATTACTTTGCTTTAACTGAGTTCACAATGTGATAAATCATTAAATTGCTGCATGTTGGCATCTTTCAAATGTGTAGGACTTTTGCATACATTTTTTTAATACTTGCCTCCACTGCATACTTTCTGTTTTATAGTAACTCAAATATGCAAAACCACAAGTCAGTATTGGGGCAAAGCCAAGGAAAGAGAGTTGGAAGGTTGAAGAGTAAGAAGAGAAGAAAGAAGAAGACTGTATATATTTGCACACATATATTTCAACCAGATGTGCTCTTTTTTTTCCGATCAGGACTGAAATATCCTGCAGGGTGAACTCTCTGCCCCTGCAGATAAATGAATAAAAGCCTCCATTCTCTTCATATGAAAAGGAGAAAAAAATGCTCACTGTTGTGAAAAATAATTAGCTGTTGCTAGTGATGGTAAATACTGGCAGACACACAAATGAAGACAGTTACAAAAATGGTCTGAACTTTAAATGTGGCACTTGCACTTTTTGACTCATTCTGAGTTTTATTAATCACTGCAGCTCTTCAAAAACTAATTTGGTACCAGTGTGTGCAGTGTGTGCAGTTTCCTGTTGGAGGTAGTAAACTCTGAGTCTTCAGCACACCTGGAGGAGAACAGGGGGGAAAAAAAGAGAGAGTGAGGGAGAAAGAGAGAGACGGACTTATTGGTATTCTGTGCTGGCTCATAAGTATCCATTTTAACATGCAGCCGTGGTGATCAATATGATTTAAGCAACAGAATTGGACTTGGAGAGTTTGCTTTACCTAATTGGCCCCACTGAAAAATGAGCTTGCGTGGTTTTATTAGAACGAGGATCTGGGACCCAAAGAGCAGACTGTGTGTGTGTGTGTGTGTGTGTGTGAGTGTGTGTGTCCATTTCAAATAGAGTAGTGGGTTGCTGATCAGGGGTCTGCTCTTGTTTGGTGCACAGTGTCCCATCAGTCAAGCCTTGCAGACTGTGTGCAGGTTACAGTCTGTCCCTGCCTTTTCTCTGCACACACATCAGAAGGCTTCATATCTCATCGCTCTGTCTGCAGGTCAGCCTCTGAGCTCTGAACTGTGGCGCATAATTTATTTTGTCTGAAAGCAAAGAAACAAATTGAAGTCCTATTTGGCTTTGAGGAGTGTGAGGAAGAGGAGGGGAGGGGTGAGGAGGGGGACGGCGCCTCTGTGTGTTTTCAGTGCAATTTCAGCTAATTTAAACAAATTGCTGTTTTTAAATGTTTCAGTCCCACTTTTAAACTTTAGCACAGGCCATTTAAAGTGTGCTGGTTCCCAGTAATGAACTGGTGTGCTTGTGCTCCCACCAGGGCCGGGCTCTCCTGCACTGGGCCTGCGACAGAGGACACAAGGAGCTGGTTTCTGTATTACTGCAGCACAAAGCTGACATCAACAGTCAGGTGAGCAGCTTTTTGGTTTTTTTTATGTGTGTGTGATTTAATTGTCCATCTAATGCAGATTTTCCTCCAGTGATGGCAGGTGAAAATCTAGTTTTGGCAGCCAGATTGTGTGTTTGGTTTGTGCCTAAAACTAAAAATAAATTAAAGTTGGTCATTGATGAGACAATTAGGTTACAAATTAATGAGCAGAAGATTCACTGAAATTATATAATTCCTCTCATTTTCCTCTCAAGTTATTAGCTTTAAAAACCCTCATTTCTGGCTGTTTTCAGCTCCAGATTGTGTTTTGTTTTCATTTTTGTCATTTTTAACAAAGAAACAACATTTGTTTTGTTAGCAGTCAACAGCCACAGCCCCCCTGAGTTTGTGATCTATGCTGTATGGACTGAAAACACCAATATTATGTTTCAGCTTTTCAAAAAGATCGATGAAGGAAAACCTCTATGGGAAAATACATTGTTGAGCAGTGACTTGCCCAGAAGGGGAGCAGGACTTCACATCTCTATTACATTAATAGATTCCACCTCTATAATCCTATATAAGCTGGAGAGCTGGAGTCAGAGACTTATTCTTTTTTTTTTTTGAGGAGATTGGAGTTTAAACAAAGTTCTTTTGATAACGCTTATTAATTCAACACAAAAGCTTTGAGTTCTTTCCACTTAAGAACTTGTATTGTATTCGTTTATCCCATTAAAATTAATAGAGAAGCACTGAAACGTTGTCAATCACTAGGACAAAAGTCTAGTGGCTTTTTTCTGTTCGACAGCCAAACCTGACTCATATGTAACATCTCCAGCATCCCCGTTTCTCTGTTCTCTCACCATCCTCTCCATCCCTTCCAGAAGGTCACCTTTAATTCACTTTGTGCCACAGACAAATCCCCCAGAGCTTTAGCAGACAGAGTTAGCCGGTAGCTAGCCTAGTGTTTAGCCTCCCTGAGGTTTAGCAGCATCCAGGAGGCTTTAGCTTTGGCGGTAAGCTGGCTCAGCTGCACATCGGAGAAATTACTCCTCTTCCCTGCCCAGCAGCACGACGCGGCGCAGCTCACCAGGCTCGCACACTGAGGCTTTAACTGTAAGGCCGAATCAATTGGAAGTAATCAGGCAAATTGTTTTACGTTGCACAACCCACATAATCAGGACATTTCACAAATGACTTTCTCTTTTGTGGTCATGCGTGGCCCCTTTTTTGTTTTGAATGCACGCAGGGAGGTGGGGGGGGATTTGTGGCAAATGGTTCATAAAAGACCGAACAGTGGGATAACTATGAAACACTTCACTAATGATTTAGAGCCATATCAAGATAATGACAGCAGAGGAGGATTGATGCGTGGATGGAGGCTTTTGTCTTTTTGTGAGATGTATGGAATCTGCAGTCGTGTATCTATCATTCAAATATGACAACATTTTTCAGCAGTCAGGCAGAGATGGAAACATAAATCTTTGGCCAGGTAGTGATGATGGATGGCTGAATTTGAGCAGATTTTTCAGTTTGCTTCCTTCACATTTTTGTCTGATTTTTACTGCTTTTATATCTAAAAGTAAAGAAGAAAACAATCCGGTCTTTTTTCTGAGGCTGTTGTTATGGAGCAGTCAAAATATGAAGAAATTTCTGGTGTTTTTTTATTATTTAATGTCTTGTTTGTATTTAAAAATGTACCTTTTTAAGCAAATATGTGCACACAAAGAAATAAAAACCTCCTGTAATGATTCAGGGGGGAGCCTTCATGCTTTCAGCCCCTTTCACTCGCCCGTCCCTCAGGTGTTCGAGTTAGCCGGCCGTGGAGACGACTGAATATTAAAGACACTGGACCTCTGCAGCAGAGTTACTGGGAGCAGATTTATGAGGTGGCAAAGAGGAGGCCGAGAGAAAAATACAGTCAGCTAAATCATACCACTCTGTCGCAATGCCAAATTATCTCACTATGTAAAGCTTACAGAACGATATGCTTCTCATTAGAACCTGCTCAAACATCCTTTTCTTTTGTTTTTTTTCTTTCCATGGGGGTTAAGTCAACAAGGGAAGGAGAGAAGGAAGGAACCGAGAATTAGAAAAGGAGCTTTTTTGTTATATTAGAAAAAAGATAAAGATTTGATGGGCGCTTTTATGCTTCTGTACTTTTTGCCCAAAAGGTCCAGTCACATGAAACAAAGATGATACGAGGTTGTGTGTGTGTGTGTGCTGTTGAGAGGAACAGAGGAATGTTTGGGTTGTTTGCGAGCTATTAGAGCGACCAGTAATCTCTCTTGACCTCTACCAACTGCCGCGCAACCAGTAAATAAAGATCAAACACGATTTATGCTTAATTTGTTGATTAAAAAAAGGGGAGGGGGACTTCAGAGTTCAAACAAAAAGTATTATTATTTGCTTGGCAGAGGAGGAAAATCGTTTGAAATTAATCAACTGATTGTTTTAGTGAATTGTTCCCAAACCCGGTAACCTGCATTAAAGGCTCGTTTAATAGTTAATCCTGGATCAAGGCGGAGGGGGGGGGGACTACAATAGGTAGCTGTGTGTGTGTGTTTGAATACACAGATCAGAGCTCTGCCACCTGCCAATTGTAGCTCAGGGCCTGGTGTTGGCACTGTACATTAAAAACCCCCCACATCACATCCCGCATCCCGCCTCCACCTCCACCTCCACACCCATCCTCAGTGTGTCACTGCCCCTTTAGCTAATACACCCCGGGAAAGTGGGACATACGGTGAACTGTGGGAAGGATGACAACAAAACTGCACTTAATGTATTAATGGAAATTAAGGCTCAAACACTGGACTTATATTCTGTGTGGTAAAATGCATTTAAGAGCATTAATGAGGTATTGGCTTAAGTTGAGGACATTCCTTCAGATCACAGCAGCAGTGAAAGCAGATCTCACAGCAGCAGCTCATCGCTAATTAGGGTCAAGTTAACCGAGGAAAAAGGTGTCTTAAAAACAGCAATAAAGTGACTCTTTTGGGGCTGTATTCATATTTCACAGCAGCCTGCCTGCACTTTGTAGTTTTCATTCAGTTCCTCTGTTCTCCCCCCTGACAGAAAACCATCATACCTGTTTGCATAAATCACCATCATAGCAGTTTTGTGGTCTCATAGTCTCATATGTGACTATTTCTAAACCAGAACAAGGAGCCAAAGATGTCACAAAGCTTTGACAACCAGTGAAGGAAAATAAATGAATCTTTTTTTATTGTTTTTAGTTCAGAATAAACAAAAAATGTTGTTTTTCTTTTAAATAAATGTGTTAATTATTGAACTCTAAAGGTTCTGGCGAGTTGTTTCCACCTGTTAACATTTTTTGTGCTAAATATAAAAATGGATCATCAATAAGAAATGAACCTCTTGAATATTTTACTGATTTTAAATAATATTTTTTCCTTTTGTGTGACTCTAAGTTGAAGAGTTCGTTGTGTGTTGGTGTGTGTCCGCTCTCCCTGTGGTCATCCTCTGCCCAGACGTGTAATCCCACACCTGCCGCTAAGCCTCATCCTCCACAAACACACAACTTGTTTTCCGGGAGAAAATTCCAAACTATCATCCGACCCTCCCAACAAGCTGTAGGGTTGCCATGGAAATATGCATTTATAGAAAGGGCATTCTTGTTGATGGGAACTGGAGGTGAAAAGGCAGAGCTTTGGTTTAAAGGTGCTGCAGACTGCAACAAAGGACGAGAGTGGCCCGGAGCAGACTTATACAATGTCTGACTTAAAGTGATTAGTCAGAGTTTAAGGCACAGAGGTGGGATTAGGCTGAGAGAGAGAGAGGACAGGTGAGATGCAGCTCCGCACAACAAAAACACAATGCAAGGAAGGAAAAAAAGTAAGGAAGCAGGTGATTGGAGGAGAAGGCGGTGCAGGTTTTAGGCACATGGTCGTATCTCACATGCTTTCACTCGAATCACGCCTGCTTTGTTTTTTTTGTTTTGTTTTGTTTTTTTTGCCTCTTCGTCTGCCTCTTTCTTTCCCCTCTCCTCATCACTCTCCCCTCCCCCCACCACGCGCTCGTCCCCTCAGCTCCATCCCTCCCTTGCCTCCGCCTCTACTTTGTATTAAAACAACATGATCCATGAGGCGGAGAGGGCGACTCGCAGCACCGCTAATTCTAATTAATCCAGCATGGTAGCACGGCCACGGCAGGCCCCAAGCGCTCCCAGTCTATCAGATAGAAATTCATAACTTAATTGAGGTCAGAGCCTCGAGCCGGCAGAACAAAAGTCTCCAGCCAGGACCAGCTAGATCAATAGTAATAAATATCTGACTGTGCGGCCTCCAATTGGTGGCTGGAGAGAGCACAACAAGTTTCAAACACGCAGTGTGCATGTGCAGCCTGCAGGGGATGTGTGAGCAGCGCACGGCTGCTTGTGTGTGCTCTTATAGTCCTTCAATATTTGGTTTTATTGTTTAAATGTAGTTGAAAATGTCCCAAAGACTCTCAGCTCATATAGGTTTGATTGCTTGTGTGTACAACAGAGAGGAGGAGTGCAGTGCAGAGATGACTGTATGGCTGATTTGTAATGACAAAGTCTCTGTTAAGGTATGGATCTATTGATTTGATATTGATGTGAGGGCTGTGGGTGGACTCGCACCGTTGGTTTATCTATATAATGGAGTAAAGTGAATTCATGACTGCGTGTGAGACCTGAACTTCACTGATATATACTGACAGGTGTTAGAAAAATTAGTAAAGTTTGTATACCTGTAAAATTTGTATGATATAAAAGATATTTTTAAGATAATGCAGCAGCAGCGTTTAATACACAGAACACTGTGACGTGTAAAAGCAATTTTTTAACAGGAAAGTTTAAAATTTTTATTCTTTAAAGATAGTTAATGCTCTCACCAGCATCGACTGCCTTCTTAAATGCTTATAAAATCACAAAATGTGCAAAAAGTTAGAGCCACTCTTGAAAAAAAACCGTCACTCCTTCCCAGATAAACTACTGTTGCTATAAAATAGTGTAGAAATACTGTGTTGAATGAAAGGAAAAAATATAAAATGTCAGACTGCTGAGACTGCTGTATAAATATGGACTACTGCAATTACCAAATAGCACGAGGCTGCCCTTTTTTTTTCCTCAAAGGACAGCTTCCTAAATAAAATACTCTTGGTTTATGCCAAATCCGCTGCTCACAAATCAAGTAGCATGTCAGAGAAAATGTTTCATTTTAATCAAACTGAACAAATCGTAAGCATTAGCATCTGTTCATGCACATTTTTCATGGAGAAGCATTGAAAACATGTATCAATATTCAATGCATTGCATCCTGAAGGCTCAGCACGCATTAAAAATGAAATTTAGCAGCCGTTTCCGTGAGCGTTTTGAATCCAAGCTCAGCCTGCTGCTGTAGCAAACAAAGAACACTGAACCCTCTCGTCTGTGTCCTCTGCTGTGCTGTGGTGTCAACTACTTGTGTGATCGAAGTGGTAAACACACACACACACACACACACACACACACACATGCGCGCGCACACACACACACGCCATGGTGGTTGATTGAAATTCTACGGTGGAGGCATTATTACACGTTTGTATCCCTCCCCTTTCCCAGCACTGCCTCCTATAACTAATGGCTCAGTCAGGCCAGTCATAACAAATATCCAGTAAGATTTGTCATAATTGTGTCTGTGTGTGTGTGTGTCTGTGTGTTTGTGTGTGTGTGTGTTATAATTGTAAAACCTATGCCCCAGAATATAAAGGGTCTTCAAGAAAAAGTAAGAAGATGGAATTAATCGTGGATTTAAAGAATGTCAATTGAGAATAAAATATGATAGAGGGAGAAACAGAGCAGGTAAACAAAGACATGAGATGGATGCAAGTTACATTTAGATTATATGACAATTTATATTATAAATTGTTAATTTGTTTGGTATTTTACTATTTATTCTATAATATGTGTCCCTGTCAGCTATCTGTGTGTGTTAGAACATTTTAGACTGCTTCAAATTGACCCAAAAGCCTGTTTAATGACAGTAATACGATAACAGGATTTACAAAAACACAAACAAACATACCAACAACAACTTTGTCAGGTATTTAACTTACTAAATTAGCCAAAAAAATATCCTGTTGTCACCTTTTTCCCCTTTTTTTCAGTAGATTGCTGTTGCTTTTGCCAGCTTTCTGCAGAATGTGTTGATGTGTACTGAAACCACAGCATCAAACTGCATAAAAGGCTTCATCTTAATAACAGACAACACAGGTGTCATTTATCGCTTTTTTACACATATCTTTGTGTGTGTGTCTGCCTGCGCACACCTGTTAAAACAGAGGAGTGCAATGTGTTTTTTGGCAATTCCTAATGCTTATTTTTTCTTAATTTGAAAGGATAAAGCTTATTAAATAAATAGAGGAGAACTTGTAAAACAAAACCTTTTAAAAGTCTTTCATTTTCAAGCAAAGAGGAAGAAAGACACACCTCCGTAAAGCATAACACACATGTAAAAGTTACCACAGCCATCACACACACATACACATGCGTACTTTACATTTTACAAGTCACACTGTAAGGTGCTCTTATAGGATTCATATTTAGTACGTGCTGCACATTAGCTCAACTCGATGAAATGAAAGCTGTTGCCGCTGTGTTAAAAGGACCTATCGGACATAGATACAGTTATGAATCCATAATATGAGCACTCAGAAAAGAGCCAGCGACTTGACAGTAATAGTGCGGCCTAAAGAGCCATTCGAGCAGGTAACAGTCCTCTTTGCCATCATCAGCTGTTGTTTCTTTCTTATTGGCCACTCACTGGGCCTTGCCTACACTCAACTATTTGATTTCCATCGTTCTTAACCATCCACATAAATTGTCAGGAGCATTAAAGCTGTCCTCGACCGTTTCAGACAGAAGGCGGAGGAGGGGAGGGGGTGAGGAGTGAGAGAGTGAGAGGTGGATACAGACAGCGAGGAGGGGTGGGGGGTGGGGGGGGTGAGGAGAGAGAATAAACAAAGTAAGTGTTTTGCCTTCCATAACTCTCCCGCAGTACTCAGCTTTATGAGTCCCTCACTCCAAATGCC
>JAQMCX010000046.1:1054042-1104739 GCA_029814765.1 Acanthurus leucopareius
CCCCCCCCCCCCCCCCCCCCCCCCCCCCCCCCCCCCCCCCCCCCCCCCCCCCCCCCCCCCCCCCCCCCCCCGAGGAGAGAGAATAAACAAAGTAAGTGTTTTGCCTTCCATCACTCTCCCGCAGTACTCAGCTTTATGAGTCCCTCACTCCAAATGCCTCAGCTGCAGCCCACGCCGCCTGGCCATTGATTTTCATATTACACTCTTTTATGTATTTATTTATTTCATATATTTCTTTTTAAACATCATCGATGAGCCGCAGGAGGACAGACGGGGGGGCCTCTGGCGATGTTAATTCTCAGCCTCAACCTCATCCTCCTCTCTGATGGCTTTAATGGAGGCTAAGGTGTCCCACGGGAACAGGCGTGCTCGGCGACATGGGGAGGGGTGGGAAGTGTGGAGGGGAGAAGCTTGAAGAGGGAAGCACTGGGAAAAGAAAGGAAATTTAGAGGAAAAAGAGAGGTTTGGAAAAAGACAAGAGAGTCAGGGAATTGTGGAAAAGGAGCTGGATGCTCCTTCTTTAAATGCTCGTTTCCTTTCGTTCAGTAGTCGCTTTGGTTCGGATGACCTGTGCTGAAGTCAGATTTATCGCACTTTTCAGTCTTTTGACAACTCTGACACAAGAAATAAAACAACCCCGGCTTCCTGCGCGACCCCTGTCAGCATTCAGGATTCCCCCTCACACTGTGAGATTGCTGACGGCAGCTCTGGATGTTAGGGAGGTTCAGGGACCACCGGGGCACCTGAAGGACACTCACAGTTGATATGAAGGGCACCGAGTTTTGGCGTCGGGCTAATTTGACCATGGGTGGCGGTGCTCACACACCGAGAGGCAAGGTTACCTCTCCCTGCTCAGAGAGGAGACCCAGATTCAATTAATGCTGGCCCCGGTCTGCAGATCCTTTTAACACAGTGGGCCTCCCCAACACACACACACACACACACACAGAGGACCCTGGACAACAAACATAGGGCAAACACATTAGCATGCAAAGGCAATACAATACATATGTTTGTGAGTCTGAATTTCTTTCTTCTTCCACGTGAAAACTCGTTATAAAGTTTGTAGTTTAATAACTAGCAAGCTTGATCGTCTACCTTCAGGATCACCAGTGGGTTCTTGAGATAAATCCATGATAATAAACAGTGTTTTTATGTCGCTTTTGTCAGATTATGTCATCATGATGCAGATTTTAATAGAGTACAAAATGCTTGTATGTAATAAGATGAGAAAGTTGCTGTATCTCAGGAAAATCAGGATAAAAAATAACACTTTGAACTTGTGGGTTTTTCTGATGTTCTCTAGCTTTAAAGTCTCAAATATCAGAGTTTTTCCCCAAATGCATTGACAAGGGAGGACTTTTAACCTGTGCATCTACTGTATGTGACTGTAACATGACTGAGCTGAAGCAGAGTAAATATCTTCTGTCATAGAAAACCTTCATGAAGGTTCTGCAAGTTGATTTTCTACCACTGTGAGACCTGAATGACTGCATGCAACAAAACCATGTTTGTTCTGGAAAATGGCGATTGTCATTGATGTTCTGAAAGGTCCATGATGGTCAGCATGATGCTGTGAGTTGGTTCCGTCTGGTCCATGATGGTGGTGCTGCAGTAGCTTCTCTGCTTGCAGATGGGAGCCTGTGAAGGAGGTCTTCCTCTCCTCCATCTCACTCCGATCTGTGTGATCTGATTTCTGATTAATGGCACCTGCTCATCATAATGCTATCTGCTGGAATCTGCATACCAATGATCCCAGTCTCCTATCGATTCACCCCTCATCTTCCCCACACACACCCTGGAGACTGTCACACACACACACACTCATACACACACACACACGCACTCCATCCCCCAACCACTGTCATTATAAAAGTCAGCAGCTGCTGCATGCATTGATCGTAAATCATAATTGCTTGTCCATTTTTCCCCACTTGTTTAATGTTGCTGTCAGGGACAGTATGGGAAAGAAAAGGGGGAGGCGGGGAAAAGAGGATAGGAAGAAAAAGCCCTGAGAAAGTTTGCTGAGGCAGAGAAAGAGGAGATAGAAGTCCAAAAAAAAAAGCTGAAGGTGAAATAGAAAGAAATAGTTGGCGAGAAGATTTGATGGTAAGCACAGAAACGAAACTAGTTGAGTTTCATTTCAAACAAAAGAACGAGGTTTTCCTTTTTTTTTTAAAGATACATTTGCAGAACAAAGAGAGAGAGAAGTGTTGAGTCTCACTTAAACACAGTCAGCCAGCGGTCATAAGAGCTACATTAGCTTTTTCCATCCAGCGTCAGTCGTTGCCCCTTTTAAGAAACATGTTGGAAGCGTTTTGTGAGTAGCCGAGATGACTGCCAATCATCTTGGCTAAGGTCTTGTTTGTTTGCAGTAATTACTCTAACGTCTCAAAATGACTGTAGTTGTGATTTATCGAGGTTAAATTCAAGCACCTTTAAGTTGTATTTTTTATTACCAGGCAAAACATTTGTTAGTCAGAGACAGAGATGAAGCCACCGCGTGCCAGTAATGTTCCGTTCATCGAAGAATGAATAACACTTAAAATACAGTTATTATTCAGACTGGAAAACACTTTTCCCCTTTTTTATTCAAAGAAATTGAGGTAAAAGAAAATGGAAGATGTCTAGCAAAAACAAAAAAAACAGTGTCCTTAACCTTCGAGACCTTTATGAAGACATGAATGCTTTTACAGTCCATTGGGACACCACACACACACAAACAAACACACAAACACACACTGTGCTTTCTTCAGTCTTCACAGCTGGCAGGGATTTGACAGACTTTTAACCTCCGTCCACAATCTCTTCCCCGGTTCGGACACAGTCAAACAGAATGACACACAAACAGACAGACTGACACCGAGTTTAAGGCGGATGGAGACTCGGACTCGAGGGACCGCCGTGTGCTGTTTGTATCCTCTGACTGAGTTAAGTTTCGTCTCTGAAACGCCCTTGATCCCTCCGCTCAGTGCCGGCGTAAACAGCTTAGGGTGAATGTTTGGAATACTCTCGTCCTGTCGTCTGAGGTCTGTGGAGGCAGACTGACTGAGACAAACAAGTTAAACCACTTTCCTGAAGCGAACACAACATCTGTGACAGTCCCTCTGTGGGTTTTCTGCAGATAAGCAGAGTTACAGCGTTTCATCATCAGTCTTGACTCTTGTCACTCCTGCACGTCTTTACAGATAATCTAACTGAGAAAGTCAGTCAAACAATCTTTCCAGTCTCTTCTTTCGAACCAATTTTGGACTAGTCACAGTATTAGTTTTGATCTGTAATGACATGAAACTAAAGAAATAAGACTGTGTGCTTACATCTTTCCACATCCTTGATTTGCCGTCTTTTTTCTCTTTCATCAATCTTGCTTCACATCGTTTGTGTGGTAATAATGATAGATTGGTGCGACTTAAATTCAGCAAAACTCCAATTGTACTAATAGATCAGTCCCCATCCCTGCTGCTCCTAAGCATATTGCTCCACCCCATTAGGGTGATACACTACACAGTGCTGGAGCTCTGCTGCTGCTCCTGCTGGTATTGTGCAAGCAGCTGCTTTATTGAGCACTCTGCTGACATCCAGCCCGCCGTTTCTGCATCGCAAGGGGAAACTTTGGATGACATGTGAAAGCAGGGGGTTCGGTGCAACATGCCTCCATAATGGGATGGGGACAGGGGTGCACCAGCGAGGTGGAGGGGGGTGGGGTGGGGTGGCTACGGTGGCTAACTGCAGGTATTGGGGGGTGGGGGTGGTGGGATGTGGGTAGGAGGGTAGGAAGTGTCTCTTCAAGGCTGCTTCCAAAGCAAATGGAAGACAATCCAATTTCCTGTGATTCCATCAAGCCTCCGTCCTGGATGCAGGGGCATTAGGGAACGCTGAGAGGACAGGCCGCTGACCCCTCACATGAACATGCAAGCAGCATGTCCCCCCGCACACACACACACACACACATATACACACACACTGGGAAGCTCAACATATTCCCTCACAAACATGCGCCTGTTTTCTGCAGCTTTTCTTTGCCTTCAGTCTTATTGTGTTTTTAATATTTCAACGTTAGTTAAAGCTCATATTTTTTTTGCATGTGAATTAAAAACCACTCATTCTTACTTTTGTGTGTATGTGTGCATGTTTGTGTGTGTGTGAGTGTGTGCGTGCCTGTTAAACAACGGACAGCAGATTAGCGCCCGCTGCAGATTAGGGCTTAAACCCCTTACACTTTAATTATAACTGTATGTATTTATGTGCATCAAGGTCCTTCACTTGGCCTCGTCTGTAAACATCTGTCACTGTCCTATTGTGCAGCATGTGTGTGTGTGAGTGTGTGTGTGTGTGTGTGTGTGTGTGTGTGCTCTATGCTTTACAATATGGAGAAAATTAGTTTAGTGTGTTTTTTTCCTCTGTGGTCTCTAAAAATGGCAGACTATCCTCCTTTTTCTCTCGGAAAATGCTTGGTTGGTAAAATCCCTCTTCTCTTGCTCTCTGTCTCTTGGAAAATCAGCATCATAGTGACAGACAGACACAATGTCGGCCATACATCACAGGTTGCGATTTGACTCGCAGACAGACAGCATTGTTGTCTTGAGTTAACTACGGCACGCTTTCCACGCTGGTGGCGATTTGCATCTGTGCTCTGTGATCCACCCAGAGGGAATAGAAAGCTCTAATCCAATCAGCAGGTCCCTGAAGTGCTGCCCCTGAAAAAGAGGGAGAAAGAGAGGGAGGGAGAGAGAGACAACAATAGGATCACTCTGCACTGGGGCCAACTTAGAGAGGGAAAAGAGGAATGGGATGAAGAAAAAAGGGAAAGGATAGATTGAAAAGGATCCAGATTGAAAAGGAAACTGAGTAAAAAAGAGAGAGAAAGGTGTTTGTGCTAATGAAAAGAGAGAGAGGAGGGAAACAGGAGGTGACGGTGAGTGAGGTAATGACAGAAAAGAAATGAGGGAGGTGTGGTTTGGAGAAAAGAGAGGTCAGAAGAAGAAGAGGTGTAAGGATTGAAGGAGAGTAGAGGAATGATGTTAAAGTGACCAAAACAGGAAGGAAAACACGAGGATGTGCTGTTAGAAGGGCAAAGGTGGGAAGAGTAATGAATAATTTCACCAGGACAGTTCGAGTAATTAGGAAGTATTTCCACCGCAGTGACATTTTTGGGTGTGGAGGGAAATGTCACCGCGGCTGCCGGCGTTTAATCCGTTTCTGAGTCTGAAACCTTTGTTCTTGGCTCAACAGCAGCTCTTTTTCTGAGACGGGAGGCAACAGTTTGACCATTTATCATCATTATGAGGTGCAAAGGCAGGCTGGAACAGTGATTAAGAACTGAATCTCCTGTTGATGATGCCTGTCATATATTGTGTCTCATTATACCTACACACACACGCACACACACACACACTCCAATCGCTGTCCCCAATCCACAGTTCTAACAAGAATTATATCTCTACCATTGACCCTTTGGCCCAGAGGATCATTTTTACTGTTCAAAAGACAGACACACACATATCCGCATGCACACACACACACACTCACACACACTCACACACACACACACACACACACACACACACACATGCACGCAAGAGACCAACAATGATTTTCTGGTCACCTGCTGACACTCCGTCTTCTCTCCATTGTCCCTGAGCTGCAGTGTGTCAGGGTCAAATAGCCCACATGCTTAATTCATAAAAAGATGAAGGCTGTAAATATTCTTGTATCTTCTTGTTGTCACGAAATCTGATTTTCCCCACATTATTTTTCTTTTATAAATTTATCAGAAAACAGACAAAGTTAGTCAAATTCATCTTGAACTTTGTTTCACATGTGTTTTGTCTCTTTTTGTCAAGTAATAAAACATTTAAAATACAAGTACAGGAAGCTGGAGAGAGATTCTGTGCACATGATTTCTTTTTTTAAATCTTTTTAAAAATTAAACTATAAATTTAAATTAAAGGGACATGTATTAAGCAGGAATAAATGGGATTTTGATTTACAGCAATGCCACAAAGAGAATAAGGAAGACAAAACATGAACTAATGTCACACTCATGTCATATTGATCAGATCACCATTATAAGCTGCCATATGAGAAAAACTGAACACTTCTACCTTCTAATTGTAGTATTTGAGTTAAAAATATCCAGGATTTTGAAAAAGTAAGACCAGTTGGCGTAGAAAACTTCGTAAATGTGAGCAAATAAGCTGTAAACATGGCTGTTAATGTTGCAAATGGCTGGAAATTGTGACTGGAAATAATCCAAAATTAACACTAACAGAATCATTTCTGTTCATTCAAATGAAGTTGTGTCCAGATAACGTTTGCATCCGCTTTAACTTGTTAAGAAACAACAAACACAATTAGTTAAATGAGTGTATTTTAATGAAACATGTTCTCTCCCAAGCATGTTTTTGTCATAATTTTTACACTAAATTTCCATCTATTGAACTCTGTGGATTCAAAGGTTTGGACCTAAGCAATGAAATGTGTTGATAATAAGACAAATTTGAATTAACACCAACCTCGTTCTCTCCAGAGACCCTCCAACCTACTTTTCTCTCCGGGGTTCACTCTGATCCGGTGTAATTCATAATGCAGGTGGCTCCTCCTCTGTAACACGCAGAGTTCTGGTGGCTCGTTGGTTTCGGTTGATCTCGGCTTGATGTCACCTGCAAGTTAAACGATTTGATTTGCTGGTCTCATGTTACTCAAATCAATATCTCATCTTCTCATTATCCCCCTCTGATACAATGAGAACATGGCAGCCTGTATCCACCACCAGCAAGTAGCAGGCAATTAGTATTCTAGCAGCTGAGAATTCCTCTCTGTCGACTCCAGGGAACTTTGAGCAAAGTAATTTGCAATTTTTCTTGCACACAGAAATGCTGGCAATATATACTTTGTTATTCCTGATATTATTCCTTCAATTTGCACTCTCCGGGGTATTTTTCTCTTCTGTAGTCACAGGTCTGTTGATGTAAAGACTTGTTTGTGTCTTACAGGATAATGAAGGACAGACAGCGTTACATTATGGTAAGTAGGTTTCTCTTATTAATCTCTACGGTCTAAAATGTTGTATAATCACTTTGAAAAACACCACAATTTATTCTGTTTTTCTGCTATAAAGCTTTTTGTAAGTGTATGTGTCTATTTTTCAAACGGTGAATATTTCATTTGGGAGCAGAGCTCTTCACGTTTATTGCACGCTGACATCATTATGTTGTCTGTGTGCACTCTCTTCATACACAGCAGCGTGTTTTCTGTACACACCTGCTCTTTGCTCACATTTTTCATCTTTCCCTTCTCTTCCTCCATCCACATCTTTATTTTCTTGTTGTTTTCACCCAGTTTCTCTCATTCCTCTCACTCTTTATGTTGTATGGTGTGTGTGTGAGTCCTTTGGTATGTATTTGTGCATATGTGGATGTCTGTCTGGTTATGTTCTCTGTGTGTGTGTGGGTGTGTGTGTGTGTGTGTGTGTGTTTGGGTAATAATTGCCAGGCCTCCCAGAGGAAATCAGCACTGGTCCTTAGACTCCCCTGACCCTCTCATGCCCCAACACACACGTCCCTGAGGGGCGGTTCCCTCGTCCTCTGAGTGTATGTGTGTGTGTGTGTGTATGTGTGTACCATCTGTTGGTTGGTGGCGTCGGAGTGGGCATGTTGCATCACCCGCCGCATCCCAGCAATCTGCACACACACACACACGCTCAGCAGAGGAAATCCCGAGGATGGGGCATAAAAAGATGACTAATAAACATAAGCGATGAACTCCGAGAGACAAATAGCAGAGAATGAAAATTCATTCCCACCTCTCTTTGCACAGGGCCACCGCGGCTGGCAAGTGATTAATTGAGGGTTTACTGCTCACCATAAATTGTTCTCCTCCTCTACGGCTCCCCTGAGGGCGAGCCACTTTTTACAGCTCAAGGCCCAGGCGAGACACCCTCCACGCGTACACACACACACACACACACACATATACACACAGGCTAAATAAAATGCTGTTTAGAGCAACAAGAGGAGGACTGCAAGCGTGGCTGGAAAAATAAGCCAAGCTTTGTTAGTCTGATTTGGCTTCAACGTAAGTGGTTTCTTATAGTGTTTGACACTCACAAGCCTGTGCTATTCATAAAGCACAACTCAAGCGCACACACTTGCTTACACACTCACGTGCATTCTGATGTATCATCATATCTCATATACACACACACACACGCGTGCACACTCCTGCCTGCCAGCCAGCCAGCCAGCCCGCCAACCACCCCTGGACTGGAGGTTAAAAGGCCTGGCTGTCAATCACTGTGGCTGCTGACATCAGCGATCATGGCGCAGCACAGAGTCGGCTCTTTAAGAGGAGTGAGCGATTGACACCGACAGAGAAGAGCACTCAGAACAAGAGAGGAAGAGAGAGGAGATGAGGAGGGGCGAGGTGCCAGAGGGGCGAGAGGTGCATGGAGAAAGCAGGGACCTGCTAACTGGGTTAAGAAAGTGCAAGCTCCCCCCTCCTCCCTCCTCCTTCCTCCTCCTTATGCAGACAGAGAGTAGGAGGACCCTTTTAGTAAGGCACAAATTGCCAATGGGGCAGAAATGAAGTGTTTGAGAGAACCACAGGTCCAGGCCAGTGTCAGTGCCGGGCCTGCAGATGGGTTTTTCATTAACTGCAGCGCTGTACATACGTTACTTAACTATAATACGAAAGAGGCAGATTTTCTCAAACCTGTTAGATGCGATCATAACATCTGTAGTGAATATTTAAATTCCCAATAATGGCAAATATGAAGGTGAGAATAACTAACAGATGAACAGTATGAAAACCAAAACACTGATCTGCTGATTTCACCCTCATTGTTTCTACATGTTTACATGTTAACAGCTGTGATTTCAGATAAATCTGAACTCTTTGCATCACAACATGCAACCACATAACAACGTTAACATGTTAATGTTTAGCAAGTGAAATGATTACCATGTTCACCCTCTAAAATTAGCATGTTAGCATGCTAACATTTGCTAATCGCCACTAAACATACAGACCATGCTCATGGAAATGTCACAGGTTTTGCAGGAGTTTTGTCATCAGACACTGAGTTTTTTCTCACTGATGATGATGGTCAGATGCATTGTGGGAACATGAGTTATTACAATACATCCTGAGTGGATGTCTGTAACAGTTTTCACAGTAATCTATCCATTAGTTTTTGAGACTTTTCAATCAAAACCACAGATGTGAAACTAATGAAAGAAAAAGTCAGTAAATCACAAAAGTGGTTGAGAGAAGTCATCTGAGAATCATGAACATTCGTATGAAATTTGGTGCAAATACATCAGTATGGTGTTGAGATATATTACAGTCTGGGTGGAAGCTTTGATCTGCTAAATGTTATTGTTGTGAAGTCTGAAGGTCGCAGAAGTCCTGAGGATTCATCCTCAAGGGACAATCAATGTTTGTCAGAATGTCTGTATCATGTCTTGACGATCCATCCATGAGTTTCCGTGTGGTACATCTCGCAGAACGTTTTCCTAGATGTTTGCTTTTTGCTCTCCAACTATTTCACTCTTCTTCTCCTTTTAACGTCTCATATTTTTCTCTCTTATTTCCTGCAGCGTCGGCGTGTGAGTTCGCTGACATCGTGGAGCTCCTGCTGAACGCTGGAGCCGACCCGTCCATCAAAGACATGGAGGGCTCTCTTCCTGAGGAGGTCACTGAATCCAGCGCCATCTCCTCCCTCCTGCGTCAGTACACCGCTCCGAAAGGCTAAACCCACCCACCCACCATCTCCTGGTCCCCTCCCCTGCCCCCCCCCCCAGCCTCACTCTGTTCATCCCCAACAGGATTGCAGAGATTTTATTTAACTTTATTTCCATTTCCATTACTCGAGGTGCGTTTGGTATCGTTGGCTTAGCTCTTTGGATCTAAATATCAGCCCTCCAACTTGTTAAGACACATGAAATGAAGCTCGACGCATGTATTTTCATTCATCTAAATACTGTATATTAACTTTATATGCCCAGTAGGGTTGGGTGATATGACAGCTACTGTAAAATGGTAGAGATCTTTCAGGTTGTGACTTTGCTGAGGTGGTTGTCTCCAAGCAGACCTGCTATTCAACAATATTGGAATGAAGGGGGGGTTTGTGCATCGATGTGATAAAATATTTAGATTTGTAAGGTATTTAAGTCAATGGAGGAAATGAAAAAAAGACATTCCCATCCACATATTTTAACAATAAATGGTTTAAAATTTCTAAAAAAAAAAAAAAAAAAGTCATGTGTTATAAATAAAATACTGTGATAGAAGATTTTATACATGTCACCCACCCCTACTGTCCAGGTCTGACACCCAGCCAGGCCTTCTGCGGTGCACTCACACCCGGCCCAGTCGCCCCGTACCAGGCTGAAGCATGATTGCCCCCCCCCATCCAGTCCCCGCTGGCCTGCACTCACACTGCTCAAGGCCCAATCGGTCCCGAGCACGGTTACCTCTTGTACATAAAGCATGACATCATAATAAAACACACGTTTCTTTACGTCATTTTCCAAAACACGCCTGAGTTCTTGTGTTTAATCCAGGAGACTGGACGTTCACGTCGGCCTGGATTCCCAGTAAACACTCAACTTTGGCATCGGACCAACATAAACGCTTGACCACCATTGTTTAAAATGATAAAACGGTACATAGCGCTCACACAAGTCAAACAAACTGGACCTGGGGGGGTCAAATGTGCTTCGGCGCGGTACGGACTGCCTGGTGTGAGTGCGCCTTCAGTCTGGTTCAGCCCTCTGGCCATTTGTTCATGATTCAGTTATGTTACATTCGAGGAATGCTTTAATCATCTGTCATTTAGCGCATTAAAGTATTCAACAAATCTGTTCCCTCTGACTTGTTCATTGAAAACTTTAAACACAGTATCAAACGAAAATCAATTCAACATCTAAGAAAACAAAGCAAGGCGAGGAAACTAAATAATGTTTAGGAAGATCAGATGAAACTTAACCCACATCAGGTCTGATATTGACCAATAAGGCAGCAGGATTGAGTTTTAGCATAAAAATAATGACAAAAACGACAATGTCATGACCTCAAAGTCACAACAAGTGCTGCACATTAAAACCAGCACCATATATGTGTGTACGTTTGTATATACAGTTTATATTTGCAGTACATGTACATCCATGAATACACCAGTTCACATATTTATTTACTGTATATTATTGTCTATAAATTGAGAAGTTTATTCCTGGCAAACTGCACACTGTTGTTTTAAGCAGCTTTAATCCACTGACCAGTGAACACAACACCGGACTGTTCAACCTGCCTCTGTGGTTTGATGTCACGTAGGAGAAATCAGAGTGTTCTTCAAAAATAACCAACACATGGTCCGACACCAAATCTGCTTTACATGTCCTCAAGCCCCTCTGATCCACACACACACACACACACACACACACACACACACACTGCCAGATGAGAATACACTAAATCTGGATCCAGGATCTTAACTACAGTTTCATGAAGATACAAATGCACATTTTGTACACAACAGTGGGGACAGAGCTTAATCCTTTACTGTCTAACACGCTCCCCCTGCTCCACCCCCCCACCCCCACCCCCAGTGTTTTCCTTTAAATCTGGCTTGACACAAGGCGTTAGATAACCGTCTCAACATGTCTGCCTGCAGCCTGTCAGTCACTCACAGATCTATGACAGCAGTGGATGGTCCTCCCAGCATTGGTAGTCATCACCAGGGACTCTGCTTCAAATTCAATTTCTGTCCTGACAGCTGTTGTACAGTTCCTGGAGTGAATTGAGATGCAAGTAAGCTGAGCTACTCATGAGGTGAATTAAAAATGTCTCCACAGAAAGTCTCTATCTGCATCCATGTCCTGTCCATCCCCCCTCCTACACGAATCACATGACAGAAGACGGCCTGGATTTTCTTATTTTTTATTCTCCCCCAAAAGTATCAGCATTCACTTTTGTAGACTCCAGCCATCGAACCTTCTTTAATGACATTTCCTGCGTCTCCCTTCATGAATTTTGAGGAGGAAGCCGACACAAGTTGAGAGGAAACCTTTTGAGTATTCAACCTGAGTCGGAGACGTGATGGGCTACAATCCCACAAAGAGACAACCAGTGACCATCTCATTCTTATGAATTCCATCCACATGCAGCCATTAGGCCGTTGGTGTATCTCTAAAGCCTGTTTGGGGCCCCGCTGTTGTCTCCTCGTTGCTTCCTAAACCCCGTTACGCCGGCTTGAGGTAAGAGAGGGTGACGGCAGTTGTGCTTCCCCCCCGGCTCGTCTGCAAGACTCTGACACTAAGCCCATTATGCTTCCATTATGGGGCTTCAATTTTCCTCTGAGCTTTTCACTGTTGACACTGCAGCTCCATCCCTCTCCAAACCGCAGACTCACACACACACACACACACACACACACACACCCAAGGCCCAATATTGTTAAGTTGTCCTGAATATTTATGCATTTTTCAGAGGTGAAAAGTAATAAACTACATTTACTTAAGTAGTAAGCTTAAGTACAGTTTTAAGGTAGTGGCACTTTGTTTGAGAGCTTTCACTTTGTGCTGCTTTTTAACTTCACTGCACCGCATTTTAAGAGGAAATTCAGTGGAGCTTTTTATTCCCCAACGATTCTTTATAGTGTCCCTAAAGTAACAGAGGCAAACAATAGTGGGTGAACCACATTTTACATGAAAACTGAACAAAAATAAACAGTTTAATGTCACAAAAATTAAACTTGACCTTTAAATGTTTTAATGGCACTATGATTTTAATAGGAACTGATGCTAAATCCACAAGAAAAAACCTGTTTGTTGTCAACTTTTGAGGTAAAGTGGGCAGAAATTAATTGTCTGAGAATCAAGACACACATGCAAGAAGACGATCAGACATCCCAGCGTTGTGAGAGTCATGCGTGCAGGTGTGTGAATGAGCTGTTTCCAGGATTAAGAAAAACCCCAAAATGATCAAAAAACCAGAATAAGATTAAAAACTGGGTTGCTAATGTGTGTTTAAACAGGCTCATTTCGACACCACAGTGAGAGGACCTGGTCCTGGTGTTTGATGGCCAAGATTCCTGTTGGACACCTGTGATGCATTAGTGGATGTGTGTGTGTGTGTGTGTGTGTGTGTGTGTGTGTGTGTGTGTGTGTGTGTGCTCGCCTCACTTAAACAGTTCCTCCTCCAGAGGGCTCCTCCATCTCTCCTCCCTGCCTCTCTCATCACTCCCCTTTTTTCATCTCACTCTCACCATCCCCTCCGCACACCAGCTCTCTCTTCGTTTACCTCCACACTCCTTTCTCTCTCCCCGTAAAAGCAATACCATGTCGTTGCCTCGGCCAGCTCTTAATGCAACCCTTAACCCCCCTCAAACACACACACACACACGCACACACACTAATAGACACACACACCCTTTCCCTCATCTTTTCTTTACGCTGCAGCACAACAGTAAGCAGAAATCCCTCTCCTGCTGAAACACTAATATCAGAGGCTTATTCACTTGTATCCAAGAATGTGTGTGTGTAAGTAAGGGTGTGTGTGTGTGTGTGTGTAAGTGTGTGTGTGACTCCAAGGCTGAGCTCCAAAGTATTATGTGTAGTTTATGGTGATGAACAAGCATTTCTTCCATCCACCAACACCAAAGACCTGAGCTCTCAGACCCAAGATAAGCCAACAAACAGCAAAGAGTAAAGAGTGTGTGTGTGTGTGTTGCACTCACACACAGATGAAAACCATTAGAGATCTGCACCAGAGACCAAGTCCTTCAATATTGCAAACATATTATCATCACAACAGTATTTGTCTCGGTCTCCTTGGGGTCACGAACCCTCCTCCTTTTGTTACCTGTCATCCACCCGATATGTGCAGCGGGATAATTATTGAGTGGAAAAAGCCCAGTTTCACATTAAAACAGCATTGAGCTCCCAACCTTGAGGGTGTCATTGAGAGGCCTCTGTTTGACTCCAGACCCTTTTTAAGACTCACTCAGTCATCCTGCGGATCATTGTTCACTGCAGGCCGGATGGAGTCGTTTCAGGGAGAAAAATGTCCTGTCTTGATGCTGCAAGATTGACTTTAGGGCCAAAACAAATTCTATCTATTTTGCATGTTAATTTATTCCCTTTTTGCTTTAGACGAGATAAAAAAAAAACTGTTTCCTTCAGGAAGTTTGTAATAAAAGCCTTGCGATCAATGATAATGGCATTTGTGCTTGTGTTTGTCATCTTAGCAAAAGCAACAGTGGTGGAGTTTCCACAGATTTATTTGTATACTAGTGCTGTAAGTGGCGTGTAAATTATCCTAACTGTCTGTGTGGCTTTTTATCTTTGTAAGGCAGTACTATTAGAGCCTATCCATTATTGCCTATAGCCCGGCCAATCAATGCTTAAATAAAAATCAGCTCAATTTGTGACATTTTATGCAAACGTGCAAACTCCAACCACGCTGTCTCTTTGCTTTTTGTTTTTATAATGTAACAGGAATAGCTAAAACACAAAGGAATCGATAACACTTAAGTTTGGGTTAGGTTGGCCTGCTCTCAGACAAGTGCTGCACGTTGCTGCATACAAATGAGTTTCATACAGATGTACGCTGTGGTGTAATTTCATTATAATTCTATGCATAGTTAGCCAAAAGCATAGTTACAGGGAATAAATCTGCTGTAACCTGAGAGGTTTTAGCAATGCAGCAAATGCAACTAAGAACAATAATGAAGCTTAAGACACACACACACACACACACACACATACACACCGTCAGGGCTGTAGTTAAGGTCATGTTCTCCATCTTGTCTTGATGCATTTAGGCTTCAGTTGCATGAGCAGGATTTCTCATTCTGTAAATGACATGATTGGTTTTATAAATTATTATTTGGGTGTTTTTTTATTGAGGAAGCTAACAATCGAAAAATGGTGGAAAATAAGTAAAAGTAGAGGCCTTTAGCTCGAACCAGCAACTTCTTCTTCCTTCTTCTACTTCTTCTCTTCTGTGCCTCCAATCCATCAGTGTTGGGTTGTTTGCAGGTGATTTAGATGCTTAAAAACCTGCAGGTGAATAAACTTTGGAGGAGGCAGTTTTATATTAGTCAACGAGTCCACACGTTGGTCTTAACTCAAACATCTCAACAGTTTTCTTCCTGTTTCATCCCCGACTCTTCCAGGCTCCATATTGTTGATGCAGAAACTCAAATCGTTCCAGATGGCTGATTTTTTTGAATTGACATTAAATGTGACACAGATATTCATATTCATCTCATGTCAACTTAAGGTCAAAATTTTATCTAATAATACTTTGGTTTATGATCAAAAAGCTGCAAAAACACTTTTCAAATTCCCATCAGCCTCATCTGCACCTTATGTGTTGAATGCTAAAGGTAAATTTTAGCTTAACACACTAAAATGAGACGTTGGACACAGTAAACTGCTAGCTTGCTAACATCAGCTTGCTAACATTGTCATTGTGAGCATATTAGCATGTTAGCATGTTGATGTTAGCAGCTAACGAGCATGGCTGCAGACTCTTCTGGTCTTTTTTAGTCCTTATATCTTATATAATTTGATCTTTTAAATTAAAAGTAAGCATTATAAACAATTTATTTTTCTCAAAAAAGAATTAAAGAAATGAAGGAGCAGAGAAGGCTTCAAAACAGCCTTTTAATTTTTAATAAAGGAGCTGAAAACTACTGAAAACATCTTGGACTCATAACCTCGGTGGTTAAAAATTCTGGCTGCCCTGCATGTAGTCTACTTACCAGCTTGACATATTGACATACACGCTAACTGCCTGCATATGGGCCATATTCCCTCTTTGCCTGACCACAAAGCATATTTGCCTATTTTTCACAAAGCACTCTACAATTAGTTAACAGCACGAGGATTAAGGATAGATTTGACGGTGCAGCGCTGCAATCTGCTGCTGCCGCTGTGTCTCTTCAGCACTGAGAGGATCAGTGCATCTGTTTCCCCACTTGTTTTGTTTTTTTTCTCTCTCTCGTCTTTCTTCCTCTCCATCGTCTCTCTCTTCATGCATCTTTCTTGTCACCCCCCCACCCCGAGAGCGAGAGAGCAAAGCAGCATCAATCACTGTTAACTGACTGACCACTGTCTGTTGGTGGTACTAAATGGATCTCCACAATTGAATAGAGGCCTAAGTGTGTGGTAAATGCTCTCAATGGGTAAATGAATTTGCGGGTTAACTCACTCTAAGAGCGTTTAGATAAGGCAAAATAATAAAAACACCTACAGCAAATATTTTTCTTTTGATAAATTAAAAAACTAAGCTCAGCTGAGAACTCTCACATTCATCAGTGCAGGCATGCGCTGTAAAGGAGGAATGCACTGGAGGGTAACCCAAAGACAGTTCAGTTTTATTTTCCTCATATAGATTTGACTGTACACGGTTCATACCATTACACAGAAGGCATAAATGAATAAATTCAGTGCTCTCTTTTACATCTTTTTCAAAGACACATGGCAATAATAAATAGCGCTCATGAAACAAGACGATCAACACGTTTTTCAAACTGTACAAAATTTACAACAATAAGGATGCAAACGAATGAGGCAACACAGACGTAGCAAAACTGTGGTGGTAAAGTGTTTGTGTATGATTTTCACTTAACACTTCAGATTACAGCCTGCAAATTACACTGTACATGTTTTGTATATTTTAGATAACAGTGAAACACTTATTGTGTAACTATTTGTCTTTAAAGAAAAAAATACAAGGACTAAGGAGGAAAAGATTTGAATCTAGGGGAAATAAAATCGTATTATTAAGTAAATACTTTATTAAACAGGTAACTTGTATAACATTGTTTTATTCTCTGGGGCCAATTAAATACACTACACTCCATATTTTAAACCCTTTTATTTTTCACTACTGTAATCGTAATATTGTTAAAATTTAAATATTTAATTTCAGTAGCAATTTAAATAATTCAAGTCCCTTTTAAACACAAACCTACTAATTCCCTAACGTGTCATCTTCTCGCCCTGCACTTACATATTAACCTCAGTATAGTTACACAGTAAGTATTTAATTAAAATGTGTGTTTATTACATAAATATAATGCAGTTTGCAGGCTGTGGTCTAAAGTGTTGACAGATTTTCTCAGTAGTGTTACTTCCTGTCTGATGATCTGCTTTCTGGTTCTTAAATAGATGCTGTGGTTAAAAATAAAAAAAATGATTTGGCAATTTTTCAAGAAAAGATTTGATTTCTTTTCTTTAACTGACAAAACAGAAATAAAAGTTAAGATGTTGTTTTTTTAACATTTTTTTCTCCCAGATCAAAACAGCCACTGTTTTTTTTTAAATATTCTCTCCATGTCAAATCAAACTGTTAGTTTTTCTTACAGCTAAAAGAAACTTGCCATTTCAAGAGAGAGATGTTGTACTTTCGGTGACTCTCTCTTCCATCTGAGTGGCTGTGGGGGCTTAAGGATGCAGCTCATGTCGCCTAACTGTAAGAAAGATATCAGCCGAGCATTGAAGCTAGAGTATCAGCCCCGATAGTGGGGGTTCTGTGGTAATCCCCTCCGACATGGAGGCCAGGCAGGAGGAGAACAGACTGACGACACATCTGGGGGTCGGTAAGTAGGTTGATAGCAGGCAAAGCCAGAGCTCGGCCGGACTGAGTAGATTACCAAAAGAAGCCTGGATCAGACTGAGGAAACAGAAGAGCCGACACAGAGCGAGTTTTTACCAGCGTTCCTGCTAATACTTGTTGGTGTTTTGAATGTCAGATGGATGTTTTTGCATGTGAGCAGCCAACCTCGTAATATCTGCAAAGAAATCTGCATGTTTTTAAAACTGGATATCTCCTTATCTAACACCTGTGCATTAAAAAATAATGATAATAATAATTTAATATGTGTTGATATCCTAACCAGAATAGTTATTAGACTTGAAATTCTCCAAAATTCTCAACTTCTTCAACTGTTCAATACATAAGCTTTGATGCCTGGTGAGTCTGGAAACAAATAATTTAATACTGACACACGTCTGCCCTCAGACAGCTTTTACACAGACAAGAACAAGTCAAGCACCTATAAATATAGAAGAGAGACCTGCTGTGTAGCAAACAGTGTTTGCCCTCACTCAAACAGAGGAGACGTCAGCTTCTACAGACAGACAGACGGACGGACAGACAGACCAACGGCCATCTACTTCCTAATAACTTGTAAGCTTCAGTAATACGTTAAAAAACATCAGCATGGTTCAAAATTCAACACTTGTGCCACTGTTCTTGTAAATTTCTCTCCCAATGAAACACTGTGTTTTTGCCTTGTGCATATGTCTCTCCTCTTTTTCTCTCTTCCTCTCTCTGCATTCCTGTCCATGATGTGTAGAAAAAGAAGAGGAGAGTAAAGTGCATCGCCAATGTAAAGGCTTTGATATGGCCAGACAGCAGTCCTACTCATTATCAATCAAGAAGCATGCAGGTGCCTCCTGGCTTTCATAGGGACTTTACTCTAGACTGTAGCCCTATTGTTGTAGCTGTGAGACAGGGATGGTTTATTTTATGGGGTGAGACAACATTTTCTCCCCTGTGAGCAAAATCCACTGATTTATTGGAAATCCAGTCTCATTTTTAGAGCGAAAGAACAAAATGAAGTCTGGTGATAAAACAAATTGTATGATACAGTGTTTGAGATTGAACATTCAGTAGTGTGGAGGTGTTCTTCACTGCTTGTATCTGGACCGCACATCTTGACCTCGACTGTTGCTTCACCGTTTCGACTGCTGAGGGAACTGAGAGTCACGTGTCTTCTCTCTCTTCTCCTCTTCACCCAAAATCACAAAACATAGCAGTCTTGGAGGGTGACAGAAAATTTGAGTCTGTTTTGTTGTATCCCCACAGCGATCTTCTACAGCGTTCAAGACTCAAAACTGGGAATGGTCCATCTCATCCAGCCACGAGGCGGGACTGGTGGGGAAGTCGGGGTATCCTGTACTGCTGCCCGTGGAGAGGTCTGAAGTCGGACCCCCTGCCATGGCCCTCAGGGCCTGTCCCACGCCGCCTGGCCCTCCCTGCACCACCAGACTGTCCATGTTGAAGCCCAGGTTGTTTAGGAGAGGGGTGTGGCCGGGCAGAGAGGTAATAGAGGAGGGCGACTGAGGGAGACCGTACGGGCTTCCTGCTCGGATGTCGTGGTAAGGTTGTCCCGCTGCATCCACGGAGAAGCCCCCATTCAGCACTGCACTGCTGGTAACGTCACCGACGCTCCCATAAAGCCCATTGTTGTGGCCGAGATCTGACAGGACCTGGTCATCTGTGAACGAGATGCTACCACTTAGCATGAGGCGTGTAAAAAACTCTGACACATCAACAGCGCTGTCAACTTTAAGAGCATTATATAGTTGTTATATTTCAATACAGTTAAGTGCTTTTATGAGTGAGTTTTATTGTGGCAACATTATGTGGGTTTCACAAAGGTACAGTGAGTGGACCACTAAGCAAATGACGTATTTGATAAGTATTTGAGTTTTGTTGGTGAGAAATTATGTGCTTCAGGTTCTTCTCTCACAGAGGAGGTCTGTATGGGTGCAATTACTATTTGTTTCCATCTCAGTCCTCCCCCCGCGTGGCTTCAATAACAACAAAGCCCCATGGCGTTCTCTCTAATTGACTAAAAGCCTCACATGCTTTATAGAGTTTCTGTCACCATGTTTTCATTTCTCATAAAAAATAGCCTTCTTTTTAAAAGTGGCTTGAAGACTTTTACAACTACCCAAAACGGGCTTTGCGAACATTAAATAGCAAAGGCAAATCTAAAATGTCGTTTGCATCCCACTAAGGACCCTCTCTCTTTTCCAATAAGCTCCATCATGGAGACAAACGGAGGCAGGAGGATGCGTCAGCGGCCACAGGGAGGTGTGATGGGAATGTGAAATGAGAACGCCGTTTTGGACTTGTGTACTGAGAGAGCAAGAAAACAAATGAAATGCCAGAAAGACACATTCAATTGCTGCAGCACTCAGAGCCGTGTCATTTAGCAGCTTGTAGTGTCCCTTAATCCCATCAGCACAACAGCACGACTAACAATTCCCTTTCAGGAATCTCCCTCTGAGCAGTGATAGATATGTGCTTGCTTGAGGTTATCCACACAATATGTACCTCTGAAGCTCAGCTCGCTGTCACTGAGTCCGGCGTCGTCGGCCGAGCTTTCCTTCTCCACTTTAGTTCCTCCTCGGCTGCGTTTGACACTTTTATAAAACTGAGTCCAGCGGTGTCGGCCTGCATCTTTCTTCAGACGCTTTTCCTTTGCTCGCCGGTTCTGGAACCACACCTGACAGAGAAAACAATATTTATCATTCATTGAAAATAAGAATTCATATCATATTTATTTAAAACAATGAAATGCTACTCCAATACCAATAATAATATATCATAAATAACATGTTTTTCCTCTTCCATTTGACTCACCAACGTTTTCAGATTTCATATCTCACATATATCTCACATTCCAATCCATCTAATTTTAACAAAGCAGTACTGTGTGCATTTTTTACAAAATAGTAAAGTTAAAAGCAGCTAACAGGCTGGAATACAGGGTGCATGCACATGACAAAATCTAACTTAACTTTTCACAATAAACTAAAACAACTCTGGAAAATAGTGTTGAGGAGAGAATCATAATTCAACATCTAATTAACAGAAAAACAGAAAATCCTAAAAAAGAAATATAAATACTTAGCATAGCTTAGCATAGCTCATTACAGGAGGCTAAAAAACAAATCACAACATTCAAGTAAATATATAAATAGGTTTTAAGAGGTGTTTACATTGTATGTCTTTATAATCTTCATAATAAAATCTTTTTAGCTCTTTAAGAAGGCTGTTCCAAAATCTGAAAGTCTTGATAAAGAGACTTGGACACTGAAATGAGGAAGGACAAACCCCTCTACCTGCACGACTCTCATGTCCAGCCCCGTCTCTGACGACAGCTGTTCTCTGACGTGGCGTGCTGGCTTCGGCGAGTTTTTGTAGGCACTTTTGAGGGTCTCTAGCTGCTTGGCCGTGATGGTGGTCCTCGGTCGCTTGGTCCCCGCCTCTGAATCATCTGAAAACATCAATGCAAGTGTGACTGACTTCTCTTACATTTGTCACGCTGCCTTAACAGGCAGTGCCCCTCGGCCTTCGAGTGGAGTGTGTGTGTGTTAAATGAAGTGAACGGTCTTGTATTGAAGTGTATTATTGTCCTTGTGCATCTGTCCCACTGCCACAACAGGAGACATAAATCTATTCAGCCAGAGGAACCGAGTTATTGTGGTCGCACCATACGAGAGCTTTGCTTCACTTTACATAATCAATCAGAGATGCATTGAAACCTCAGAAGAGAGGGAGTGAGAAAGACAGCATCCACACCCAGACGACAAACAACATAGATCCACAGCCAGTAGTCATTTCACTGCAGTGAACTGATACACAGTGGACTAATCAGATCACTTTTTTTAGATTCTGATGTATTTTAGTAAAGCTAGAGCCGTGCAGGACCGAACACAGAGTCTGTGTCTGATTGTAAGGACAAAATCGGTTTGGATTTATTAAAATAAACCTTTTAGAAATAAAGTGTAAACCTGTGATTTTCTGCAAAAAACGTATTCATCTCAATGCATGCAGACCTACCATTTTGTTTTGCAGTCTCGTAATCCACCTTGCACACCAGCCTCCCATCCTCCATGAGATAAAACTCATCCCCTGTGGCCAGTTGTCGGCTGCACATGATGCAGGCGAAGCAGTGCAGGTGGTACACGAAGTCTTGTGCCTTCCGCACAACCTGCGTCGGAGGGATCCCCTGTTGGCATGATGCACATTTTGTTCCAAAACGCCTGCAGGAAAACATGAAGACAAGAGCTGCCATTAGAAAATTTCTTGCAACACACTAAAAGGGCAGACTGACATCCTTATTCTATTTATACCCACTTTACAGGCTGATGGAGATAGTTACACCAACCCAGATTAAAATTTCACATGCTAGACAGCCATTTCTTCCACTGCAGCCAAGAATGATAGCACAGTGTCTGTATTAATAGAAGCCTCGACTGTTGTAGAGCGAAAAATCAGCACTGGAATGCATTTTTGTTAACGACAGACCTGTCCGCAGGCTGATGGATGGAGAGGATCAATGCACTGTGTGGTGTGTATTCACGTCTGTGTGTGTGTGCGTGTTTGCATGTTTATGTGTTTGCAGATGAAGTACTGAGAGCTGAGGAGAAGGGGGAGGAAGAGGAGGAGGAGAGGAAAGGAGAGGAGAGGAGGAAGAAAAAGGGAAAGAGGAGGAGGAGGGATGTTCACAGTAAACACGCCCTGAGGAGAACCAATAAAATACTGACTCAGGAGAGGCTTTAAATCACACAGCCAACTCACAGAAATAAAAAGAGCAAGGTGAAGCCTCCAAATCACTACTGGGAAGCATTCACCGCTGAATCTGAGCATCTACACGTGTGTGTGTGTATGTCTGTGTTGATGCATGTGTGTGTTTTCCAGTCACAAGTGTCCCTTCAAGACACTTTTAACATGCTAACGTCCCCTTGCTGTCCCCTGGGTCAGCTAACACAGTTAGCTTTCAGTGAGGCTCCAGAGCTCTTTAGGTTTTATTTAAGCTTTTGAGCATTAAAATCATTCAAACATAATTTAGTAAAAAGCCCCGATCTGCTGATCCTGTTTTGGATAAGAGTCAAACTTAATTTTCTTCTATAATGGTTCAGAAAATTAAATGAAATGAAAGAAAGAAAAGACAAAGGTGGCAAAAAGATAGAAACAGAAAAGATGTTTTGAACATATTTTTCATGTCATCAAACAAAATATCGTTACTAAAAACATCCACTATAACAAATTAGTTAAAGGCGTTTAATACTAAATCATATTAACAATTTGACATAAATAATTATCAGTTTAAGTCAAACAATTATTAAATATTTGTCATCAACCGACAGATTAACGAATTAAGCTAGGCTAACCATGCTAGCTACCTTTCCGTTTGGATGTTTTGTTTGAAGAAAAAAAAAGGAAGATGATGAAATTAATCTGAAAAATAACAAAAATGGACTAAATAAATTATTTTTCCTTCAATTTAATACAGTCCGATTTTTTAATAAATTAAAAGGTGACTGTAAAACTCACAAAATTGTAAGATATAGGCAATAAACACTCGATTTATGCTAATATGTGAACGTTAGAGATCGTTAGTTGGCAACGTTTTACGGTGCTGACGTAACTTTACGTTAGCATAAAGAGTTAGCCAAAACGGAGCTAATAATTTATGCTACTGTTGCTAGTTTTTGTTATATATAAACTTGTATTATATATACCGAATAAGGACGAATTATTCAAAGTCATATTTCCGTTAGACCCAGTCACGTTTCCTCTCACAACACATCACTTAGAGTTTAAATTAAGTAAAAATGTTGATTTCTCTACGAACAATTGCTTGTTTGGATTTTATCAAGTCAAGATTTTCATCAGTCCAGAGAAGAAACCAACTATTTAGCATGATCAGTTTTAAAAAAATACATATGTAACTACACCGAAACTCTACTGAAAATAAAAATTTTAAAAAAGGAGCAGAAAATGCCACTAACTTGAAGAAATCCTCCTTGCAGTAGACGCTTCCTGCCCGGGAGAAACATTTGTCCGCCAGCGGAGTCTGACAGTCGGCGCACTTGAGGCACTTGGAGTGCCAGTGTCTGTCCAGCACCTTCAGGATGAACTTGTCCAGGATGTGCTGACTACAGCCGGCACACTGAGGGATCTCTGCGGGGCACAGGAGCAGGAGCACAGGGTCACACACAGGTTAGGACAGAAAACTCCGATATCCATGGAAATAATTTTAAACAAGCTTTCATTTATGTTAAAAGGGTCAAATAAGAACAATAATATAAACAAGATGCTTTCAGTAGTAAAGAGGACTGATTTTCATCTGAATTTACATAAGACTTCATTATTGCTTTAAATTAATTCCTAAAAAGCACTAATTTCAGACAGGATAACTGCATAATTTATCTATTGGCTACGTCAAACATTTACTATTCAAGCGATTATTAGAATATGAATGAGCCAATTATTAACTAGATTCAAAAAATAATTATATTATTTAAAGATAAATGATTTTCGTGTAGATGTTTTCTGTCTGTCTTCACCTTTAAGTGACTGAATCTGACCAAACCTGTGATGCAGGTTTAGGCTTTGTATCACATCTTTTATCCTTATATTTAATAGGCTATTTTTATTATTTTACCTGCTTTAATCTCGCTAAATTTTATTTTCTGTCCTTTCAAACTATGTTGTGAATGACATTTTATTATATCTTTGTTCAATTAAAAAATAGAAATTTTAAAATTGTTTAAAAAAGCCACAAATAACAAAACAAACAAAATATACAAAAAACAAAACAGAAACAATCTACTTTTGCTTTGTGAATAAATGTGTCACTGTCCAAGGTGCTGAACTCGGAGCTGCTTCCCAGCAGTGCAGAGGTAGCCTACCTTTATATATAAATATTGATTTTTGCTTTATTTATCTAGCCTGCATATTTTTTTTTACTTTATTAACCACTTCTGTCCCTTGGTGGTCTGCTCATCCCTCCAGATGTTAGAAGGTATCAGTGCTAGCAGGTGAACTGGCTGCTGGATGTGAATCAAAAGTCATTGCAGCAGCAATCCACGTGCGCACATGCAGAAACTGGGAACAAGCAGCATTTATCCTTAATTTCTTTTTTATTTTCAAATTCTGCAGCGACATTTTTGTTTTTTTATATAATAAACTTCAGATTTTCAGCATTCTCCCATAGCAACTGCACATTTCTTCACAAAACTTAACCTTTACTAAACAACAAACTCCATAATTTATTCACGTTACAGGGCTAAAACATTATGGCTATTTTATGGATGTACAGGAAATGATTTTATACTATAGTCTTTTATTATAATTAAATATAATTTTCATCATATTTATCATAGAACTAATGCGTAATTGATGTTATAAAAAAATGTCTTCTTTTCAAATTAATTGTTTTCAATAAGTGAACGAATTGCAGCGCAGTTTGACAAAATCTCCTCTCGCAGCTTTGCTTAGTCAAACATCTACATGATATCCGATAATGAAAAATCAATACTGAGCAGAGGTGGACGGAGCAAACACCAGTATATAAACACACACTCACACACACACACACACACACGCACACACACGCACACTCGAGCTGCTGCAACAACGCGCATATATACCATTAAGAGAAAACATCTCGGCCGTGAACTCATCTTACAATAACAGTCTCGAGCTCAAGATGCCTCGTGCTTAATCTCATCACCGCAAAGTCCGCACAAAAAAAGGCTCGCGGCTTATACAACATGGAGGTCGAGGTAGCCTGCACAGTGCACATGTGTTTTATATCATCTGATATTTTTGAAATGCATGTTCAAATCTTGTAATATGTTTGTGTTGTTTTTCCATTTAAGATCCTTAAATTAAATAAGTTTAATCTATTAATTAATTGGAGAAAATAACATATTTTATCTTTTTTATAAATCACCAATGGAAGCAGTTTTCATCATGAAGACAGAGCAACATTCCTGCACAGATGCAGGCAGGATGATGGGTTGGATTGGTTTGGTTTCACCTCAGTGGTGAGAAAATTTACACAAAGATGACAGAAGAAAGTGAAGAAATTATTTGGAAAGGAAAAACTGAACCTGAATCTGCGCCTTGGCTTTTTAAAAAACTGATAAATTAGAGACCTTCTTAATATCTGGAGATCTTGCCTAAGTGGTGGGTGGATGAAGCTGAGCGAAGAGAAGTGGTGCTGAAAGGAAAGCAGCACGATCTTGGCAACGACAGAGCGTCCACCATCCAATTTCTGCGTGTGTGTGTGTGTGTGTGTGTGTGTGTGTGTGTGTGTGAGAGAGAGAGAGAGAGAGAGAGAGAGAGGCTTCATTTATCTGTTGCCTCCATCTTCACTGAGTATCATCACTTCCGTCATACAGGAAGTGAAACACACTTTGCTTTAACCTTTATTATTATTATTATTATTATTATTATTATTATTATTATTATTATTATTATTATTCTAACAGGAAGTGCAGTCTGGCAGCTCCTCCAACTCTCAATTGTCAAATGATCTTTGGTCATTAAACGTGAAATAAACACTTTATATCCCAGACTAATGGCCTGCAGGACAGCTCAGGTTTGGGTGTAATTGCCCTGAGTCAGCAGAGCTCTCTGTCCATATAAAACACTGTTTAGATAAATTCTCGGTTGCTTTTATTCCTGGAATAATCCACGTTTAAATCCAGGATGAATGCTGGTACTGCGGGGGGGCTGAGTGGCAGGATCTTTATCCAATCTTTTAATCTTCCTCGATTTATAATATTTTAAGAGCATAATCCGACCACATACAGTCCCTTTTTTTTTCTTTCGTTGAGTTTAAATATTTTGCTTAACAGTTAAGGAATCATATGATTATTCAATTTCACCTTTATTTTTGTTTGCACTAAAAAGCGACAGTAATGCGGAATAAAGAAAATAATCCTTATAATATTTTGCTTTTTTTTAAATTTAAAAGCCAATTGAATATCAGATTTTTATCCTAAATATTTAGGAGGAGGAACAAAACGTTTTATAATCAGTGTTTTGAAATCAAATAGCAGTCTAATATTCATTTAACTGAATTATTCTGTGTTTGTTGTGGAATATTTTATTTTGCATAAGTCTGTCAGACTCGGTCCGTCTTTACATTTCACTAACTCGCCTGTAAATAATTAGGTCAGAGCAGAGATGGAGATGTATCCCATTGCACTTCTTTCTCGATTGCACGATCAGATTATGAAGGGCCTGGCACGGATTAACACTCCGGGACTAACACATGAAGAGCAATTCTCCCCTTTAATGCTGGAAGTTAGAAAATGGAATAAGACGCAGTAAAATAATAATAATAAGTGAATAATTTGACCTCATCCCTGATAAATAATGAGCCTCCACCATAAACTGATAACTAGGCCTTGCTTATGGAAACGAAAAATGAAATAATAATATAATAGGCTATATATAAAACCTGTTATGCATTCATTAGACTCAGTAATAAGTGTCAGTCACAGTCAGAGTGTGTTTTTCTGATGGGTGATGACAACTGCGTCTGATCTCTTGACCATGAAGACTCGTTTACAAATTAACAGCTGCCTGAAGACTCACTGTAGGAGCCACATGACGGAGGTTTGAGGTAAAGTTTGAGGCCAAACTAACAAATAAAACACTGTTACTTTAGTTAGAAACATGATCTTTTTTAATCTAATGATGGAAAAATAACACAAAGTGCCTCTCGCAGTGTTGCAGCCTGTTAGAGACCACAGCGTAAAATCCTGAGGATGCAAAGATTAATTGGACATGCGGCTCGGTCACTGCTCGGCTCTGAAGCCAATAATCAGTATAATTTTTAAGCGTTTTTATTTATTTTGTATTAAAAATGTAAGCAGCATGACACATCACTGGCCTGTACAATCTAAGACTGTGTGCTTCAGCCTCCTCATCCTCCTCCTCATCCTCCGTCCCGTTATTGCAGCCTATAGACCCAAACCTCTCTCCCTGTGCGGCCAAACCCCGCAGCGCGTGTTGCGTTTGCCAACCGGTTTCCAGATTTATATTCAAAAGGAGACAAAAAAAAGAGGAGAGTATAAATGTCTTACGTTGCAGTGGCACTCCAAGAATCTCCGGTAAACTCTTTACAGGACTCTCTGTCGGTAGGACCGCCGCACTTTGCATCATCGTGATCCAAACCGGGAGATAAACGCACGCACATACACCCGCAACACGGTGGGCGCACTCCCCCGTCCCGTCTTGAGGAGAAAAAAAAAAAGTATGCCGGTGCTGATGCTGAGGCCTGACTCCTCTCTGCAGGCTGAGCTCCCTCAGTGTCCCGTCAAGCCTTTATCCCTGTTATGTCTCTATTCCCGAGGATGATGTCCGTGTCGTGCCGTGCCGAGCTGTTTTGGAGTGAATCAGACAGGCTGCTCGGTCCATTCAGCGCTGCAGGGGCGGCGGGGCCTGACGTCACCGCGGCAGAGGCTCACCGGGGGCCAATGGGAGCACAGGAAGAGGAGGACCCCCCCTCCTCTTCCTCTCATCCTCCATAGGTGTACGAGAGGAGAAGAAACGAGAGGAGGAGACGAGTCTGAAAATGTCTCCGGAGAGGCGGGACGTTGTTCCTGTGGAGACCATAAATAGCTCACTGCAGTGGCTCCTGAGGGGGCCCCGGGCCAGCAGGGCTCCTTCTGGAGAGGAGGGGGGGGGTCCCGCATACAGCCAGGAAAATGAGGGACAGTTACATTTCAGTTTTATTTTTAGGAAATAAGAATTTATAAAGAAATGATGATGGTTGTCCAGATTTCACTGAGTGTGTCTGTTTTTTTTATTATAAGAAAAAGATGCAGGTTTCATAGATAATAATAAGATGTGCTGGTGATGCACTGGACTATTTCACCAAATTTAATATTTTTTCATCTTTTTTCACTGATTAGAATGAGGACAGCACATGTTTGTGAATATAAAGCTGTTAAAATAAAATAACATTTCCCTCAAAAAACGTTCACCTGTTCGTTTCCCTTTAAGTTTCACCTCTTAAATCAGTTTAGACGCGTTTTCTGAGTGAAAAGAAGGCAAACTGAGTTGTCACTAACACCTATAGATATATATACACACATGGGAGAAAAAGTAAAGCCACAGCACAGATGTGATGTGATTGGACACACGTCTGAGCCAAATCCACCGCACCTTCACCTGCGTGAGCTGCGTGTGGCAGCGCCCATGCAGCTGGATGTGTGTCAGTGACAGGGATTAGGAGTCTGGGCGCAGTCCTCCTGACACTGTTCATTTCAAACCCCATCGTCTGAGTCTGCTCTCCCGGATAAGATATTCCCCCCGGAGGACTGCTAGTTCAAGCCAGATGAACTCAATCTTCGCTTCCAATTTACTTCAAGCGTGGAAAGAAAAGCTCACAGTGGCGCTTTCCCGCAGGTCCGCCTCCAAACCCACGCAGATTGTGTCCGTCAACTGTGAGTAAGTCTGCAGCTTCCAGGTGCCCGCGTGCACCACACATCTGCCCTGACACATCTGGAACACGCGGTTAAGTACAACGACACCTCTGGTTTTTATTTTGAACAAGAGATCAGGTCCAGCAGGAGGAGCTGAGTCTATTTAAAAAGCTTAGAATTAGACTACAGGGATTTAAAAAAAAAAGGCTTTTAGTTGTATCAATTCAACACATAATAATAATAATAATAATAATAATAATAATAATAATAATAATAATAATAATAATAATAATAATAATAATGTTTAGCACAATTTTGTCAGAGAAAAAATACTCCAACAATAATATTAAATAAAAAAGGTATTTTAATTATATAAACAGTGTGCAACGTGCAGAAAGTGTGTATAGAAATGAAAAAATAGCATTATTTTTGGAAACACACACACACACAAAATAATTTTACATGTGCAGTTCCAATAAGTACAGTAAACAAACACAACGTTTTCTCTGATATATTATGATATTTATCCCCATTTCTACTCCTGAATAGCCTTTTTTCCAACTACAGACTGTTTATTGTGTCGCACAGCGTTTATACACCGCAGAGACCCGCAATCCCATAAGCCGCTCGCCTGTGCGGGTGATGTTTCAAATGTAATTTAGTAAAATGAAAACGCACATCAAGCTGATTAAAAAAAGGAGGCTGGGATATTACAGGAATTTTATCCAACTGATTCAAAGCTGCAGTCTCCAAGGCCAGGTGTCCCCTTCATTCATCCACCCATCCATCCATCCATCCATCCATCCATCCATCCATCCATCCATCCATCCATGGCGTGCATGAGTGGCAAGGGAATCATCTGGTCTTACTTTATTTTCATTATACACTTTTCCCCTCAAGATCATTCAATTTATTCAACTATTCAATTACTCTGATTGTTGGTATCGAGACCCTTTAGCTGCCCTGGAAAACAATGCAGATAAAAATGCTCTTAACCTGTCAGCGAAGGGCAGCACAATTAGAATAATTGACGGATGCAAAAACGCAGAAAGAAAAAAAGATGTGAGCGCGCACATCTGGTTTAGTGGGACACTGAATGATGCGCGTTTTTATCCTCGTTAAAGGAAAAGACAGAACAAAATGGGAATGAGCAAGTGAATGGCGAAATAATTCACATCTGGATTAATTGTAAAAAAAATTCAGTTGCATAAGATGACAAAAAATAAATAAAAGATTTTAAAAAATGCTCTAAAATATGTAAATGTATAATTGAAACAAAAGGCGTGTTGGTGTTTACTGCTGCTTAACAATTTGGCTTCATAGCAAATTTTTATTCTGAGACAATGCAGCGACACACAGGAAAGGAAGGCAAATAAAAGAGATAAAAAATAATCAAATGATAACAATAATCGGCGCTCTGACAGGTGAAATGACGGATCTTTGTCTGGCCGGTATGAAGGTGTTACAGTGAGGAGAAGCAGCCGCAGAGGAAGCAGCTCCCGGGCAATAATTCAAGCAGAGGGCGACTCCTTTGCCACCGCCGCTGACCCAGCCACCTCTAATTAGATCTAATATTTCAGTGCACGACTTCATTGACATCTGCGATTCACAGATCCATCTTACTGAGCAGGCAGTCAGAAATACAGAAACACATCCATCCATGCAGGAGGAGCAGTGAGGAGGCTCATGGAATATAACACAGAGGTGAAACCGTGTGTGTGTCTGCTGGAACATCAGTGCAGCAGGCCTGTTTCATCCTGAGACCAAACACTGAAGTTATTGTTTATTTTTGTGTGTTAATGCAGAATATAAGCGTCCATCTTTTGGATCTTGTTTCCAAGTTTGCAGAGGTCAATCATGCCAAACATATGCGAAATTAAATTTGAATGAGCACGAGGGAAATGCACGAAAACATTACAAGAATGACGTGAATCTCACATTCATTTTCTGTGCAAATGCAAAATAGTTCATGCAAAACAGTTGCAGCTGCAATTAATAATAATTAAAAAAAACAAAATGCATTAAACCTCAGTGACTCCACTTATGCAGGATGCATGTTTTAGATAGTTTCCCATGCAAGGTGAACATTTGAACGCATCACAGTGCAGACCTACCCGGTGTGTTGGAGGCAGACTCTCCTCTTTCTCCACCTCTTCTCCTTCATGCCGCTGGGGGGTTTTTTTGTCAGCAGGATGAGCCGAAGCTCGCAGAGAAAAAGCAGCAGTCCGTCCACACTTTCTTTCTCCAGCATCCACCGACAAAACAACATGAGAAAGCGGCGGCCGAGTCCTCAACCATTTGGTCCGACAGCAGCAGAGGAACAGAGAGAGGGAGAGAGGCAGAAAGCGAGGGGGAAACCTTAGGAGAGAGCACGGAGGAGAAAATTAAATTGCACTTGGGGGGCAAATTCTATTAGGGAATAGTTATTGTCTCCTGACAGCTCCTGTCCATTTGGGTAATTAGTAGAAGAGATTGGTTGAACAAACGAAATCTATTCCCGTCAGAAATGATATTTTCCCATTCCCTGATTGAACCTGACCCCGCCGTGCTGAGACGAGGCGGTAATAGGCTCATTTGACTCAGATGCAACAGTCCGGCCAAACCTGCTGCTGAGAGACAAACTGAGATTTAAAAATAACCTGTGACAGGTGCGTTTTCATTTTTAAAAGCACACTAATGAGGCTTAAAAAGGCCGCACGTGTAACATTACAGAGTATAAATGTGTTGATAAATTGTTATTATTAATAACTTTAAAAATGAGGAAACAAAACAAGTATTTATGGCTGCAGGAAAACTTTGGCAGAGATGTTGAATTAATGTCTGCATTTGAAAATGAACCGCATTAGATTAGAGATCCTGGATGAGACAAAAGCACCTGGACAAAGTGTTGCATTGCCTGCATGCACGCTGCCCGGTGCATGCTGGGAAGGACTCCAGACCTGCCACCTGCAGCCTCGATTTGAAATCTTGCAAACATGACAAGTTTAAGTTCAAAGAGATGAATTTTTAAAAATGCATTTTGTAAAAATCAGCTTTTGGATTGGCTTATATTCACAAAATAGTAAGTTTTTAAAAGCAACTCTCCAAATTAACAGTTTTTATTGATATTTCTGTCAAAGTTTGATCTGATCGTTTCTTTAAGGGCCTTTAGGGTCTGACTGCCTCCAAAAAGAAAACCCTGATTTTTAGTGTGTTATGAACTCAGCTTGCATACTTTTCTCAGAGGACTGAAAAAAACACAGAAAACAATTTTTTCCTTATTAATTTCTATCAAATAAAATTATACATATCAAACTGAGCTGTTTGTATTTAAGTTAAGAATAACTTTCAGTTAACCGAATCTCCTTTTATTACTTACAAGTAACATTGAGCAAAACTAATAAAACTCTCTTCATAAACTCAAGTTTTCCCATTTAAAGCTGAGTTAAAATAAAATGACTGACAAGCGTCTTGATCTACGTTTCCTTCGAGCCTCATGCCGACACTACGAGGACAGAAAAGAGCATAAAAGATGTGAGAAAGATTCATAACAGACATGAAGAAGTGCAGGTCAGGTTCATGTTGAGATTAAAACAGTGCAGTGGAGCGAATCATCAAGGCCTGAACGCAGCTGAAAGCTGGAGGTTATTGATTCTCAGGACTTTCTCTCCCTCTTGTTCACACTTCTGCTGCACTTCCTGCTGTGCACAGAGGAACTACAAACACTTCCTGTCTGCTAACAGGAAACATATTTATGCTAAAATCATTAAAAGCACAGAACTGCACACTCATATTGCAGATTTTGACTGTGCAGGATCTAAAAATGTGGTTTAATTTGACTGAAAGCAGAGTAGAAACATTGTTCCAACACTCTGATGGTGACATAAGATGTTTGGGAGATGAGCAGATCAGCAGATCAGCAGATGAGCGTCCACATGAAAGGGGGAGGGACCGCGGCAGTAAAATGAGATGAATCTGACCCTGCTTGACTCCTTCCTTTAAAAGGCTGAATGTTTAAAACCAAAAAGGGGATCTGGCTTAGTTTGGATGTGATATATACCAATACCATATATTAACCTCTTTTTCATAATTTATTCACCTCCCCCCTCCTCCCCTTTCCTCCCCTCTCCTCCCCCCCTCTGTCCACAGCAGGAAGCTTTATAGTATTATTAAAGTCAGAAAGAGAGATGACAGAAAAATGCATCAAGCCCCCCCACACCCACCCACCCCCTGCATTTTAATATCAATACCGGAGAGGTAATAAACATCGAGGCAGAGAGCATACAGGAGAGGAGCGACTATAAAACCCTACATTGTCTAATTTATGGAAGACAACAACAGGGCATCAAGGTGAGGTTTTTACCCTTCAGTCTGCTTTCATAACACAACCGTGTGTGTCAGTGCACCACTTTTGTTTTGTTTTGCAATGAGCGAACACCAAAGAAAGTTTCCAAGAAAGTAATCCTGCCTTTTTTTTGAGTGAATGGCTCATATTATACCTGCAGGAGAGATGATAAACATGATAATTTCTGTAAAATGGCAGAAAAACAGTCATTCAGTTCTGGAGGGTTTGATTGGTTGATGTAGTTTTCCCAGTTGTCATAAAGTTGTAAATGTTTATATTTCTTTTTTAATACCCTTTCTTTGCACTTTAAGGACTTCCTGTCTTTAAGCTTCAGAGTGTGTTCTTGGCTTTGGACAAAAGCACGAGCAGCAATAAAAGTACAAACTGCAAGACTGCAAACTATACAGGCTGTAAGGCCTTTAAGTCGCTGTGCAGCAGAGCACAATGAACACAATGTGCACTATTACAAGTAAAAGTAATGATTTCAAAGATGTACTCAGGTAAAAATACAAAAGTTTGAACATCAAAATATGATAAAAAACACTAAAGGTAAAAGTAGGTCTCCTTTTAATGCAGCATCACGGTCCATTTCAGGATATATATGTATTTTATTATTACAGTGAGTAGAGTTTTTTCTCTTTTTTTAAATGGGGTTGTTTGAGGTACTCATCCATTGTCAGTGAATTACCTACAGAACATCCAAATGGCCGTTGGCACAACCCCAGTCTGGAGAAGCAGCAGGAGTATAACGGTGAAGGAAGCTTAGCAATGAGCTGCTGTGGATGAGAGGAGCGGCGGCGAAATGTATTTGAGCCCCCTGAAAAAGTCCTTCCGACAAGAAAAATCAATATTAGTTTAAATGTATTCTATATTTAGAATATTTTTGCTGCTCCGTCTTGCCATCAGACTGTCTTTTTTTTTAATGGGAACCTGAAGTTGTTGTATTGCGCTCTCCGAAGCCACCAGACTCCTGTAAGAAAAACAGTGATTTTACCTTTCAAGACACAGGATTGGATCATCTAATGGCACCTTGAATGATTATTTTTGATGTCTTACTTTGTGACTTTAATGAATCCAACCTAAAACTTTAAAATACCACCGTTTTGCCAAATGTGTGATCAATCATGTGGCCTATTGCTGCTGCTCAGCACTATATAAAGGTACTTTTTTCACCATTTTGTGATTGTTGACTTGTGATTTAGAGTTTTCCTGCTATCAGTGTAACAAGCTAACTAAGCTAGCCTCGTGCTAGCTGTCTGAGGCCTATGTGCTGCTGTGCATCTTTCTAAATAATCTAAATGTCACAATTTCCTGCATTTAAACTGCTTCTGAATTCAGATAAAGAGCTCAAATGGCTCTGAATTTATTTTGCTTTGGATTCGAAGCCTCTGTCCTCAGTGTGAACCGCTCACCTCAGCCCTGGCAAAGCTGCAGACAGATATTACATTGCTGCCAACTTCCTCATTAACCATCATTAGTCTGAACCAGCATAACACTTGCAGCTCACCGAGGCTCAAGGCGCCTGATAAAGGGCTTCTGTAAGGTAAGCGGCACAAAGCACTGCTGGCTCCAATCCGATCGCAAACACAGGTAAACATTTAAACAGATTAACAGATCGGACGTGAGGGGGGAAAAGTACCTGAACCACAAGATGAGTGGATGCATTTCTTTTTATGTCATTTTTTATTATTTTAAAGATCAGTCTTTGTTCAAAATGTAGTTTTTAAACATGTAAACAAAAGGCAGATAGCAGGTAAATTATAAGCTGATTATAATATAATAAAAAGTAACTAAACACACATAAAAAGTTTGAGAAGGACACATAATTCCTCCTTAAGTTTGACAGTTTTCAAAGTAAAAAAAAACCTCACCCTGATATTAAAATTTGATAAATTGGATCATGTTTGCGAGGAATAAATAACACGGAGGAGCTTCCCTGTGACAAACTGTGCTTTTCTAAATCCATTCTGGCAATCATAATGTGTCATTGAGGGTCTAATTCAAAGTATCTGAGAGTTTGATTAAGTCACAGAATCCCAGCTGCTCAGCCTTGATGCTCCTCTGCTTTAATGTGAGGCTATTAATCAGCCTATTGTGTGTGCATGTGTGTGTGAGAGTGTGTGTGTGTGTGTGTGTGTGTGTGTTGTTAGAGGAATCGACTGCCTTAACTCAACTAATTCACCATCAAAACCTGCCACACTGCTGATGCTGAAAATGTGTGATGTGGTTTGGATAAAGAGATGGAGTGGGGTTTTGGAGTAATATCAGAATTTGTATGTGAGTGTGTGTGTGTGTGTGTGGGTGTGTGTGTGAGGGAGGGAGAGAGAGAGAGAGAGACAGGTTGAGGGTGAAGGTAAGGGGCAGGAGTCAAGGGAATTCAAGCCAACGTTCCAGGAAACACAAAGCTCAAGATCAAGCATCAGCTGTCCTTCAGATGGGCTTGTTGTAATCCGGACGACATCAAACCTTCATCCATCCATCCATCCATCCATCCATCCATCCATCCATCCATCCATTTATCCCTCACAAACACACACACTCCTTCTTTCATCCACCTCACCCGCACCCGACCATCTCACCCATGTTAACCTCCCTGGGGGTCTGCTGCTGCCCGCCCCCCCGCGGAGCACACCTCCAAGTGTGTGAGGCAAGAAGCCCCACGAAAGCCGATTGCATTTTAATAAAGTTTATTATCTGCAGGGAGCTAATCCTCAAGGGTAATCTCTCCCCTCCAGTCCTAAAGGAAAGCTGGATTACTCACTTGCTATAATCCCAATGAAATTGTTAGGATTTAGCTTGCGCTGCACAGCAGATGGCAACAGGCTTTTTCCTTCAACCTTGGATGCTTTAACCCCCCATTTCTCTGTGTAACACCCCTCATCCTCCTCGCCCCGTGTCCCGGCAGTCTTGGTCAAAACAAAAACAAACACAGAAACTTGTTTGCGTCAAATTTACAGTGAAAAACATCTGGGAGGTCCTGTAAACATATGACATGTGAGACGATACAGATGGCATCAAGGTTTACGCCCTCTCTGTTAAAAGAAAGTATGACTTAAAGACATTTAATTAAAGTTTCAAAGTGAAATCAGAAGTAATGAACAAATGAATCCTTATCAAAAATAATTTTATTGATTCAGACAGAAGCGAAGAAGCAAACAGTGTTTTTGAGATGAGGAGCCGAAGCTTTACATTGAGGGCAGAAGCCAAAAACAAATCCTGCTTATTTTTAAAACCTTGTCCAGTGTGAACATATGCGTCTCTCCACAACACTTCACAAACAACCGGAGAAGCTGTTGTGTGGACTCAGCAGTGTGATGTAATAATCAGAGATGTGACATAACGCTCAGTGTAACGTACAGTAAGCCAACTCAAAGGAGCTGGACGAGGTTATTGTGCACCTGCTGGTCCCGTCACAGTATTAAATGATATGATGCAACTGTCAGGCCTTCAGCAAACAGTGAAGGATATTTTTTTCCATCTTATTTTTAAAGGCAGAAACTTGATAAACACGAAAATCTCAGTGATTGATTAAAGGGAAATATAAGAGAACGACTTATATTAAAAAAAAACACACTCAAGAATCACCTGTTTGAGTATTTCAGAAGAATCAAGTTTTTTTCACATTCAAATTTATAAAAAACGTGATCAAATTAATTTATTTCTTCATAGTACACAGGAATGTAGGTCTTCATCCTACTGTGGCAAATTAAAAAAATAAGACTGACAAATGATAATCATTCATCATCAGTACAGCAACAAAAAAAAATAACACCACCACATTGGTCGTGTTTCCCTGTTCAAAAAAAAAATCCATTTATCTTCTATTGGGTTTAATTTCGTCACTCATAAGTGGTCAAACAAAATCAAAACCACAAATGATTATCCAAAACTTAGCCACAAACCCCAAACGAGAATAATAATATACATATTTTTTCACAGTTGAGGTGCAGCCCGAAGAGCTTCAAAGACCAGATTAAGTCTAAACTTGAATAATTGACCAGATTATCAAAGATTTTAAAAAGTAATCAGTTATTTTTCCCTTCTCCTTCTCTCCAGTTAGACACAATACATTCGCAACTTTCAGGCTCAAATATGCTGTTGTCTGCTCAGGCTGCAGGCAACACTTAAGTGGACCACCTAAGATGGCACTAATCTTGACACATCCCCTTACACCAACCCAACCTTAGTCTACATGAACCTAATGAATGCTAATCATCGCTTACTCAAACTGGGACACGCTTCGGTTCATGGCAGGGCTACTTTAGTCCGCCTTAGCCTGAGGCGGTTTTTGAAGAAAAGGTACATGGCCAGAAGACACATGGAGGACAGGATGTAAAGAATGACACACAGGCTGATGTCCACTTTTGAGAATCCAATGCTCAGCACAGACATCCAGCGTCCCCTGTGGCTCAGCTCCTCCTCTTTCATATAAAACTCGCCTGTCAGTTCTCGCTTCTGCAGCCTCTTACTCTGCTGCCCAGCATCCAGGTCAAAGTCTGCGTCTATAGGCTGCAGGCCCACCATGCCGAGCCCCGCGTCCAGCTCCATGCCGAGCCCAAACACGGGCCCGGGCTCCTGCTCCTCCTTCCTCTGCAGGGTGCGTTGTTTGACCCGGGCGGAGGCAGCCACCCGCAGCGCCTTGGCTTTGTAGTGCTGGTTGACAAATAAGTCGAGATCCACGATGTCCTCCTGCAGCTCTCGCATCTTCATCCCCACGATGCTTGGCCTCCTGTGGGCCTGCCGCCGGCCTGGACCCACGTCCATCTCAGGTTTGGCCCAGGGCGTCGGCTCAGGCAGTTTACCCGCAATCTCATCCGCTGCTGCTACTCCTTCCCCACCTTCCTCCTCTTCATCTGCCACAGCTTCGTCCTGTGGCCCCTCTTCCTCCTCCTCCTCTTCCTCCTCTTCTTCTTGCACAGTGGGTTGCACTTGTAGAGGTTGTGTCAAGGAGTCCAAGGCCTCTCTGGCTTTCCTCTCTACATGTCTCTGACTCTCCATAGCTTGCTGGCGACTTGCATGTTTTTCCCACTGTTTTGCAAGAATCTGGCTTTCATCGTCCAGATAATCTGACAGGGTGAGGAAAAGAAACAGATACATTAATTCTAAAGCAACCATCTCTAATCTAGGATCATCTAGTCATTCTTGGTTGATCTGAACTAATAGTGAACTTAAATCCACTTTAAAAACACTTTCTTTGGTATTCACTCATTACGGCAGAATCCAGCTGCTGTTGAACATTACTGACATGAACAAAAACATTTTAAAAAAAGCTAATCGTACTAAGGTAATAGCCTGCATGTGGACTGACATATTAACAAGAGGTGGCAATCTAAAATTTTAAACTTTGTAATATTTCACAATGGTAGATAAACAAATAATAATTGTATTCTGTATGTGATACAATCAAATCAATAAAAATCAATAAAAATATCCTCAAAAAGGGGAAACGTGTGGATTTCATGCTTATTGGGCTTCAGACTTTTAACACAAGCAGACAGAATGAAGAACTTCATTTCTATAGTTTGCTAAGATGCAAATAAACCACGTACCTGTGAGGATACTGTTTGACGAGAAGTAGGAAAGGAGGAAGAGGAGAACCTTGTCGTTATTCCACCTGTGCTCCCCGTTCTCCTTCACTGTGTGACAGGCTGAACACATTTCTGGAGAAGGCCACTGGATCTTTGGGAAGTTGGGGTCTTCACTCAAAGCACCTGGTCGGACAAATGCAGAGGTCAGGTAATGTATTATACAAGAGAACTGGGAGAAGAACAAGTACACAGCCATGTTGAGTTGTGTAGAGCAACAAAAAATGAACTGAGACCATAAAAGGATTGCTGAGTGGCTTAATAGTGAAAGTCAGATTCACAAAACTACAAAACAAATTACACACACTCACATGTAACACTGGACCATGCTGATTGTTATAAGTCCAGCATCATTATTTGAATACTTCCATTTATGACACTTTTCTTTTTCCTCCACTATAATTCACAGATATAGTCACCATCTTACTTTGCAAAATGTTAAACTTATAATTTACTCAAATGACAAGATGGATTGCTGTGAAATAAACTGCCTTTCAAGATCACACAGCACCATGTGGATTCAAAGCAACATTAAAATCATACTTACAGGGAATTAAAAACTGTAGTTGTGAGTTATTTTTCAAAGTCTTACAGAAGTTGTTCTGTCTGTTTTAAGTACTTGTGCTTGTGCTACATAACAACATGCAAGATTCTTTTCAGCACATTTTAAACACAAAAGGCCCAATACTTTCACTCTACCGCAGTTTTGTCAAAATTTTACTCACAGTGACTAATCCTACTTATAGAAGATGATATACAAGGTCAGGAAAAGCTCCATGAATCAAGATTCATTGCCACATACAGGAATCACACGACATAAAGCGCCCAGTCAGCTGCCTAATCCATTGTTGCTTCTTTTATTCTCCTTGTTGGTGCTTTCACTTGGGGATGTAAAGTGCTTTGAGGACTGGATGCAATCTGTGTTGAACCCATTTGATCTTGTCACAGTGCTCGTAAAAACTAAGTGCTTATATGCATATGTGTACGTATGTGTTTAAGTGTGTATATGTAAATCATCTGTCTGTGTTTGTATGCGTGTAATCTAGGGATTGATATGTGTGTGTGTGAGTGTGTGTGTGGGTGGGTGGGTGAATGCATGACAGGGTCTAACAATGATCAATGGGCTTCTGGGATGTCCCAGTGGGAGGGGTGGTGAGATAATAGATGCGGCCTAAGTGGACAGCTTCCCCACGCGTACATACACACCCACCCACCCCTGTTTTCAGGCAGCGGACCCCGGTGCTCCGGAGCACCTGTCTCGTCCCTTCACACGCCTTTGAAAGCAGGGTCCAATCTCCAAATTGAACATGAGAGAACAGAAACCTCCGAGGGGAGCCACCCCTCTAATGAATTAGAAACTTTCTCCTTTAACATGTTATCTTTTATATAACTGCTGCCCACTGACGCCCCTCCTCACTTATACACAACAACACAACAAAAACCAAAAACAGAGGAGGAGGCAGAGGAATGGGCATCTACACACGAAAAATTCACAGGTACACACAATAAACACACTCTGCACATACACACAGAGCAGCATCTAGTAATAAATTGCATGTTGTCACCAACAGGCCACTGTGTTTCTGTGTGTGTTTCTGTGTGTTTCTGTGTGTGTTTCTGTGTGTGTTTTTGTGTGTGTATGTGTGAAAAGAGAAAAAAAAGGCAGAGCAGCAGGTCTGTCACTTTACGGCACTGTCAATTTACATCCTCCACCACCTCCGCCCCCACTCCCCCCTTCTTCTCTCCACTGCTCAAGATTAATCTCAGTCATATGCATGTGTGTATGTACTCTGCATACAGTGCTTTACATAAAGGATACATCAATTTTAGTGTGTTGTGGATGGGCTGCAGCCTGTGGGTGCTTTTACACATTTCAGCACGAGCACATACACACAAACACCACACGGCTCGATCTCCTTCCTTATTCTAATCAGCTTGCCACATTTGTGGCCAGGGTGACTTTAGCCATACCAGCCATATTGAGATTGCCACAATGGCCTGTCACAGAAATGTCATCACCACTGCATATACATATTCATTAGGTATAAATATGTATTGTTCAGCACATCATACGAGCTTTCTCAGCATTATTCCTGTTAGTGAGGATCATGGCATACTGAGCCATCATGGCTGCTGTGGAGTACAAATTATGTTAGACATGTTATGCTCATTTAAATAATCAAGACCTGTAGTTTTTATATGACTTGGAACCTCAATACTTTAACTGATACTGGCAAACATGTCTGCAGCAAACATGCTCATAAAATCAAGAAATGTCAAGTTAAAAAAACTGACATTAAATGTTCACTGTTTTAAATTATAAGAGAATTTTACATCATACACAATTGCAAACATTTCAGTGTTGTCAAAACTGAAGCCAAGACTAATTTACAACACCATAAAATAAATACCTATAATTAGCAATCAAAATTTCATGCACAGGATATAAAGAATTAGCTATTTTGGTTCTCAAATCTGAGGTACTGTTACTGAAAAAATGCAGTGCTGCATGTGCACACAGTCTTGAGGGCAACCAGGCTGCAGCACCAGCTGTTTCATCTGCAGCAATGTGGATCAGTCTTAGCCTGTTGACAAGCAGCAACAGGACTGAGCTACCACCGGTCTTCATTCTGCTGCTGCGAGGAGGCCGAGGGCCCTGGGGCCTCTTTGTTGCCAGCTAAATTAATTGTTCGGCCGCTTTACAAATAGCTGCTCTTTCATGCATGGCTGCTCCTGAAAGGAGGGGTGGGAGGCCTGCTAAAGAGCTCCACTTTAGGCAAAGGGGAGAGGAGGGGTTGAGTGGATGCAGGGACGGAGTGTGCTTTCCACAGGGAGACGCCGCCACTCAGTGCTACAAACACAGCCAAACCCTCCACTCCTCCTCCTCTCTCTCCTTGTGATTCACCCGACTTATCCCCTGTGGACCCCGAGTCACCCTCCATGACGAACGCCCCCTGCCACACGCCACACTTGACCCATGCTTGTTGAGGCTGTGTGCATGTGTGTGTGTGATGGGGAGGGGAGCGTGTGTGGCTTGTGTCGTGGTGTTTGCCACCTGCTGTCACACAATACCTTGGGAATTGTGTGTGTTTTTGTGTGTGCGTGGAAAGAGGGCCGGTTCCTGTGGGAGCCATCCTGTGAGGATGCTGTGCTATTACTTGTCAAACGGAGGATATGAGTCCCACGGGATGGTGAGTGGAAAGAGAGAAAGACTTCCACGCCAATAGAGGAAGAGAGGGAAGATGGATGGATGAAGGTGGCGGGTTGAACAGTGTTTAAGTGTCTGGGGAGAAGACACACGCATGGACGGGTGTCCTTCTGGCCCCTGCTGTTCAGGACACAAGCTGTCCCTGAGATAGAAGAGGGGCCAGTCAACACAAACAAAAGGTAGTGATTTAACAAAGTGGGCTGTTAATGACAGCCCACTCTAATAAAATCATATGAACACAGACAAGGGAGGAAGGATGCCTAGGAGCTATTTAATACCCTTTGACTGATCTGCCCAAGTGTAAAATGCTCAGACAGCATGGTCAGGAGAGAGAGAAAACTTTGTACATATGCATACAAAGCGAGAAAAAACACAAGTGCGGACATAGTATTAAAGGAGAAAGCCAAGAGAGGACGAGAAAGGAGAAAAAGTACATTCTTAAGATTCTCATTTCTGTGTAAGATCTACTAAAAGTTAACAATTGGATGATTATTCTGAGTTTAAAAGAACGACCTGGACAGAAATTCCTTGTTATAAAGGTGGAGTTTATGAGAGAAATATGCAAGAGTATAATTTTTGGAAATAATTTTAAAGGAGTTACAGAAAAAAAAAAAGAGTTCATGACTGGTGAGGCTATAATAGGGGTGTGTGGGGTACAGAATCAAAGTAAGGGTGTGAGAAGGATGGAAGATGGCAGAGGGGGGTCAGGAGAAAATGGGTGAGGCAGAAGCAGATGATACTTGAAGGACTAAGACGGCATGACAGCTGGTGTCTGATCTGAGGATCCGTCCTTCCTCCTCCCCTCACCCTCTTAGTCGTATTAAAGACTAGTGGACCATTAGAGGAAACTGGAACTGAAATTTTGCTCCAAAAAGTAAGGTAATGCTTAAGATCCCTAAATGTCGGTGGGTATTCATGAAAAAGAGGACTGAAGAAACAGGAGAAGATGCGACGCATGAAGCAGGAGAGACAGGGATGGCTTAGCAGACTGAGGTCTGTAGTTTGAATTTACAGTGAGGTCAGTTTCATTAGAGTCACAGCTACATTTATCATCATCACGTACCCTTTCTACTGTCCAATGTAGAAAGTAAACATGCTGCTTATTATTGCATTATGGGCGCAGCTTAAAACATTTCCATCATGTACATTAAATGTCATAAAAGTGAAAAATTCTCATGATAATTTACAAAGCCAGGGTAAAGTCTTTAAACTGCTAACTTGAACTCAAAAATGATGAATTTTAAGTGTCATAAATTACAGGAGGAAGCGAATCCTCATATTTAAGAAGCTGAAACCAGATAACGCTTAAGGAACAAATAAAAGTAAACGAATGATCAAAATAGTTGCAAATTTATCTTTTGTTTATCAACTTATAGTCAGATAATTGATTGGATGCTTCGGCTCAGATTTTCATCTGTGGCTTAAAGAGACTCATATTCCTTCCCCTCATTTGATTGAAGTTTCTTGTTATTTAAGTCTGTTAACATGTTTGACCCTCTTTAGGCCTTTGAAATAAAAGCACATGAGGGTCAAATTCTCTTTGTAGCAGCAAGCTGCAAGATTTGTGGGAAATACTCTCTTCACTCTGAAGACACAATGAAATAAAAACAGAACAAAAACTAATTTTCAAGTTCTTGTGTTGATTTTAGTCGTAGAATGTCTTAGAATATCTAAATGTCATGAAAAGTGATTGTGTGTTATTCACATCACATTTACATCTCTTTACTCTTAATACTGAAATATTTATGTGGCTCAACATGAATGTATGGAGAGTATACATGAATGTATCCGATTAAATTGGATTTAGAGTGTTTGGGTTGTCTAGCTCGTCTTTTAAAGCAGCTAGACTGTTAGCTTCAAGCTCAAAGTAGCTAGCAGAATGATATTATTGGTCAGAGGTATGTGTTTTTGGATGGAACAGACTTTGTTTCAAGAGAATTTGGTTGCTCTCCAGTTTATCCTCTAATTTATCCTCCTAACCCAACAACACAGGTCAGAAAAGTGTAGATGAATGCCAACAGCTTCACATTTTGCTGAACCAACTCCACTGTGAAACAATCCAGTCACATTTACCCTGCCTGCATAGTTTTTTGCTAAGATATACATGATATTTTAGATACATATCTACATAAAAAGGGTAACTACATTTGCAACTGTAATGATAAAAAGAGGAACCACCTGAAGTTTTCAGAAAGACATTCTGTAAACTAGCTACAAACGACTGTGCTGACTCCTACCTGCCAGTCTGTTGTTGACACGGTTGTGTTTGGCCCAAAGCCACAAGACTGCTGACGACATGGTGGTTACTTCCATCATACTCTCCCTTGCCATGTTTTCAAAGTGCTCAGCACAAGGCCTGCAGCCGAAGAAGTTTCGGACATAGCTTCTCATGGCACGCAGCACATCCTGGGGATCTGGAGGTCAAATGACAAGAGGTCAGTTAATGTCAAAAAAACAATATCTAAATACTTTCTGAGATTATTTAAAAACATGAACTAAGTTCTTTGTCCTGGTTTTGTGACTGTAAACTGGCTGTTTAGATGAATAAATGTTAAATCTCATGGATTACCTCCGCTGAAGTATTAGAAATCATCACTTATGTGATTTATGTAAATGACAGTTACCTACTCTTGTAAGCCGTTTGTCTCTAAACATTATCATGTACAGTTAACCTATACAGTAGCCTGAAAGCTTGCTAATGGCGTTGTGGTGCCACAGCTCCTTGAATTCCCACGGTTTTGTGGGCCAGGAGTCACAGAGAGCTGGGTTAACGCCCCATATTGAGAAGAATAATCTATGCCAATGGGATAACCAAATCTGGAGATTAAACACAGTTAACCCTCTGTGTGAATGGTGGCCAGGCTGTTGTCTCAGGACTTCAACAGTCCACAAACATATTTTCCTGGAGCTGTTTACTTTTGTTCTCGGCTTAGCGGGACCTTCAGACGAACCGTGCTGACGGTGGGAGTGTGCCCAGGAGTGTAGGTGCTCTCTTGATGAAAATGAAGATGGGTCTGCGTTAGGTGTGTGTTCATGCCTTTTCTAATGTGTTCACACCTAAATAATCCATGCAGTGTGTGTGTATATGAATGAATGGAGTTCTATGTTATGTTCAATACCCTACAATGTGTGTGTATACCACCCATTAAGCTGGTGGTCTGTGGGGGGCCAGATGGACACCCCTTTTGGCCAGTCCATCTGCGGGTCACATGATGGTCCGTAAACCTTGGGATTAACCTCTGTGTGTGTCTGCATGTGTGTGTGTGTGTGTGTGTGTGAGTGTGTGTGTGTGCGCATGTGCATGTTAGTTTGGAGGGAGATTAACGTCCCTGCCAGCAGTGGAGCCTCTGGTCATCTGCCTGTTTTATTAACCACTCACATTCCACTAATCTAACATAATCCCTTTTCACACAGTCACAATTAGGCTCAATTTTAGCCTTAAACAAAAGCAAAAGATAAAACAAAACTTCAAAAATTTGTTTAAAACCTCAACATGATACATGTCAGTGTTTGTTTGCAGTGTTCAGTCTTTTTTTTCTGTGATCCTGAATCAGGTCAGCATGAAAAAAACGCAGACTAACAAACATTCCTGGGCTAATTTGTTTACAAAGCCTAACAAAGCCCCCATCCACAGTCCACCCCTGTCTTTGTGAACTCTTAATGGCCCCTTTCATTCACAGAGAACAGACTGAGTGTGTGTGTGTGTGTGTGTGTACGCTCATGTACCTGTGCCTCCAGTGTTCTTGGCCTGGACAGTAAGAACATGGAACAGAGTCCACACCCCACAAGGGTAACGTCTCAGGTGTGGTTGTGAACCCTGACAGCCCACCCACCTCACTCCGTCAGGCAACGCAGTCTGTGGAGACTGAGACAGAGGAAGAAGAACAAAGATTACAAACAAATAAGGAGGGAACAGGGAAAAAAGCTCAAAGGATACACAGTCTGATATCCTATAGTTCCTATTAGAGTCTGCAAATCCAATTAAAAGACCAATGTTAATAATGATTGATCCGACTAACAAGTATTGTCTCACTAACCAAAGGCTTCCTCTGTCTACTTTGCTGACCAAAAACTACCAAAAATAAAAAGATTCACCGATATGCTCTTTATTTATTACAACATAAGAATTGTACTTTATTTTCATTTTTTTCTACTTTATCCTTTAGCCATAAGCATGAGTGATGATTGACAAAGTAGAAGAAGAACAAGGAGGCCAATTTTGTCCAGTTTCTTAGACAGGGCCGACTTACAATTTTCAGTTATACAAAACAGAAATACCAGAAAAGTTATGAACTTCATACTTTCTGCATAATCACTCAAAAGGTTCATTTAACAGGAGCTGTATAACTTATCTCCTACCTTTCACAGAGCCTTATCAGTCATGCCATGTAATTTTGTTCAGGGGTTGCTTACCCTTTTTTTTTTCCAAATGTAACCTTTTCAACAGTTTATCCTTTACCTTTAATCAATCAATCAATCAAATTTTATTTGTATAGCCCTTTACAAATAACCAAAAGGTACCCAAAGTGCTTTACAACAAATTCATAAAACAGTACATAAAACACAGGTTTTAGACTGTGGAAAGGGCCACAGTGCTAATAATAATAATAACCAATTTCCCTTACATATACTACTTTTTGTTAATTTGACTATTTATTCTTTTTGCTATCTAACTTCAGTTATTTATTGTAACTGTCAGCTATTTATCTTTTACATTAAACTGCTTCAACTGTTCAACCATAACTAACTGTTGGAACTCTTTATTTCTTTTAGCTAGTTAAGTATTTGTTTTTATCTATCTGATTATACTCTTATTTTCATACAATCTCAGATCACAACGCATAAGTGTTCAGGTGATACGGCTGAGTCAAGTCAATATATGTGTATGTATACTTTTTTAATTAAACAGAATTAAACAGAGCCACAACCTTTTCATGTACCCTCTTATCTTGTGGATAAGTTGTCCCCAACAAATGAATTTTTAAAACTGTTCAAACACTGTTTTTTAATGTGAAACAATCCTTAGTTGTTTGAGGAAATTTAGCATTTTTTAACAGCAAGAAAAACTGACCCCTTGTGCGACTGGACTGCCACAGACAGATTAGGGAAGTTATTTTGTCGGTATTTTGAGACACATCAGCGTTTTCGATTTTTCATAGGATTTGTTGACAATAATAAAAATGTCACTAATAAAAATTCAAAGTAACAAAAGCTAATTTTTTTTAAATAGACTACATTTTAAAGAATTTCTCAGAAAGAAGAGTTGTCCAGCATTTCCCAACCTGTCCAACTTAATGAAAGCTGGTCCACGTAGTTTTCGTGATCAATAAGAAGTCAATCTCAGGTTAATGGTGAAGCCCTCCACTAATGAACAGAAGCTATCCAGATCTCTGACCATGAGCCACAGTTGAATCCAATAACATATTTTCTCTGACATAAAGTCGTTTCTCTTGCAGCTCTGCATTGCCATTGCTGGTGTGATTGACAGGGTTACTCACATGTCAATAGTAAAGATTTGGTGTGTGTGTGTGTGTGAGAGAGTGTGTGTGTGTGTATGCGTTTGTGTGTACAGAGTCCATTTCCTCTGAGGCAAAGTCTATTCATACCTTCCCATTGATTCATTGATCCATTGATTTGCCTGCTAAAAGCTAATGATGTAAGTAAGTGACTCTTTCAATTTGAGAGGGGCGGTACACTGCAGGCATGCAGGCTTCGTTCCAAAGACAACAGCACATAGATCCTCGGCTGTATGTTCTGGCACTGAGACAAGGACAAGGTACATATTGAAATGTCTGGATATATATATTTTTTGTATCTATTCACTCTGTGTATTTTTATAGAAATATTCCAGATCACATTCTGACATTTCTTCAACAGATCAGGTATCATTTTTGACGCCTCTGAGAGGGTTTTGAACTGATTAAGCACCAGACTGACAAGTGACCTTGGTATCTCAGTGAAATGACAAGGCTGCTCCCAGACAGACGTCCTCACATCAGTCTGGGTGCATTCTGAAATGCCCTGCCCTCTGTTCTTTCTGCAGCTGCTTATCTGTCTGCTATCCTCTCCTCTTCATCCCTTTCCTTGTAGAAAAGCTCACAAAAGTCTGTTGTTATTTCAATTTGCATTCATGTACTTGCTCAGTGCAGTATGTGATGGACAAACCTCTTCTGAATACCAAATTGGAAGACAGACAAAAGTTACCTAGGAATAATTTAGATGATGTTTTGACTGACAAGAATGAAAAAAAAGCCCCACACTTATGATGATACTGAAGCTTAAGGTGTTAAATTATTTTATATTGATCTACAAGTAAGCCTCGGTTTGACTCACCTGTGCTGAGTTATCCAGGATTTCTTTGAGTGCCTCATAGGATATCTCATTTCCAGTCTGGCTCTGTAGCCAAGAGTTTACAGACCTCAAGAGGTTCATCACTATTGGACGGCCTGGAAAGAACTGCAGACATAACAGAATAGAGTGTTAAGTGTTAACTTATGGGAATGACAAGCAAAGCTGCTGATTTTGGAGCAGATTAGATTAAGCAAGGCTACAACTCACTATTTGCATCTACTCACTATATTGTTTCAGATTAAACTATTGGTAAATTTGTTTTTAAAATGTCTGAGAAAATGTGAAACATCTATAACATTTTTCCAAATCCCACAGTAATGTCTTTAGACTACTTGATCGTCTGACCATTCAATTTACAACCACTGAAAACAAAAAATAAAGCATATTCACATCAGAGAATAAACCTGTCAGTTACCACCTAATCAACTAATTGCTTTAGCTCAAAGTGCAAGTACAGTAGAAGAAATCAAAAACCTTGCACATTGTCAGTTACTTCTAACTGCTTATAATATTTAGGCTAGTAGATTACCGATAGATTAATTAATTCACAAATGAATCTTTACTAATAAAGTGTTGTTTATAAAATCTACTGAAAAGTCTCTTTTGCTGTGGTATAAGTTGTATGATTCAGTCAGTACATGGAAAATTACACAAACAGTTTCAACCATGTAGTAGCTTTTAAATACAGACTTTTCTCAAGTTTCTTAACTTCTCTCTTTATAAAAGCTTTATAACTTTTTGTTTTACATGGGCAAGTATCCCCTAAACATACACACTTCTTGTCTGAAATAAACAGTTCAATCTACATCTTCACTTGAGATCACTATAACTTTCTGTCCGACAAAAACACATAAAACACAAAGCAGAAATGTAATACCAAGATTATCAGTTGCCGTTTCATCCTAAACATGTTGTGTGCATGTCGTGCTTCACAAAAATTGCAATTTGAGTGTTTTTCCTCCTAAGCACCTTTAAACAAACTAACAGCAGCCTGGCTAAAGCCTCTCCCTTCATTAAGATCAATTTCCTAAGCCACTAACAACCCCTTAGCTACTTTCCAGTCAGTGCTTTCTCCTGCTGTGTATTTACATCTTTTCAAACTACCATGGTGACAACCACAACTGGGGAGAAACATGATGCTGTAACTAGCAGAGGGAGGTATGTGAAGAGCAAGAGGAAATCCAGCTGATGGGCGTCTAAGACCGGTGTTGACAGACTGAAGGCAGACAGACAAATGTGTCTTCACACAAACTTCACTGACAATGGAAACAACTCATGTCTGAAGTGCTCAGACTGTAAAAGAGAGAGAATCATTTGGGTAAATTTCAAGTAAATGTGTTTTCTATTCTTACTGTAAGCCTCTCTGTGGGACGGTTCAAGTATGATAATGGTCCTGTTTCTCAGAAATAGACACAAACAAAGGGATCACGTTTTTTTCCAAGACATAAACGACACATACACAGACTTTTTCCATGGTAACTTTTGTTTTGTCCTGCAGAACAAGTGATGATTAATTTCTGTATTAACTGATCTGCAGGTTTTTGTTTTTTTTTTAAACTGGTAAATCCTTTTGTCTAGTTAATGTCAGGAAATTGTGAAAATTATTGTAATTTCCTAGAGCCAAAGATGATGTTGTTAAAGATGTTTTATGGTCTTTTGCTACACAAACATTCCCAAATCCAACGATATTCAGATCATTAATATTTATTTCGGCATAAAGCATTTGAGCTGGATCCGTTCTTTATTTAAACCGTCTGTAATCGTTATTTGATTATCAGAATGGTTGGTAATTGATTAACTGCTGCAGCTCTACATAATTTTCAGAGTTTTACCAAATTTTGGCTCGATAATTTCAGAATAAGATGAAACACCACTCAATTATTTTTTTAATTACAGCATAATTTCAAAGTACATGTTTATGTACATTTATACAAATCTGTGGTGAATATAAAGAAAAGCAGACAACTGTCATCCAGCATCTGGACATTTTAAGATTTGCATCGCTGAATCTTTTTAATTTGGCCTCCACCATTTGTTTAACCAGGTGCACTTGCAAACACTGACAGTCTTGAACACACACTCTTTACCTTCTAACAGGATCTATGTTTTACTCTCTGGTCACTTAACCACACCCCCCAGTAATTTGCTTAAACCTCGTGGTTTAAGGCTAACAAAGTACTACTC
>JAQMCX010000046.1:1104839-1158936 GCA_029814765.1 Acanthurus leucopareius
CAAAGATGATGTTGTTAAAGATGTTTTATGGTCTTTTGTCACACAAACATTACCAAATCCAACGATATTCAGATCATTAATATTTATTTCGGAAAGCATTTAAGCTGGATCCGTTCTTTATTTAAACCGTCTGTAATCGTTATTTGATTATCAGAATGGTTGGTAATTGATTAAATGCTGCAGCTCTACATAATTTTCAGAGTTTTACCAAATTTTGGCTCAATAATTTCAGAATAAGATGAAACATCACTCAATTATTTTTTTAATTAGAGCATAATTTCAAAGTACATGTTTATGTAGATTTATACAAATCTGTGGTGATTATAAAGAAAAGCAGACAACTGTCATCCAGCATCTGGACATTTTAAGATTTGCATCGCTGCATCTTTTTAATTTGGCCTCCACCATTTGTTTAACCAGATGCACTTGCAAACACTGACAGTCTTGAACACACACACACACTTTACCTTCTAACAGGATCTGTGTTTTACTCTCTGGTCACTTAACCACACCCCCCAGTAATTTGCTTAAACCTCGTGGTTTAAGGCTAACAAAGTCCTCCTCTGTCCTGTGTCCTTCCCTCTGCACTAGAGGACTCAGGACTCTTCATCTTTCATCAAAATGCTCTACAGAGAACAGAACTGCTGTGCATTTACAATAAGAAAAAACTATTTTACATTTTCTATTTTACCAGCACTTGATCTCCCTTACAGACTAAAAAAAAAAATACAGCTTGGCTTGCAGCTGCAACAACACACACATGCACACACTACCAAGGTGGGATGTAAAAGGCAGACAAAGGCCTTTGACGTGTGCTGCTCACTGCTCACAGGGAGAGTGATATAATAGGTTTAGGTCTGGATCCGGGGGTCTGGATGCCAACCAGTCAGAAAAGCTCATTAAACAGCCGTATGAATTTAAACAGAGGAGAAAACGCAGGTGTTTCCAACTAATGGGCTTAACTCAGCATCACCAAAGCAACACTATTCATGAGCTCTCTGGGACTGGTGATCATCTAAAAACTAAAATGTTTAACGTGTTCAGTTTTGAACACAAATTTGGTTAATGTTCTCTTGTTCTGCTTTATAATTATTTGTCTTTTTTACTTTAATTTCTTCTATCACATCTTTGTCCTCCTCACCTTGATCATTAATGGTGCAGAATATCAATCAGTAAGTCATATACATTTTACAGATATCTTAAGGAATTATGTGTGAAAAACAGCGACATACACTGAAGAAAAGACAGGTGATGCTTCTTTTCCTGCACTAAGGAGGTTTTTTCTGTTTGAATTTTTTTTAAAAAGTGACAGCATAGAAGTGTAGAGACAGTTATTCACAAACAAGAAATTAAATTCTACTGGAAACAAGACACATTGTAATATCTAATGATTTGTCAGCTGATAAAGCCATTTAACTGATTACAAAATAAAATAAAGTATAAGAAAATCTAGTGATTATGGATCACCAACTGAAATGGATTCATCTTCCTCTACATTTGGTCTCTATATATATGTTGAGAACACACTTACACACATGTGCACATACACTTCCCCTCCTCTAACCCTGTATCCCTCCTGCCCCCATCCCAGTTGAACCATGACAATCCCCTTCACCCCAGCAATATGTCATCCCTGATCCGATTAGTATCAGCAATACTCGAGAAACCTTGTGGTGAGGGTCCTGAGAAGAAGACATCTGTTGGCTGCGACAGTGCAGGCCAGGCCAGGACTGGTTAGAAGACAGGGGTGCAGCCCCTTGGTAATAATCTGACTTCAATCCACTCGGGAAAGCACAGAGTGGAAACCAGGCAAACAGCAGCATCACCTTCACAGACACATTCATGTTTTCTACTGTCACTAAGAAAAAACTCAAACTAAATCAGCCAAATGAATCAATAATATTTTTGAGACTTGCTTATATAACAGTAGCTTGATCTGTGATTACACAGACAGTTGTTTTTTTTAAGAATAGCAGAGCATTTTTGGTATTACAGGCCTATGTGAACATTACGTCCCGAGCCCTGGCGTGAGAAGGGCAAAGCCTGTGTCCCCTTAGACCAAAGCCCCCGCCTTAATTCTTTTTTTATTCCCCTGTCCCTCTGGGCTGAAGGGCTTCTTTCAAGAAAAGCAGGATAGAGGTGTAATCCTTAAAAACCTCGCTGTAATGCTCTCATGCTTCCCAAGATCCACTTTTTTAATCCTCATATGCAAGTGGAGGATTCATAAATCCGGCTTCAGTCTGACAAGACAGTAAATCTAGTAATATTATGACAGGGTACATGAAAAAACCCTAAAAATAAAGCAACCATCATGTTTACATGTTTGGATGAGGAGATGCAATGATGGGATGATTGTGAACAAAGGAATGATCAATTTATGGAATTACAATTCTTGGTCAGAACAGAGATTTACATGAAATTGAAACATGAAGGAAAGGAACATATCATCCAGTGGCATTTGACGGAATATTTACAGGCAAATTATTGCATGTTTGATTAAATTTCAAGCAAAAAATGGAAAACATTTGATGGTTCTAGCCTCTTCAAGTTGAGTTTTTTCACATGCATCATCAAATTGATTACCTTTGGGTTCTGGACTGTTAATTAGCCAGAAAAGCAAAATGCGTTCTACTGAACCCCAGGAAATTGTGATAAACATTTTTCACAATTTTCAGATGTTGAACAATTAATTAAAACTGTAAAAATTGACAGTAAAAAATTGTAACTAGCTGCAGTCCGAATACACACACACACAATGGCAATCAAACACCATATTATCAATGTAAATACACACCCTCATGTATGCAAATACTCTTCAACTACTCACGTCATTTAGTAAAAATTAAAAAGTTAAATGTCATTCGGAAAATGTGTCACAAGTATGAAATGATGACACTCACTGTTCACAGGACATTGTGAGTCACCTTCACTCTAATCTAATCACATGACTCATGCAGGGAGTTAAGGTGTAAGATATTTACATACCGTGTCAGTAATCAGGAAGACAAAATGGTTTAACGGTGAGGTCATTTCTTTATTAATCAGAAGTCATTTAAATACAGACGAAGAGAAAAGCAGAGGAGAAGTAAAGACTTCTCTTAATACTTTCAATTGTTTGATGTAGAATTCAATACAAAAATATGCTAATTAAATATGTGTTAGCTTTTTCAAAGTGAACCAATTGGCTCATAAACATTTTCTACCATTAAAAGTATCATTATTTCTCATCTTAAATCTCCTTCACTTCTAGTTTCTCAGTAAACTTGCATGTCATTCATTAACTTCTCCTAAAAAGCTGACTAAGTGAAAGGATCCGGCCTCTTTGTAGGAAGATCACTCAGTCAAACAATAACAAGGACTGTCACAAGTTACGGTCGGCCGCAACAATGAAGGCCTCCTCAGCTACACAAAGCCTTGCTGAGCGGCTGGTCCATTCTGGTAGGGGGGCAGGCTAAAAATACCACTGGGACCTGCTGCTATTGACTAAACAAACTGGAGCTAATGGGAGGCCACAGTGCCTACCCCCTCCTCCACACACACACACACACACACACACACAGATACACTAGCTTGCTACAACGCCTCCCTAGAGAGTGAGATATAATCAGAGAGATTGGTGGCAGACTAGGGCAGTGAGACAGCCTGGTGTGTAGCCAATAGGGACAGGGCTAGCAGGTCAGGCCTCATCACCACAACATGCTCGCCCGGCTGGCACACTTTCTCGAGGAAGAAGGAAAAGAGGGAATGAGGGAGTGAATGATGTGTAACGGAAAAAGCTGGAAAACAGCAGCCAAAAGCGGGTAATTTATGCATTAGATGTTAATCAAACAAACATGAAAAAAAAATATTTTTAAACATTTGTGCCCTTTATAGTGGAATAAGAAGAGAGCAGAAAAGATTTGGAAAAGCAAAAGTGAATAGAAAGAGGCAGAGCGTTTCTAAGAAAGAAAATTGGAGAGCAGTGTGGGTGTGTTTCGGTGAACCACAGAGGCCTGGCATGTTGACAAGTATTTACAGAGATGCCAGTGTGAAACCACATGTAGGATTACTGCATAAGGAGAAAGAGAAAGTAGTAAAAGAGAGGAGTGGTTGAGGTATCCCAGGGAGGTTTTCTTGTGATCAGGCTGTACTTGTGTAGAGCCTGTGGGCGGCTGGTGGTTGCCAGCCACACTTCAATTCCCCTGGGAGGGTCAACGACACCCATGAGAGTATTTGAGCTTCCCCTCTTGTCAATGGCATCCACTTCAGTTTTCAACAATGTATGTAAGTATGCAAGTGTGGGTGGTGAAAAACAAAAGTGCATTTAACAAAAGATTTGATTAGGTAAACATGCAGAATAATCTAATGGATTCTAAAGGGGAAAAAAACATGATATGAGGAGGGAATCTTAAGCTAAACACTGAAAAACAACAGCTCAAGTCTGGTGTAAAAAACATTATGCTGTCTTACTCTCCATCTAGTGGTGACCTGCAGTAACTACACATTTCTGTTGACTAACTTTTCATTATAATCTTAACTTCAGATCATTTAGAATAGGTTTTCAGTGTCCCTGTGTATCCAAAAGGTGTTGTCTTTCCTGATCACAATAATTTACAGAAAACAGTCCTCTGTCCTGTTGACACATAGACAGCAAGGAAAATGTTTCTGATAAAAGAAAGTGAAATGCATAAAAAGTGAATAAGCTGCTTGTTATTCAGCTTCCAAACATCTGATTAATCAAGTAGCATGTTTGCACAGCAATTAATAACTCTGAACTCAGATATGTTATATACATATATAAGTATACTGTATTTGTTTTCCAATATCCACCTTAAATACTCATTATATTTAACATAAACACTAAATGTCCAAATATTATTTTAAAAAAAGAATCATAGAATAATTCATGTATATAATGTTTTATATTTGAGTGTGAGAGTAAACTGTATGTTTTTTATGCACTGAACTCTCTAGTAACTTTACCTTTGCCAGAACAGAAATGTACTTCCTCAGGGAATCCAGGGCAACTCCTCTGATGACAGAATGAGCAGCTAGCTCCACACGCAGAGAGTAGTGGAGGGTTGACTCCAGGTCTGCCATGTACACCTTGGACCTTTGAGTAGAAAATCACACATAAACACAAAAAAATCAGGACAAATAATAAGAATGGGCAGAGAAAGAGAGTTTTGTGAGGTATGGGCTGTTTGTACCTGTTAAAGGGTCTCCAGGACTCCACTGAGCTGTTGATGAGGACATCTGTAGCGACTGGTGGAGGCTTTCCCGACCGCACCACTCCAGGCAGCCTCTGGAGGGCGTAAGAGTAGAAAGCACGAGCCTCAATGTTGCTGTGGGAGAAGAGACAGACAACATAGGCACTTAATATGAAACATAAGCACAGAAGCATCATCTGTTGCTGTTTTAGATGGTTTGTGTTGGTACTTTAGTTCCAGTTTAAGGATGTCTTAATGCTTTGGCTTAAATGATATAAATGTTTCCAACCTTAACATTTTTAACATGACAGTGACCCCATCCACACACAAAGAGAGGTCAAAAAGAAATGTTTTTTCTTTGGTTTGGTTTGTTTTGAAAGCTTTGACCTTATCCCCACCAACACCTTTGAACAAACTAAAAGACCAAGTACAAGTCAGATCTTCTCATCCAACATCAGTGTAGGACAACGCTGATGCTCTTATGACTGAAAGGAAGCAAATTCCTACAGTCAGGATAAAAAATCCTGCCCTCATCGAAAGCCTTTATAGTAAAGTGGAAGCTGTTATAAAGCCCATCGTTCTGGAATAAGATGTTCAACAGATGTTGCTGTAATTTTTGGCTGTCACTCTTTTGGCCATATAGTGTGACCACTTCTCATAGCTATGAGTCAATGATATGGCTCCAATCCTGCAAGAAACCTCGAACACCAGTGCACTGTTATGTTTATTTCAACCTTTTGTTTCTGCAGTCCAACGCCATAAACTTGTTTTATGACCTGTATTTTTGTGGCCATATATTTCACACTTATGGGAACGCATTTCAAATACAAGCAGATGGTGCCAGAGTAGTGGTAGGGAACAGAGAGAGAGAGAGATCGGTGATCATTAAGCCCTGTGATAACCTGCGACTAAAACCATAGCCATTAATGTGTTCTCACTTTCTCTCTCTCTCTCTCTGCACCCCTTACTTGCTTTGTTCTCTTGTCCCCTTTGAGAGAAAGTGAGAGTGAGAGAGAGAGAGAAAGAGAGAGCATCATAAAACTGAAACAGTATGGTAATAAGGAGGATGGATACTGTGGGCCCATGCTCACTCACACCAGTCCGGGACTCAATTACACCTGCATGTCTGGTGGGAGTGTACAGATGTGGAGGGAGAGCCATTCATCCAGTGATCCCCAGGGCCGAGCGGCAGGCAGGCATAAGGGTGGGCTACAGGGGGGGATGCATTCACCTGGGACCAGCACACATTACATGCATGACGGATGTGAGACGCCTCCGCACACTCTCTTTCTCTTTCTCCCTCTCCCTCTCTCTCACACACACACATACACACACACACACACATGTGCGCACACACACACACACACACACGTGCACACACACACAAACTTACACAGGCATACTCTGCTCTCCCAGGATCAATCAGACATTCAGTGATGATGGGATGCCATCTGTCGCTGTGTGCGGCTGGGGCTTGTTTGGCAGGTGAAGCTAGAAAAGCAATGGCATTGTTTTCATGCAAGAAATTAAAAAACCTCCCCTCTGTACAGTGATGGAGATGAGGGGGGTTGGAAGGGGAGAGATGGGGGGTGAATAAATAAATCAGCAATAAATCATTTCCTTTTTGCATTTGTCAACTAAAAAGAGTCCTCTTTGCATGCCAAGTTATTGAAACAGCCAAACAAAGCGGCAGAAACAGCAGATGAATTTGCAGGGTGAGGAATGATCAGCGTCGCTTTATGATAGTGAATAATGGGAGCGATTTTGATGCTCTGATCCCATTAAGAGGCCAGATGTTTAAAAGTATTCTCATGAATAGGGTTCAGATAATGAGCACATGAGGATGGTTTTCAGCAGAAAGCAAAGTTGTCGCGTGTGGAACAATAACAACCAAGGGGGATTAAACTCTGTGTATTTCCTGTAAGTCAGTCTCTATTCTAAATGCTCCTAATAGTGAAAAAGTATTAGTTCTTCAAACTAAATCCGGTGTTTACCCTTAAGGTTAATAATAATGTTCAACATCTAGTAATTTAAGCTTTTTGTGTGGAAGTTAAAAATGCAGCCTCTTGCATTTTTAATGACTTCAGAGAACAAACAATTGTATGCTGACTGGTGTTTGCAAGAACAAGCTGCAAGGAAAAACACACACAGAACAGTAACAACATTGTTTTTCTCACTTTGCACCAATGTGTTAGGCACCACAGATAACAAACAACGATTCTTAAGTTGAAAGCATTGTTACATCCTGAAAGAGGTGGTGCTTGTTACTGGTTGACTCAATGATAAACTGGTCTTTTCTTTTTGAATGTTTACAATGTGGGTTTGTCAAACCAGCTAGTGTGTGGAAAAAGAATCTTGAGCCAAAATCTGCATAGGCTTTAAATCATTCTCCACTGCCCCTCATAAGTTTTTTAATGCCAAAGAACAACAAAAACTCTGTATTAATTCAAATTCCATCTTATCATTTTGAACATACACATAGCTTAACCCTTTGCTAAATTGTCCTTGAACTGCCTCAGAGAATGCAGGAGAGTCCTGCACACCCATACAGGTGTTTTCTTTTATTCTAACACACACAAGACTGTGTGTACACGCCCATGCAGTTATCAGATGAGGTTCAATGGGTAGAGAAACCCATGTAGGTGGACCCTGAGTGTGTATGGTCTTTAAAATAAAGCAAAAAAGTCAAATATGAAAAAGCAACCTCCTTGTCCCAAATTATTCCGAATCAATGGATTAAAGACAAACATAACAATAGTTTTCAGGTATGAAATGTAAGTAATGAGCTGAATAAGTAAGGCATATCCACATCCATTTCTGCACATATTTGCTAATATTTTTTGTTTTATTTAGAGGAGCAGTAAGGCTGTCAAACATTGTCAGGTTGATAATGCTGTAATCATATATGCACAACACTAGTATTTATGTAGGGAAAGTTAAAGACTGCACAGATGCTCACACTCTGAGTTTGGTGAAGTTGCCTCCTGGATAGTAAAGGTAGCAGGATGGAAACTCAGTCACTCCCAGTCTGTTTACAAGACCATCCTCAGAGTTCAGGACCCTCCGCACTGCAACATTCTCAAACTGTAACAGGTCCAGGGTCACCTGAAGACAGCACAGTACACACACAAGATTTTAGGCATGTCATACTTCGAAACTTAATATATGTAAGCTGAGTCCAATTAAAGACCATGTAGATGATGGATTTCTCTACTACCAAATATTACATAACCAGCTTATTTTCCACTTTCAAGTAAAAACAGCAACAGTACAGTATTGTTAGTTATACAGTGCCAGACAGTAGGCTTCACCTCTCGGCCGATGTAGGATTGAGCGTCCTCAAAGATCAGAGCCAGGTGTTGAACATTGTTGGTCTGAAAGAAGCTGTCAATCTCTGCTTGGCTGGAGAGAGAGGAGCAGAAGAAAACACTCAAGACCGAAACTCCACATACACGTTACACTAAGACTTCAGGAAACTCCATCAATAACTATAAAAGGGTTCAGCCATTGATCCAGAAGAGATCAAAAGAAAGAATTAAACAAGTGTAGAACTTTATTGACATTTTTTATACTAAAAGAAGAAAAAAAGGAAAATCCTAAATTAAATTGAGAAGGCTTTATCTCATTTGGATAGGCTTTTTACTGATTTTTGAGTTAATTTGGCTCTTCTTATTTCCCCCATGAGGCCATTTTTATCTGAAGAGCACCCACACCCACAATCATAAATATTAAAATACTTGAACCGCAGTGAGATATTTGCTTTCAAGTATATTACTTCCACTTGAAAATGTTCCTTTAGTTACAGAACAGTTGTAATTTGGAATTTTTTGTCATGGAAAAAGAAAACATAATAGTTCAAGTAAACTTTTATTAACGTTATGACAATATGAAAAGAAGAACTAAAACTTAGACTAAAAGAGAAGCTTGACTTCCCACTTTCTTTTCCACATCAGCACCGTCATGAACTGTATGTGTGCAGTGTCTGTGTCTGAATACATGCAAGGCAGTGTATGGGCAGAGGCGGATGGCCTGCTAGTAATGACAGATAAACTGAGCAATCATTGCTTTATTTCAGTGGCCAGGTAGTTAGTCAAATTATTCTGTCACTGACAAAAAAACAGTGCAGACAGATGAAACGATGCAACATGCTGGGAATATCAGTTTCCATAGCAGCAAAAGTACAAGTCCTCTAGAAAGGATAGAGGACGAAACTGTTGCTAAACATCGAACTTTTACTCACAAAAGTGTAGGGTTACATGCATACAAAGAAACATAAGTTAAGCACATATTGACTTATTGTGTGAAATAGGTAGGTGTGGGATACAATGTGGAGTCACTACTATTTAATCCCTATTGTGTTAATAAACACGGGCTGAAAATTTAAGACAAAAGTGATAAACTGACTGACACATCCACAACTTCCATCTAGACTACAAAACAGCGTTTGTGTCTGTGTGTTTACCTAGCGGGCTCCAGTGGGGGGCAGGCTGGAGGCCAGGGCTCTTCATGGGTTTCCAGTCTGTCTATGATCATATGACGTAGCCCTCGAACATCACGAGGGAAACCTGGGAGGTCAAAGAGTATCAAGAGACATTATAAATTATACTCATGAAGGATTACTCTTTAATAAAACGCAAAAGCGACCACCTGAGAATGTATACAAACAACACTGAACTGCAATATTACTTAAATATCTACACACTGTGACCTAAAATAAAATTAATAAATCAGAGAAAGGTTAATCATCAGTTTCATGATAATAAAGACTATGCTCAGTATGCATTCCTACTCTGACATGATTGATAGAAACTGCGTATTCTCTGTGAAAGACTTTCTTTTTTATTGGCCTGAAGTGCTTCAGTGAGTGCAGAAGTACCTTTAAGAGACTGTCCTTTAGAACCAGCCCTGGAATAAGCATGAAAGAACTGTGAAGTGAAAGAGAGAGAAGGTTGTGGTTACAAAGGAAGAGAAAGAGAGAAGTGAGATAAGATGAGACGACTCTCACACAGCCATGAGAGCAGCAAAGCAATGTTGTGTAACATTCGGTGGGTGGGGGGCTGGGTTTCTGGCTGGGGGCAGCTTTCCACTGTGCCCACCTTGAACCTTAAGTCTTTCCTGGTTAAAATGAGTTGCAGATGTTGAAGCGTGTTCAAACAGAAGGAGCTTTTGTTTCGCCGTCTTTCACTGAATGACAGGGAGGAGGACTGAGAGCAGAGTCTTCAGTGCATGCTACTGCTGACTAATCAGATACGCCACAAATACAAATGCAGATGTATGAAGATGGCGCATATCTGCGGTGTGGCTGCTGATCAGGCAAAAGATAACAGCGGTCAAAAAAAGGTTGTTGCATTTACATTGTCTTGTCCAATCTGTCATGTTCTCATCCGGAGCTTAAAAAATGATAGATAAACCACTTAAAAATAGAATTGCTCCAGAAAGTTATTTTAGTTTACAGAATTTATGTGATTGATAGAAATTAAATTGATAGCACATTCAGGGGATGGAAACACTGTTGAACAGCTGGTAAAATGCCAGGAAGGGGTATGAAAAATATTCAGACTATTTTAAGAAAGTAGGCTACAAAAAAACACAATTCTTGACATGAGTCTGGTTTCTGAAATATTTCTGTGAAGTACTTGCAAACAAGCATTTTCTTTTAAAACAAAAAGCTTCCAGATTACATGATACGATAATTTTAATCAAGCTTACAGTATCTGTGATACAAGGCTGCCCTCAGGCATTTTCGAGCAAAACTGTCAGCATTCCTGATTTTATGATCAGTTCAGAAAATGGAACTGTTGGGACAAGTAAGCAGCTTGTGTACTACAAATGTTTTCTTTCATTCAAGTCACAGAATCAAAGATAAAAAAGGTAATCAATAAGTTTTTTAAAAGGACCAGGATGTAGGATTTGAAGGCATCTAATAGTAAGGTTGCAGACTGTAACCAACTGAGTACTCCTGCCTCCCCCTCCCCTTCTACGCATGCAACATGGTGGACTCTGTGGAAGATCGCCTGCTCCCTCTGTAGGTAAACAGGGCTCATTCTATAGTTATATAAATAAAAATATCCTTATATCAGGTGATTACACCCTAGTGGACACATACAAACTGCCATATTCTGCCAACAGATCTACATAAATCCTACATACTCGACCCTTAGGTTGTTAAAGTTAAGTTAATTACTTGGTTAATTCTCTATTAGATGAAATTAGCTTCAGACTTGCTTTGAAACTTTCTTGCATTTTAAGTTTCTAGAGTTTGCAACAGTAAACAAAGTGGAACACATTCATCATCGCCCAATCACATCCATCCCTGATCATCATCAGCCCTTATAAAAGGAAGGAAGAGCACTACGTTGGCCTGTGTATAAGCACTTTACACACTGTATTATACCTTTATTGAAGGATACCCTGTGATGCCGAAGCTGGCGCAGACCTTCCTGTTCATCTCTGCTGCACAGTCTATAGCTGCCAGGTCCACAGCTGGCTTCCATTCTGAAGGATGGACATCAAATAGAGGGAGAGAGAGCCACAGTAAATATTTAGCGTCCTGTCTACTGAAACCTGTAAGGTCAACTGACACTGGATGGGGTCCTGTGTTGTCCTTGTGTCATGTGTGCCAACATGCCCTTCAGTATATCAATACACAAAAAGAGCCCAATATCAGGAAACAAAACATCGTGTGTATTGAATAGACGTCCTTATTTTTCCCTTCTTTTCTCATTGCTATTTATCATCACATATACTGTCAGTGATGGGCCTGTGCAGACAGTTTCTGTTAAATAATCCATAATAATAATCCAGTGCAATAACTACATCCATGTGCAATATTCTATAGTCAAATGTTGGTAAACTGTTGTTTTATTTATCAAATTGCAGATACAAGAACGAAATGTACATTTCTATTTTAGTGTTTGCATATATTTATTATATATATTAGTGCTTATGTTTAAATTTTATTGATATATTTTATACTATCCTACTTCTTTAAAGACTTTTGAATGGGAGCATCTGTAACTAAAGGTATTTTCCTTATCTTAATATTCTCTGAATGTAATCCTAATCTCTAAATGTCCACCCTCTTGTCTCCAAAGGCATTTGATAGCACACCAAGAGGTCATTTGCCACTGTTGACTGTGTGGAAGAGTGAAACACAGGACTGAAATACCCCATGACTGTGTCAGGCCTCATCAGAAATTCTGCCCCTGCCTATCATCCTAATTATATTTATTCCCATGGCTGTGTGATATTTTTTTTGGCTCGTTAGCCACAGAAACAGTTGGGAGGATGTGATAAGGCCACAGTGGTGAGCAGAATAAAAACACATTCATTAGATCACATGCTCTAATTAACAGAATGAAACAACAGCTTGGTGCTCTCGCTGTTTCCATGCAGATGATAAAAGTTAAAGGGGATTGTCACCTTGGCAGCATTAAAGCTACAGTCCTGCAATACAGGTTCAATTAAACAAGGTAGAAAATCTGATAATGGTTTATAAACAAAGTAGAGTGTATTGTAAATTATTAAACTTAATTTTAAGTGCAAACACCTGCAGCTAAATTGTTTCGTCCATCCCTACCTTTGATGTCTCTGGCCAGACTTTTGTAGACCGGGGAAAAGGCCACACAGTGTCCGCACCATGAAGCATAAAACTCCGCAACTATAGCAGCTGTGGAGTTGATCAAAACCGACTCCACATTTTCCGGAGTTAGCAAGATGACTTGGTCAGAAGCGGAAAAAAGTCCAGCCTCCGCGGCAGAGGGGAAAAAGAGACATAAACAACACAACAACAGACTAACGGTTGCTAGTTTAGTGGGATATATTCGTATATCTCCGGTAAACCGAGACGTGGCACGGCCGCAGCGCCGCGCCATCTTCCCCGTCCGAGCTGCTGCCGCTAACCGTCGGTCTGAACGCGGCGAGCGAGCTTCCACCTCCGAGTCAGAAAAACTTCTCACAACTTTTTCTCCCTCTCTTTTTCCTGACCAACAGGCTTCATCTTGGGTCCTCCCCCTACCGAGCCCCCGTTGCCTCACTAAAAGTCCACTCACAACGGTTATAACGTCTGCCTTCACGCGCATCCATATCTGACTATACCTCGCGCTGATATGATCCGCGATGTCAACCAGGCGGTTTAAAGTGACGCGCGAGGACAAGACGTATGGGTCATTTTTGTCCTTCACGGCTCTCATACGAGAAATGACCGTTAATGAATGAAGAAATTATTATATTATTTAACATATAAATGATTTATTTAACGTAGAAATTTAATTCCTGACTTTTACTGGTCTGTTATTTTGACAAACAATCAAAAAAAAAATAAAAAAATCAACTTTCTGTGTTTTTTTTATCTTCCTCAGTTGTTGCCATGACAGCTGAACAACCTCCATAAGATGAGGAAGGCGGTGAGAATAAGTGGAAATCTCTTAAAATAAAACATGTAAATCAACTTTGAGGTCCTCAAAATAAAATAAAAGCTTCGTTTGCACTTTCACTTTCCCCTGAATAATTAAAATTCCCATTTCTATTTTTTGTTCATATAAACTACAAATATGGTACAAAAAGAAGGTCCTTATAATTAAACTTGCACATTTAAATATTTTCTCTAACCAGTATTTCTAACTTAGTATAGGACTGTCTTGTGACACATTATTTATGTAAACAAAGCGTTACCTTATTTAACCCAGACTTTAGAATAACAGACCGTCCAATCAGGAACTTACAGGATTTTAGAAACACTGAGTTGATGAACCTAAATTTTCCCAGCACAACCTCAATCACCTGATACCTTAGTACAATTTTCTTTGCATTTAAAAAATAAATGAATTTTAAAAAAAGTATTTGAGTTTTAAGAGTATCCTCTGTAAATTTCCCTGCACTTCATTTAGCAGTTCTTCCTTTTCTAAACATAGTTATATTTCAAGACTTTTAGACTAAAAAAATGAAATACACGTCTAAACATGTGAAAAGTGTTTTACTCTGGTGTCCTTGATGGTCCTTACAGCCTCTTTTTCATAAACACATTAAGTTTAGGGCCTTTTATGTGACCTGACACACTTTTGAACTCTAACAACTACATCCAGTCACATAATCCCTTATATGCAGTTATGAGGAACCCAGATTACAAATTTATCATCTGCGTTCAGTCACACACCTGAACATTTAGAGAATATTCTGTCGAGTGCACATTTCAAGTCATTTCAAGCCCAATTCCTTTAGAAACAATGAAAGCTTTATTTACAATTTCAAAGTCCATTTAGTTAACAAATATATACTATGCACATATTTGCAAACAGTGTTTATTTTACAACAATCAGGTTACAGTAACAGTGGGTCAGATTGGATATACAGTATATTTACACCCCTAAAAGAATTGTACAAGTCTTCAAGTACACTTAGTGTGCACTCACTGCACATTATTATAAATATTCATAAACAATTCAAAAGATGCGCAGGGAAATCTAGTATGAGTTCATCTGAAAAAATCCAATTTTTTTGTGCCAATTCAGTTATTCAGATCAACTCCTTCCTAAACCAAACAGCTTCACGCTTGTTGAGAGGTTTATCTAATTTACACACTACAGCAGAAGTCTAAGCTGTTTGGTCCACACATATACTCATATAGCAGTGCATAAGACCAAGTACTGCATAGTTACAGAGGGGAACTTAACTTCCTCCCACATACAATCAATTCAAGAGGACAATCTTAGAGGGTTTGCAAAAAAAAAATCCTTGTAGAAAGGTTTTCAATAGTTACAAGTCATGTCACTATTACAGTTACATATGCCTACAGACCAGACATACAAATTATACAGCATTAAGAGGTTGTTGTCCAATATTTTTTGGTCTTTTCTACATTATAAATTTACAGTTTAAACATACACTTAAGCGACTTTTGGAACATTAATGGTAGAAAAAAAGGACTAGGTACTCAGTTTAAGGTCACTTAAGCTTAAAACAGTCAGTGAACATTAATGAGCGCTGTCACACGTGCCACAATGAGTTTTGTTGGATCAAAACAGCGCTGACAGTGACGACCAAAGTAAGCCCTTGGATACAGTCCTAAACGCTCAGCCTCATCAGCTCGGTGACTCACACTGTGTAACTTGTGGGCTGGAGCCACTGTGTACGTGCAGAGTGTCCATAAACTAGTTCCGGAAACAGTTCATCAATAAAATGACTCAGCCTTGTCTACATGCACTGATTCAGGGATGACGTGGACAAGAAGCAGGTGACATTTTGAAAGAGTTATTGACTGATCATGTCAGCATTACAAACGCTTCCCAGGGCTGAGGCACAGGAAAATTAGAAGGGTTTAAAAACTTCTTTAACTATGCTTTGATACAGAAAGATTGATAAGGCAGAAAAATTGAAGAGTTGGCAAACCGTTTCAGAGAATGAGCAGCCGTTCAAGGATCGTTAACAAAATGGTATAATACAGCAGTTGAAAGAGACATTCGAAGAAAATAGGTCCAAAGGATGTCGAGACACCAACAAAGTCTGTTATAAATATACAACTTAACTTAAGGAGGCACTTGAACAGAATGTTGAAAAAGACCTCTGTTGTCTAACAACATTGCCGAGCTACATTCTGACGGCTGGTTTCAACTTGCTCCTGCTGCAAAGCCAAATGTGTCACAGCAGCCGGTGGAGCATGTAACCATGCCTCTACAGGATGAGATGTTTTTTGGAGCAAATGTTCAGCCAGCAACTTTGCAAGAGCAAACTGGAAAGGGACAAAACAACAACAGGTTTTCTAAGGTCATAAAAACTAAACAGACTGTAGGATGTGTAAGGCTCAAATCCAGCATTTCAGTACTCTCCTGTAATTTGATTTTTAAGTATCAAGTCACTACTGCCAGTCTTTTGTGTCCCACTTGCATTCTGTGTACTCAGTCTGTGTTTTGAATATTGTGCTTACACTCCAAAAATTTTACCTAATAACACTCATTTTTGAACACAGCATTGATGGACATGTTTGTCGCCAAGTGCTAACCCACAAAGACTGTATGCTTTAAAATATTAACATATGATACAAGAGTGGGACACAGTGATTGAGTCGACCAACTGGACAGTTGTGGCCACAATAAAAGTTATACAGAAAAGTTTCAATTAATTATTAACACTACAATGTATAAATATCCCCCCCAAATATTCCTTTTCTTGTTTTAATAGCATTCTTTGAACCTCCTACATAATATATTCCCACTTTCACATTCACATTTCTGTTTGTGCTTTTTACAATTTCATTAGATGTTAAAATCTGTTCTCTGTTTGTTGACAAGATCATTTACAATTTCAAATGTTCCTCACTTGTCTATTCAAACACTTTCAAACAATAAATAATAAAAATATAGAGGCAAAATGATCTCAGTGATGTTCCAAGGCAGCGCAGTCTGACAGTATTTGATCAGTGACAAATTAATGTAGCTCTCCTCCAGCACACTGGGTTTTAAATTTAACTATGTTCATAAAGTGCTGACTCCCAGCCTTAAGGGTGTTTTTCAAGATGTTCATTTCAATATTAGTTGAAAAGTGCTGGATTTTTCTTAACATAGTCTCTCAAGTTTTAAGGCCAAACACTGACTGGCTGAGTTAGTTACCTAACTTCAGTTTAACATGTTTTGTACTAAATACTGGACTGTTGTTACGAAGCACCGGAGACACGCAAGAAGTTAAGATGGCTACAATGTCTGCTGGTCACAGACTTCAGTTTAACCACTGTCACTGTTAAATATCAGTGTGCTGGATTAAAAGCCAAAACAATAACATGTCACTGTCAAATCACTTATTGACTACACTGTATATTCTTTATCTGCTACTCTGTCACAAGTTTGAATCTATATATAAATATTTACTTTAAGATTACAGTCCCATTCGGAACTATCAACTTAGCAGCATCAATGGACTTGTAATGCTAACAAATGATGCAGTCCATCCTATTGAAACATCTACTCATTCTCCAACTGGCTTTTACAAAAAGGACCAGTTCAAGAGGTGAGAACTGAGACTACATGGTGTTAAGGTTTAAGAAGGCTGGATTGCTCAAGAGGTGTTCTGTGTATAGAACAAAGAGTATAACATTATACTTAGCTGACAGAAATTCAGCAAATTAATGTCACAGAAATAAGTAGGAATTGTTTAGCTGAGAGGTAATGCTGGGACTGAAGGCATCTGAGGGTTGCTGTTGGCACATCAGCTGGTGGAAGACTGAGTAGTGGTAGGTTGGCTGGAGTTCACTGGGGTCAGGAAAGGCTGGGATTGAGCTAGAGGTTGTAGTTTAAAATCTAAGCAGGAGAGCATTCAGGAGAGGGTGTCTCTTTTTGCCCTCTTGTCATAAATAAGCGTCAAAACGTTTGCGGTGTCCTTCAGCAAAGCATCGAAGATGCTGTCTGCCAGCTGCATCTTGACAAACAGCTCGTCCTCGTCATAGTTGACCCACTGGGCCTCCTCTTCATGGAGTTCCTGAACCTGAGAGACGAACAGGCTCAACTATTAGCACACTGACTAACATCAGATAGTCATACTGCATCAAGTAAATATGAAAAAAGGGCATGACTAAAGCTGAAATGTCAACAACAAACTGTTGTACATATATGGCTATTTGAAGCAAACTACTGGATACTGCTTTAGTATCCCTGCCAGATTAAGTTCTACTTCCTAAAACCTCATAGAGCATTTAAGCACAATCCTAAATTTAAATGTGTCAACAGTAAATTCTTTAAAAAAAAGAGGAAATAAACACATTTCTTTTTCATATGTTTCTCATGCACTTTAAATTTTAAAGAGGCATGAACACAATTTCTTGTTTAATATGTAAAAATCACACATCCGTAAATGAAAGTGATGTTGATGTACATATGAGTAAAACAAACAACCATTTATTTTAGGACTTACCAGTATGTGATCAACTCTGTCGCGCTTCTTTCTGCCAAATTTGAGCATCTTCTGCCAGTCAGTCTTCTGGTTCTGATCTTTTGTCAGACCATACAGTTTCAGTACTTCTGATGTGATGAATTCCTGATATTCAAGTTTTAAAAAAAGAACAAAAAACAAACAAAAAAAACATTGTCGTCAGGTGAGAAAAAGACTTGACACCATATTTGAATTTGCTTAAATGTAAAGGAGTTTCTAAGAGCCCTCCATAAAAGTCGCTGATAGTCAAAGTAAATTAACAAAGGGACATTGTGAAGTTGAGTTAAGCTTCATGCCACACTGGAAGAAAACAACTGCTGTAGGATCAACTAACTATAAAGGAAGGAATCTCTGTGTGTGTGTGTGTGTGTGTGTGTGTGTGTCTGACTCAACAGTTCATACAATCGATATAACAGTCAGCCAATGTAGTGCTGATGGCCCAAGGAAGTATACACAGTCTCATCAATAAGTCATACATATATGGCCTTATATTATGTCCTGCATTACTGTACTGTACCTGGATTTTAGTGATGTCTCCTGGTGTCTTTGCTCTGTGGAAGAGGGAGGACTTCATCCGACGTGGTTTGACCCACTGAGGCTGATCAGTGTTGGGGTCCTCGGTATAAATCCCCTGAAGAATCTCCCATGTCAGGTCATACACAGCCTAGGGAATAGGGAGAGGTATAAAATATATAAATTTATATATATATAAAATAAATTAATCTTGAAGTTACAGTGGATTGGTCTCATTTGGTGATTAATACCATGTAAGGTGCAGATAGCATGTCAAAATGTCAGTGATATTTACTGTTAACAGCTCAACTATTTGTATCCAAAGCAAAGAATCTGAACAACTGAGACAACATCTGAAGTGAAAGGCAGCTGAAAGAACTGCGGGCCCAGCTGCAGCACTATGGGCTTAGCACTCCTGAAGCAGGACAGTTACACAATGATTTCCATCAGTGTAGCTGGTAGGGGAGATAAAAAGGAGGTCAAGGATGCCTGTCCTCCCTCTCTTCAATTCAACAGATGGTGGTTTTACAAAACACACACTCTCAATCTTTCCCTGGGCTCTCTGTATGTTTTGTTTGTGTTTTTTTTGTTCAAATATACATGTTTTGAGATGTTTGTAAAGTTTTCTTTTTCACCTTTCTGTAGCTTTGGACACAGAGGGCCTCCTGGTCCTGGCTGCCAGCCTCTTTACCCAGATACTCTTGTGAAGGTTTGGGGTTTGGCACTTGCCCAAGGCTCAGTGCTCCCTCCTTCCCCAAGCCACAGCTCTCCCAGATCTCCTGAGTGGCAGCATGGACCATCTTCTCCACCTCTGTGGCTGAATGAGGCACCACCATGGCAGGCTGCTCAGGAAGTTTGGGGGGCAGGGGTAGAGGTAGCTCCGGTCTAGGTGGAGTCTTTACCTGCTGCTCCCCTGGTGATGAGACCAGCCCCCCTAGGACTGCTCCAGCTGATGAGCCAGACCTTCCCAGTCCTCCTCCCCGCCTTGCCTCTTCCTCTTCCTCTCTCTGTTTCTGTTTTAGTCTCTGTTGTTCTCTGCGGGAGCTGAGGCCAAAGTCCTCATCAAACCAGTCCTGGTCGTCACCTAGTTCATCGAGCAGTTCGCGGCTCAGTTCCAGCTCTGCTAGTCGCTTGGCGAGCTCCTCTTGACCGCTGGCCCCCAACACCGGGCTCTCCTGTGGTAAAAGAACAACAAAAATCGAATTTGAATGCTCATTTCCAGTTCCAAATAAGAACCTTGTATAAATTTGAACAGCTAATGGCACCATGACAGAACAAGTCCCATTATAAATAATGGTTTTACACTTTTTTATCTTGATTTTGAAGAGTATTCTTTCTTTCTGATGTTTCCGACATGGACTGTTTCCCCCAAAGAGCAACAAATTCAATAAAGTCTGTCAACAAACTTGGACTTTGACCGTACACATAACAAAAAAACAAGGGCCGAACAGGTCAAATCAACAAGCACTGTGTGTCAGTAACTTTATAAAGTGTTTGCCAGTGTTTCTCCACAATGATGATTCCACAGTTAAATCATGTGCAAATAGATCAGATTCTGATGTTCTTTCTGCTCACTGATAGTGATATTTTGACTCATATGCCTTTTAAACTAACAAAATAAAAACACACACTCACCGGTCGGTTACACAGCTCTGGTGAGGACAGCTCCTCTTTTTCTGCTGGTAGAAAGAAGGGTAGATCATCTTTTTGTTCTACTTGAGGGAACCACTGTTCTTCTTTAACATCTTCACCAAACATGTCCCCATTTATCTGGTTGGAAGCTTCTATCTTCTGATTTTTAGACTTTTTGATTTCAGAAAACTGCTTCAGAGTGTCATTCACAAAATTGTTGAGGAGCTTGTCTGCAAATCTGTCTAGCAAGTCCTTCTGTTCTCCCTGCTCATTCCTAATATCTCTGGACAGATCTGCAGGAGTCAACTGGTGTTGTGAGTTAACATCTTCTCTCTTCTTGAGGGAAGTAATCTCCTTCTGACTCTGCTTCCCCACGTCAATCTTGTCCATGTCAGAGATGAGGAGGGTGGTAGGTCCATCTTCAAAATCCAAAATAATATCCCTTGCGTCGTTGTTAGAGATGGAATACTTGGATTGTTTGGAACAGTTGAGCTGGGATCCGACCTTGGTATCAGACTCATCTGTAACTTTTTTATCTCCGGACCCACAGACCTTATGAGATGTTTGCTCATTTTCACTCTTTAGATTTCCCTCTTTTTTGGATTTATCTTCATCTGTTTTAGGTTTATCCCCTCCTTTATCGGACAGATCATCAAAGAATGAGTCCTCATCCTCTGTGGTGTCTGTGTAGATCTCAAATTTGTCTGGCAGATGTGTGATCTTGTCAGGAGGAGCAAAGATACCGTGGTTCTCATTGCATTTAAAGTAAACCACCCCATCATAAGTACCGTTGTTGCTCCCCTCAGACTTATCTAACTCCACACCAGCCCAGAAGCCATTAGCAAAGCTAGTCGGACCTTTAAATCTCAGAGTTCCAGGCTGAACTGCACCAACAAGAACCCGATCCCCAATGTTAAAACTCAACATTTCATCTTTTACAGGAGAGAGGGGGGTCTGCAAGGGAGAGATGGGTGGTGAGTGGCTTGAATTAACAATGTCCTTGCTGTCATGTTTGGAGTCTGCACTTTGGTCATGAAGATCCAGCAGTCGTGCAGATAGGTGGCTAGCTCCACTGATCTCTGAATGGTGACTCAGTTCTTCTGCTATATCCTCCTCTATTTCCTCATCGTGACTGTCATACACTGTAGCTCCACTTGTGGAGTTTTTTCTGGGGCCTTTGATCTCAATTGGAGAAGCTGGAGAACCTGAGATGTGAGATGCAGGCTTGGAAGTATGATTGTTCTCCCTGGGTGAGGAATGAACTGATGACTCAAAGTCATCATTATAGCCATCCACTGTGGGAGCAGATGTCTCAGCATCCTTAATGAGTCCCTCCTTCTTTGAATCAGAATCAGGGGGGCGGGAATGGTCACTGGATGAGGAGCTGTGGCTTAAATGTGATGGGGGTTTGAGGTCCACCACAGCTGAGCGTGATCCACTTGATGAAATAATTTTAGATTTTACATCCTCAGTTTCAGAGATTTCATTTGTCCTTATTTGTTTATCCTGATCTAAGCTCACAGATGGAGAGTATTGATGTTCTTTACTGATAGAAGAAACATGTTTGGATGTAGACAGCTTCTCCTGGGAGTCATGTCTGTCTTCTCGTTTTATGTTGGGAAGATGTTCCGACTGCTGATCCTCACACTTGGAGCTTATGTCCACCTCCAGCTCTTCCTGAATGTCAGACTCAATCCTCTGTGCTTGAGAATCCCTAGAGGAAGATCTTAGAAGACCCTCTGTGGACAAGTGGCTCCTCAGTCCTGGGGTCAGACGATCTGGGCTGCCAGGAGTGACGTTTGGTGGGAGTTCAGACAATTCATCAGGTACTGTGATGGAGCTACTTTCATGAGCTTGAGTGATGGCATCTGTCATAATAGAAAAGGGTCATTATTATATTGGAGAATGAAAATAATATATATTTAATGTATATTCATTATAATGAGAACATCACTCACTATAATCTAATGACGCCTCAACTTGTAGCCTTTCAGAGTCAGAGATTTTGTTGTTTTCAGACCTAAAAAAACAAAAAAACAAAAAGGGAATTGCCTTTAATTGAACACCAATCATCTCAAATTCATATTACAGTATAAGACATGTTGGAAACAGACTGTCATGTTTACAGCTGTCTTTGGTACCTGTGAGCAGGTGGTTTAATGCTTGGCTGCTCTACGGCTGAAGTGGAGTCTTTGATCTGTGATGTGGTATCAGATGTTGAGGTTGGCTCTTTGTTGAGTTCTGCTTTGGTTTTCTCAATGAAGTTGTCATAGTTCTGACAGGAAAACAGGAGAACATAAGATATGAAGAAATCTGCTTATACAGTACACAAAAAATTTACAAACACACGTATTTACCTCAAGCTGCTTCAGTAGGTTGGCCTCCTGTGCCTTTAGGCGCTCCTTGTTTCTCTTCTTCTGCTCTTTCTTCAGCTGGTAGGCCATAAACTTTCGTTTTCTGAGTTCCTCCTTCAGGGCCTTGATACGACTCTCTATGTCACTCTGGTCTGAAATGGGCTCTGAGGGTAAAGTTAGATTACAAATTACAGTTAGAATGTGAAAGCAGTGCCAGACTTCTGATTAGCAAGGAGTAATCCAACTTTGTGCCTACTCGAACTCAAACCCAATGCTTTGGAGATTAGTGTACGTTTTCTTTACCAACAGTGTGTTAAGTTTATTTTTGTACATAGTGCTTAGGCTCGTAAACAATGAATAAACAGTGTTACAAAGTCTGAAGGTTTAAACAGAGGCTTGGAAATAAATAAAACACATTCAGCAACCATCACAAGCCAGCGAAACCATCTTTGCTTGTGTGATAACTACGTGCAATGCAAAGTGTTCTTCCGTCCATTCACACAGCTAAGCAGGTTAGGTATCAGGGAAGAGCTTGCATAATGTATTCCTGGCAGCATTACATTATGCCTGACTACATAGTGCCAGAGAAATAGCTGCATTATGTCCACTCTTTCTGCCTCCAACCCTCTATCCTATGTGAAAACTATTAGGAACTATTATATATTCCAAAAACACTAAATATTAAGTGTATGTGTGTTGAGTCATTGAGTAACTCACCAGTCTGTGCAGCCATGGGGGTGTCAGCTGGCTGAGTGCGAGCATGGTTGGCGGTCCGGGAGGAGGAGGAGCGAGGCTGCATCTTGGTTTTGCTGCTACCATCTGAAGGAGAGGCATCAGGGCTGTGGCTTCCTTTGAATGAAGACTGGAAAGACTAAACATGAGGAGGAGGAGGGGAAGAGAAAGGAATATTACCTCAGGATATAATAGCACATTCAGACGGACTAACAGGGGTATGCATGGGTTCATATTTTACTTGCACAGTGTACTAAAAAATGAGTAGTTATGCTGTTGCAGAGTATAAAGTTTGTATATTTTCATAGTTCCATTAAAACTTAATATAACCTCAGAACACAAACAGAATTCTTTTGAAAGATGTCAGCTGTAATTTGTTCAAAATACCAAACTTCACTCTATCAGACACGAGAAGTCAGTTTTGTGGCTGCAAATTCTCAGTAACTCAGCAGCTGTCAACAATAACAAGAACAGAAAACTATGTTTATGCGTACCTGTATGCTTGGCGACTGAGAAGCTGAAGTGAAGTCATGGGTGTAATTGGCAGGGCTACTCTGGATGGAGGCCACAGGTGATTCAAGGATTGATGCAGGTTGTACTGATGCCCCTTCCCCGCTTCCTTGTTTCTGGGACCTGGGTTCCTCTGTGTGTATACTGGACTCAGGCGTCGCTGAGGAACACTCAGCTTCACTCCCATACTCTAAAAGCATATTAAACATGTAAACCTTAGGGCATTTTTATTTCTCCAGAGTAAGTTAGAGCTTATTTCCAAATCATAACATGGTAATAATTCACTTTAGTTTTCAATATTGTGTGTATCATCAACCCATGGTTCTGTTACTTCACCTTTCTCACTGTCAGTTTTGGGCTCTGAGCTTCGATGGTGACTGGGGCTGGGGCCGTCAGAGATATCCTTTTTCTGACTATCTGCCTTGTCCTTGTCCAGAGTTGTTTGCCTGTCCCATACAGACAAGGCCTCCTTCTCCATCCTACGGACCTCTGCCTCCTCCTGGTCCAGCCGCTGTTTCCACTGAAGCAGCTCTTCAGCATGGTGACGCCTCTGCCTCAGCTGCTGCTCCCGCTTTGTCAGGAACCTGGGGAAAGGGGTTGGTAGGAATGAAGGGAGAAGAGAAAGGAGAGATGAGGAAGGAGTGCCAGAAAAGATTGAGAAGGGAGATTTCATAAAATGGAGAGAAAAAAGGTGAGGAAATAGAAAAAAAGAGGGATGAGAAAGGAAGAAGATGGATGATGAGGGATAAGAAAAGGGAAGTAATACAAAGACATTTAGCAAATGGACTGTAACTTGCCATCCCAGAAGCAAGCAGACCCAAATCAACTGGACATCCATTTACCACCGCAAACTCACCTCAAACATTTTCCAACACACACAGATGGAAGCACAGACACACACCCAGAACATGCTTTGTTTTTGTTTTCTTTCCCTGGAATTATCATCCAAATAAAGAAGTATAAAAGCTCCCATCAAATAAACAAGGATACAGTGATGACATGTCAGTCAGGAGAAAGAGGAGCAGGAAAATAACATTGGAGATGTCAGATTCATGCATTAGACAGAAACCCAGGGGTTGAATGCTGATTGGGTGCAGTCACACACAGGTCAAACAAATATAGTGCTTTGACCAATAACAAAAATTAAGACAAGGGTCTGTTGTCTTGTAAAACCAGCAGGATGTGAAATTCTGAAATTCATCTACCACTGGGTCTCTTGCACATACATATTTCTGCAGATGTCAGGTATAGCTGTTGTGAAATGTGGTCTCCCACAGCTATGGGTGCCATTACAGTGCAGTATTATTTAGCATTGATCTAATTTAAAACCCTTTCTCTTGACCTAATGTATACTGATGACAGGCCAGATACTATAGGACCAGACTTGGGGGTTCTTTTAGTGCCTTCCCAAACTCTATTACAGCCAACGGCCATCTGTACTTATTATCCCATCCTATGCAACAGTTACCTAATAAAGAGGGCTAGTTAAGATTTACTGGGCTCATTAAAGAGATAGGCCGCTCTATCTCTGGTCTGTTCACTTCAAAAGTCCTTTACTTTCATGTCGGAGTGTGGTTTAATCTCAAACATTTTGTATCAATGGCTGGGCTTGAGCTGCACAGCCAGCAGCCACAACATAAAGGACACTGAAGAGAGATGCACTGTATCATTAATTTCAAGAGGCAAGACAGAAAAAGGGAGAAGAAACAAATTAAACATCCAAGGAATCCCAGCACTGTCTCTGAGATTCCCATTCAACAAGGAAGGCTCCTGCATTAAAATAAACATTACCTCCGACCCTCAAAAAAAGGAATTTCAATCACCTCTGACTGTTTTGGTGTAAGCACATATCTTTTTTGTTTAAAACAGTCCCATAATCCGTGTGCTTTAACCCATACACTACTGGCAATCAATTCAATGCTCAGCTGGCAACACAAATGTTAAAAATTAGCATTAAAAAAAAATTAAATTTTGCTCAAAGCTTAAATAGTCAGAAGGTTAGTTTATTTTAGCAAGGCAGCTTTCCTTTGGCACTCTTCAACCGCTCACTCAAACTCCTCACCCCACAAATCCCATCCTGGAAATGAAAAAAAATAAACAAACAAACCAAAAAACCCCCAAACAAATCAACACGTCCAATCACTCATCATTCACTGTCCCACCCCTTTAGGGTCCCAGTGCCAGTGGATGAACACAAGCATGTTCCATGGGGTTGGGTGGGGTGGGGTGAGGCAGGGCTAGGTGGAAGTGCTGAGGAAGAGTTATAGAGCACTGTACAGTACCTGACCAACTGGTTGTAGATAAAGAGCTGGAATTTAGGATGGAGGTTGGGAAGACAGACACTGAGGGAGGCCCAGTGGTGGGCCGTAAACACAGAGAAGAAGTAGTGGACAGGAGAACAGTGTCTACAACACACAAGCACGCAACAGTGTCAAAAAGGTTCATACACACAAAGGGTATGGAAACAAACAAACACCCACACACACGTGATGTAAGAGAGGGGAACATTTAAAAAAACACACAGAGGGGAACGACAAGTAGAGAGAAAGGGAGAGAGAATAGCGATATGAGCAAATGAGATTTTATTGCACCCACAGTGTCACTCTGTCAGCTCTCAGTTAGAAAACGGTTACTACTACAGGAACATTTAAACTAGTATGTGAAGGAGGGTTGATAAGGGGTATGATCACAGCGAAACCTGCCGATGAAAGGGGTTAAATGATTAACTCATCAGTAACCCTATTACGACAAATTAATGCAACTTTGTTAGTGTGTTATGTCAAGCAAATATTGAGTCCACATTTGCTTTGACCATGATAATTAGCAGGACAGTGGAAACAGGAAATGACCGAGGGAAGGGAAGAGACATATGAAAGCTTATTAAACAGGATCTTGTCAAGCAAGCAAGCTAATAAAGGATTGGTCTGACACAAATATGCAAAAAGTTTTCATGTTATGTTTTGTAAATTCATTTTTTTATTTTATCTCTAAATTTGTGGTGTTTCTAAACTCCATGATGTATTAACATTAGCAATTCAGGGGTGTGTTGCTAGTACAAACTGAAAAATCTAGACATAGAAATGAGTGAGTGCCACCATGGAGGGTTGGCCTGAGGTTTATAGCCAAGTTATAAATCTTAAACCCCTGAACAATTAACCCACTTGTTGGAGCTACCCGGTCATGGGAGGCTCTACAATCACCTGACCTAAACAGCGAGCCAAGTATAAATGCCTGGAGGACCTAAAGGGACTCCAAGCACATGCACTTACTTGTCAAAATAAAAGGAAGTGGGTGTGGATAAAGGCTGCATTATTCAGGTTATGTGGCTTCACACTGTGGCAGCAACATCCGCAGGTGATAAGGTTAAGACAAAGTGGAGGTACAAAAAACTACAGATCCCTTCAGGCTCCAGAAGAGACTCAATTCTCAGAGCCCCATTTTAAGATGCCAACTTTACAGCAGAAATTAACATACTTACAGCCTGGAACCAAAAACTGTTTTGGTCTATATAGGTTATTTCCCTGTTCATGAAAACTTTTATAGGGAATAAACGGAATTACTCATTTAAAATTAATGAAGGCTTACAGCTTCAAAACGACAGTCCTGAAATCAGTTGGTAATGTCACCATGACTCCTTCGACTATTTATCATGATTATCTAAAGTTACAATCATTTAAGACATTTTAATTTTGTCTGGTGTCCACTTAGTACAGATCTTTAACAAAATACTGTTGATTGAACCAAAAAATCTAAGAGGATATTGAGGCGAAGTGTGGATTCTTGTCTAGTTTAAAGGGTGAACAACATGGAGCATGCTTATCTTCACATCCACACATTCACACCTCAACGGGAAAGGAAAGATGGCAAGATCTGTTTAGATTTCGCTAAGTTAGTTGCTAGTTAAGGTAAAGACCCTAAACAAAACAAAAAGCTCAAAGGTAAAAGAAAAAAAAGATGAGCATTCCTACTGTCTTAAGAAAACTCCTCAGAGCACAAAAGAGGCAAAGCCCAACCGAAAAGGCAAAATAACACACCTACACTTGAAAACATTGATGCCAGATCAAGTTTACTTGTCAAATAATCAGTAAACTGAGAGAACCCAAGGATGATATGAAAAAAAGAAATGAAAGACTTTACTTCTCATCCATGTGAGAGCGCATCTTCTTGAGCTTCTGCATGATGCTGCTAGTCTCACTTCCAGAGATGGAGAGAGGAGGGGAAGGGCTGCGGACGTCCTCAGCATGGCTCATGTTGAGGGAAGCAGCATCAGACACAGGGGTCTCTGACACGGGGGTCTCCTGGAGGATGGATCAATGCACACAGGCCCAGAATAAGTCAAGTCAATATACAAAGCTAAAGATAAACATGGCAGCATGCTACATTCAGAGCCATGTTTTCTCCTTGATGTCATTAAAGTTCTACCTCAGAACAATTAAAACACTAAAATAAAATCCTGTATATCTATCTGTTCCTCCACATGTACAGGTGATCAGTGACTACCACACTACTTACAGGTGGTGTTTCACCCCCAGCACACTTGAGACGCTCCTTCAGTCTGAGCGTAGAGTTTCTCATTCGCTCAATCTCCTCCTGCTGCTTCAGCAACAGTTGCCTTTCCTTTCTGGCTGCTTTGTTGGCTTCCTGAAGTCGCTTGATCTCAGCCTGGGAACATGAGTATAGTGAGAGAGAAGGTTGGTTTGTTAGTAATGGTTAAGATCACAGTACTGCCAAAAGCTCAACTGTAACTAAAAACAATTACTGTTACATTTCCCCAACATGTGCATACCTGCTCCTGCTGGAGTTTAATCAGAAGACCCCTCTGCCTCTTCCTGATGTGTGGCATTTTGTCATCTTCTCCTTTGTCCCTCAGTCTCTTTTTCTGATGTTCTAGCCAGGCCAGCTCAGTTCTGGTCTTCTCTTTGAGAGCTTTCTGGCGAAGACGCAGCAGAGAGCTCTGGTGCTGCAGTCTTACCTCCTCGTCTTTCATGTATTGACGCACCATGTCCATGGTGAACTGGGAGAAGCTGTCCTGTCCACCAGAAAATGCCATGCTTGCATCCTGAGACTACAGGGAGAGGAGAAGTGAAAAAGTTAAAGTTGCACTGGGTGGACATGTAAGTGAAAGAAAAAAAGGGGGTCAAAAACACACACTCAATCAAATAATGACACCTTTCAGAGGACAGACTGTCAGTGGCCACAACCACCTTCCACAATCAACCACTGACTTCTAAACACATGTGCTCACTCACCTTTAAAATACTGTGTGCCTCTGAAACTAATGTCGTGTTGTGACTGGCTCCATCAACCCCTGATTCCCCATGATGGCGGGGCTTCTTCTCCTTAGTTCCACGGCGGTGTGACTCGGACGGCAGCAGAGAGCGGAAGGAACGCTCCTCTATCTCATCTTCTGTCATGGACTCATCAAATTTGAGAGAGTACTCTGTTGCCACTGATGTACTGTCTGCTAAAGGGCCAAAAATATGACAAAATCAGCCTACATTTGCAATTTTTATGTGATGATTTCTAGGAATACTATGTACATTTTTGGCTTGACTTTATCACAAATTAAATAACAGCAATAAAGTTTTCTCATTTTCTAATAGTGGTGATGCACTGGAGTGAGTAAACATATAAAATGTTGAGTTAACTTTTCAAACTGAGACCTGCATTGCCATACCTTTCTCATCCACGACAGATGGGATGCTGTCACTGCAGAGGGAGTTATTTGCTGCTGTAAGAATCTCCTCCTCGATGGAGGAGCTGCCACCTGCCTCCCTCTCCATCTTCTCTTCAGCTCCACCCTTCCTCCTCTTTCCGTCTACTAGGTCTTTTTTCGTCTGGTCTCTGTGGTCAAGGGAGACATGTGGCGGACTGTGGTGACTACTAGAGTCTGCTCCACTGAAGAAAGGGGAAAAGGATAAATACATTATGTCTTTGATTTATAATTCCTAAATCTAAGAGAGATCACTGAAACTAGAGATGCATGAGAGGCCTGAGTGGTACCTTTGGTTGGGTCTTCTGAAGGATAGGGAGTCAGACTGACTAAGGCTGTTCACTGAAGACAACGGTTCCTCTGTCCTGATCCTTCTGCTTGACACCTCACTCTGGAAGCTGCAAGAGAACATGCAGAGGAGATTTAAACATTTAGAAAACTGATCAATTCTGATACACTGCCAGCTACAAGGAGGTTTTTCTGTCTTCTACCCACACTTCACTATCAGTGTTACTCAGAAGTCATGAACACCTCCCTTTGATCTACACTTATCTCATACATGGCCTTATAGAAACTAAATAACAAAAATATGAAGAAGTTATGGGGACGTTTAATGCTTGACATGTTTTATGGTTACCTGTCAGAGTCAATTTTGTCCTGTTGTTGTTTTGAATAGGAACTCTGCTGTTCTTCGCTCTTGTCATACATGGAGGAATCTGTAGCAACATGGGGAACAACCACTGCTCCAGCTATCTGTGACCGTGCCAGTTCTGTCATCTGAAAAGAAAGACCACAACATAAAGATCAAATGTTTGATAAAATGGGTCTAATGCTGTATATTACTCTTCTCTCTTCTGCAGTATTTTTTTTTTATCTGGACAGAAACTCAACAATCAATCAGCTTTTGTTAAAAAGAGACACAGGCACTTTTCTGCACAGAGGAGCACTGTGATTACTAACCTCCTTGATGTGTCGGGCAGCGTCGGCTGTGTACCGCGCCGCCTCAGTTTGTTGACTCATCATCTTCATAGTTGCCTCCTGGAGGCCCTCCAAAGTCTCTTTTTGAGTTCCTGCCAAGCTTTCCTGCAGTTCCATATGAGCCTGGACAACATCAAACACGGACATTATATGCACAAAAAAATAAAAAAGACATAATGCCTCAAATTTCGAAAGGCGAGAAAGCAGACACGAAATTTATTATCAACAATTGCAGCAAACTAACTGATGAACTCTGTGTGTGCATGTGAATGGGTGTAGTTTTACCCTGGCCACTCTTTGCCTGTTTTCTTCAAGCTGTAGCTGCGTCTCCAGGGCTTCTCTTTCGGCCTTGATCTTCAGTTCGTAAAGGTCACGTTCATGGCACTGCTGCTTGGCCTGAAGGGTCAATGTTCAGAGAGCAGGTCAATACAGGGTATCAATACTAGGCAAGTTGGATACCAAGGTATTATGGTATAGTGTTGTACAAGACACTCCTCAATGCATTAAACTGATGCAAAGACGCTGTATTGAGTTGATGTAATAAAGTGCACAACACAAGCTATCAGGGGCTCGGTCTCCACTAGCGTAATAGGCAGCTGAGCTGAAGATGGAGACTGTGTGGTGGGGAGGATGTTACAGTACTAAAAACAAAGAAAATGCCTCTGTTGTGAACTATTTCCTGTTTAGTCCCAAAGACTAAGGTGAACAAGCCAACACAGACAAAGCTGTGTGTGTTATTTGTATCAGCTAAGTTGTGGCTACAGAGAGTAACAGTGCAAACAGGTCTTCCAGCACAGACCGAGGCCGAAAAGAGCTTATTTCTCTAGTTTACAGTGCTGAAAAGACAGAAAGATAGATAAAAAACAGATACCACCCAAACCTAATCAATATAGATATTAGTGAGGCAGTGGGTCTGAAATTTATTGAGACCATAAAGCTCTTAAAGTATTTATCATGTAGATGCAACATCAATAATTAACTTTTTAAGTTGCATATATGTGGAATTAACATGCTAGATAAAAGCAATTATTGGGAAATACTGAATGTATAATTCACATCAGTACATCATCAATAGATGTTGTAACTTCCATATCTACCACATTTCTACATAAAAATATATTTTAGAGTATGTGCCGTCTAACAATCACCAAAATATTTTGCTGCATACAAAATATCAAATACTGTGTGGCATAAATCAAATAGAAGGTTATGGAAACCAAATGTAGTTAAATTCATTTTTTCAGTACAATTCCAGATGTGTAAACACACATCACAGACAAAACTAAATACTCCACAAAACTTCTCTATAAATTATTCTTTCTCTCAGCAACAAACCCTTTTTTCACCTTGAGCATCTGGGCCAATGAAACACTCTCCTGCTGAGCCATGGAAACAGCCATCAGCCTCTCCACATCCCCGAGCTGTCGGACGGACTCCTCAATGGACTCCAGGTACTGCAGCTCTGCTGCCATACGCTGCTGTAGGACAGCAGGTGAATACTGTAGTTCACCTAGGAGGACAGGAGAGCAGACAGGTAGAGAGAGAGATTATTAAATGTAGATGCAGACTGAGTGCGGCACTTTGAGAAAAGCATTATTTAAAAACAAGCTTGTGGAGTCCATAATCAGTCGGTAAAGTTAACACCTTTGCAGCACTGTCAGATCTTCTCTGTTTTCATGTTTGCAAGTGTGACTTCAGCAAAACTAGCAAGAACTGATGAAAAAAGGTAAAACTTGGTACACTATGTCAAGAAGTCACATTTCTTAAACCTTACAGAGAATACTATCTCTTATTTTAAGATTAAGATTAAGTTTAGCTTCACATAACTGCTATTTATTTTTATTATAGGACTTCTTTATTTTTCACCTGTGGTGCTTGTGTTTGGGACATTTGTCCCCTGAGAGACACTTTTCACACGTTCACTGGGAGAGTCTGTTCCTTGAGGTGAACCACGGTCTGGAGAGGTGGAAGAGGAAGGCTGCTTGGGTCTGGCTGCTGGAGACTTCTTACTGTCAGGTCCCAAACTAGAAATACATGCAGAAATAAAAAGGAGAGCAAAAGCTCAGTTAAGTGTTTAAATCAAATACATTGTAAAACTGCAAAACACCTCCGAAGAGCATTCGATATGTTTGTGGCATTCAAGGTCTTTTAAAGCATACATTACATGTCAAGCTTTACATAAAGGATGGCGTGTTTTAAACAGAGGAGCAAGTTGGGCAGATGAAAAAGAAAGAGTGTGGCCCCCGTCCTGCAAACCCCAGAACTGACTGAGGCAGCACAACACTCCAGTGAGAGGCTTGGACTATGAATGGCTATATTGTGCTGCTCAGATGGTCAAAGGTCGAGAGCAATGTCAAATGATATCAGGATGCACTCTACTTTCCCACTAAAGAGAGTAAAAACAGTGCACTCTTTTTAACAATCAGACTTATTTGATGTATCAAAACACAACATACGAATAACGACCGTGCCCTTGATGCTTAAACTGATATGAATTCAGTCTGCAAGGAGCCCACAGAACTCACTGATACCTAAATGTGCTATGCATAAATAGTTTTGCAACTATTTCTGTAACAGGAAGAAACACTTTGTCACCATCGAAGTAAGGCAACAGCCCGTTTTGGAAAAGGCACAGAGAAGGACACGATCCCATCCTGCCACTTTGTGGAGCCTTTATTCTGCGAGACTCACAGGCTCCACAAAGTGGCAGGAATCTGCTACCTGGACTTTCAAGCACTATGTGAGGACTCAAATGTCACTACTGGGCACTGAAATTAAAAGAAAAAAAATCTTCCCTTTCTTTGGCTGCAAGCCCAAGCTGTGGTGTAGCTGGCTGACCCGATCAACCACCTCGCAGGCCCCCGAAACAAAACAACCAGTGTTTTCTGTCTTTATGCAAACTGCAGCCTCCTCCTGTTGCTGGGCACTACAGGGCTGCTTAAACCCTCAGGCCTGCAACTGGACAGCAAGCCACAAGACTGTTTAGAGTGGCACCCACAACTACAGCTTTCTCAGCATAGTTTAGTGATTAGTCATGCCAAGATAAATTAACTTTTGGTTAATTACAGTATATACCAATTGGAGGTTTCTGAGAGGTTGGAGCAGTTACAACTGAGGTGATCCAGTACTGAAAAGATCATTCATCCCTGAGTGCACACAGATATGTAAATTCCTGTGGAGATTAGTTTGGAGGTACATAGGCAAGAAGATAGTGTGGCATCACAGGATTACTTTAATATTACTTAAATTATGGCTATTACTTTATCTATATGCAGTGAAAACAAAAGCTTAAATTTAAAATTCAATAAGCACAAGGAGATAAAAATATATGATTGGCTATGATGTGCAAAAAGAAACATACATGTTTCATGAATATATCCAGGCCAGCATGAAATATGTCAGTCTGACCATCAGCTCTGCCCACCAAACAATGTTGTACTAACAGTTACTGAAAACTACTGATGGAGGAAATATCTATAAAGTCTCTTCAATTTACATCTGATAAGTGCTTTTAATTGAAAAACACTCAGTGGAACCTCAAAAGCAGAGTTTTATACAACTCAAACAAACCATATCTAACAAACCGTCCCCTCTTAAGTAGTCTGAAGGTGAAGATCAATACCTTAGTTGAGAAGTTCCTCCTAATGTGTCATTAGAGTGGACACTCTTTGCCTGGCTGTGAGCAGAGCTTTTGTCTGAGCCTCGCCTCCTGGAGTCGGAGGATAACACCTCCGAGGGAGGTGAGCAGGAGCTCCTCTGCTCTTCCACAAGAGTGGCATCACTCTGGTCTGATGCTGTTCCTACAGAGGAATGGAATAGTTACATTGTGCAGCAAAAAAGGTTTGTTACTGGAAAGACACAGAATTTGAAAATAAACAGACAGATTCCTCTATTTCTTTTTCATTATAAATTTTTTTTAGAATTCAGTTGTAACAGGAGTTATAAAATATTAACTCTCACCTCTTTTGCTTGTGGAATTTTTGGAGAACGGTGAGGAGCCAGATGGTGAACCAGAAGAAGGGTGGGGTGAGTGAATTGATGAGTGAAAGGATGAGTGGTGAGAACTGATGCCACCTATACTTTTCTCATAAGGAGACCTTCTCATCAGCTCCTCAAAATGATTGGTCATGCTAACAGGGGGGGACAAAGACAAATCATTAAACTCTTTGAAATAAAATTAAGAATCTTTGACACAAATAAAAAAATTAACCCATAGAAAAAAATATGTCTCCTCGATGTTGTACAAGCAGCAGAGAACTCAATGGTGCAGAAAAAGCTACACAAGCTCTTTAAAGTGTGCCTTGGATGCCCTCCAGTGGTCACTTAAAAACTAACATCTGCTTTATTTCTCTTACCTGCGTGCATTGGACACCCTCCTAAACTGGCTACCAGGTTCACTGCTGTGAGATGACACAAAGTCATCTTCATAAGCTGCTGCGTCTAATGAGCCGTTGCCAGAGTGCAAAAAATGGGCAGAAGGTGAGTTCCTCTCGTTCGCTATAGAACAACAAGGGGACGAAACAGACGGAGAAATATTTTTGATATTAGCTTTGATTTAAGTGTCAGTCAATGTTCATGTCAGACAAGACAATTGTTGTCCAATCACCCACATATAAAATGAAAAACTTGACCAGCAGTTTTTTCCTTATTGGAAAGGTACTCATACATGAACTCACCTCTAACATGTCCATGAAGGTTCTTAGTGAAAATGTTGATAACGCTCAGAGGGCTTCCTTTATTTAGCTCCTCCCAGGCTGCTTTGCTGCTCTCGTACTTTTTAAAAGGTGAGCTGAGGGGCGAGCAACTTGCTGCCTCTCTTTGGAACTCTGACAACCGCTGGTAATCCCTTTTCTGACCTGCACAGTAGTCCACTGCCTCCAGGCGGTCAGCGTGTCTCGGTACACTATTGCTGGAGGGGTGAGGAGGATTTGCCTCATCTTCAGAAAAACTCCCTTCACTCAGAAGAGGACCCTCACTGATGGAACCTGCACTTGAGTCATGGAGATCTTTTTGATTATCTTCTATCAAGCCATATTCTCTTTTTTGTGCGATCTTATCTACTCTCTCCATCTTTTCAAAACCATTGACAAGCTTCCTTCGATCGTGTGTATATCTGTTGAAAATCAGCCCTGCTACATCAGCAGAAGTTGCTTGTGGACTGGTCCAGGTTGTGTGTGTACCCTTTGTTTCTGTCTGTCCCCTGGGTGTATGCAGATAGTCTGCTCCTGGGAGAGCTGTGCCATTGTATGAACTATGACCTGCTCTAGTCAAAAACCTTGGGCTCCTCGATGTTGGACTATTATTTTCTGCAGCAGCTGCATCTGCCCAGCGTCCATCATCAAGACTTGCATGAGTGGGCTTTAGAGGCAAAATATCATCTGCGTCTATTGAAGCTGGCGTACCGTAGTTGAACCCTTCTCTAGCAAGCTTCCGTGCCTCACTCTCTATGCGACTGGAAAGGGACGCAGCCGTGGCCTTGAGGGCCTCAATGCGGGACATCTTGGACCGCGACCTGTTGGAAGGTGTTGTGGCTGGCCGCGGAGTGTGCCTTACATCACTAGCTGCTAAAGCATTGTCAAGCCTGAGAAGCTGAGAGAGAAGATGGTCACCAAAAGGGGCCAGTGAACTGCTAGGAACAGCCATGGGTTGAACAGCTGGGCTCAGACGGTCAGGCTGAAGCAAAGGGGCGTCCAAATCATTCCTGTGATAGCGAGTAACAAAGAAGGACAAAGTGAACAGGAGAGTGAGAAAAAGAACAGTTTGCTTAAAAACAATGATAGAAACAAACATGTAATTGTACTTATCAAGTATGCCAATAAAAAAGCTATAACTTTCATTGTGATTTCCAAGAATGTCTAAAAATGAGATATCTACAGCCATTCTGGATATACAGAGTACTTAAAAACACTTTTTGACAATTGTATAATCCTGCTCCTGCAAAAACACGCTCACATATTGCAGCCTGTTTTTTCCAGCTCTAATATTTCTAAATGCATTCAGAGGGATCTTTAACTTTTAATAGAAGGAAATTACAAACAAGACAGAATTTACACTCTTAATGTGGTTGAAAACAATTACAATAATTAAATCATTATTAAATTAAAATTAGCACAATAACTAATCACTAACTATACACTGAAAAAGATGATAATTATCATTACACAATCATCTTTTTTCATGCATTCAAAATGGGATCAGAGACTATAAAGCTGTTTCTTTTTATTCTTCTATTAAAAATGCAGAGCAATAGGGCCGCTGAGTCACTTGCAAAGGGGCGTTTATTAAAACCAACCATCTGGGTACAAACAGCCTCTCTGTTTGGTACAGTCAGGTGATTTCTTGATATTTATCATCGAACGATATTCCCATGAGATACCAGTTTATGTGTACTGTGTTGAGAATGTTTGTTTTTTTTAATCTGTGTCAATTGATATGAGTGTGGTGGTTTTGTTTTCCTTGGAGCCTTTGCGTGTGCATGTGTACCTGGTTAATGGAGGAGGAGGCTGATCATTCAAAGACCTGTCGCTGCTCGAGGGGCTCTGTGGTGCCTCCAGTCTTTTGTTCTCTTTGTCTGACTCTCCTGACGGCTGATACATTGGTCTCTGTGGCAGAACACAAGTTAACACATGTTAAATATAGAATTTCTTTTCTTACATATAGGTTCATGTCGTTAATTCATTTCACGTAGTTACTAATACAGCTCCCATATATAAATAAGGTGAGTATGTTTCATGTGTGTGCACAATACCATCTGAGGAGTAGCAGGTTGCATCCGTGTGTCCTCTTCACCCAGCTGGGCCTCCTCCAGCAGAAGTTTGGTGTAAGTCTCCTGTAGTCGCTTTCTCACAGGAGCCACAGGTGCTTCGGTGGGTAGAGAAACTACTTTAGCCACTTCTCTCTGCTTCCTATACAGCTCCTGCAGTCTCTGGTTTCTCCTCTCTGCCTCTTCCCTCATTGCTCTTTTCTCTTCTGCTTGACGCCTCTTTCTCTCCTCTTGTTGCCTGGAAATGTACTGGCGAACGGTATCAGCATCGTAGTGTCGCTTTTTGTGCCCAACACCGGCCATGTTGGCAGTCTCTGGTTGGTGCGTGGTGGGGCTGGCGCTGCGACAGCCTCTTGAGGAGCTACCTTTTGCCACATTAGTTCCCCAAGTTGAGACTGGAGTCCTTGTTCGTGAGCCTGATCCCCCTCTCCCTCTGCTACCACTGCTTCCACCTCGAGACCTTTGACGAGACCTCTCCTCCTTTTCAGCCGCTTTGCACTCCAGCTGAAGGTCATCCAGTATCCCCTGGATGTCTGCTGACAACAGGTCTGTGCTTACACCTGCTGGTGCCTTGTCCCTATCTCCAGACGACCCTGTAGATGTGACTTTGGTGTGGCTTTTGGATTGCTCTCGAAATCCACTACGAGGCCTTTCTGTGCTGCTGGGGCGAGACCATGCTTTTGATTCTGTGCGTGGGTCTGAACTGGAACGATGGCGGGAAGCTGGTGAACATTTACAAAAGGTAAAATGTTATTGTTGGCAACTAATTATCAGGTTAACTGAAAAAAAAACATACACACACAATAACAGTGTACATGGTACTGAGTATTTCTGTTTCATTAAAATAGCTTGTATGCTACACTAAGATTTTTAGGTAGATTCTTGGTTAGTAAAACATTTAAAGCTTTCAAATTTTGCTTTAATGATACATTCTCAAGGTTTAAGTGTGTGGCTTTTTTTTAATTCTAATTATTAGCAGGATATAAAATCCTAAAAACTGCTTTGTATGTTTGTCACAGCTCAAAAAACACTGGATTCTGCTCAAAAAAAGTGACTGCACCAGATTTTTTCAAAACTCCAAAGCTAAAGCAAAGGACTCAGACAGGATACACACATTTAATGAGGATGTGAGACTTGCTTGCCATGGCAACTCTAATCTGGGCCACATTGAAAATTCCCATCTAGATTTTACTGTATTTAATCCAGACAGTATTTTTTTTCCAGGAGATGGCTACAGTGAGCATCTCCCTGCCCCACTCTGCCATCCCCTGCAGTATATACACTGGGGACAACATCGAGTAATCAGGCCATGTCTATTTGTGCACCCAACCAGAACGGCGAGTCAATCTTCATTCCTTACGGTCAGTGGTACCCAGTTTAGATGCAGCTGGATGCAGATAATGCATGAGCATGAAAAAGTGGGAGACAGAGTCTCTGTCTGTGTAGGAACAGCAGCAGTCAATGATTCATTTACTGATATTCTTCAGCCTGCTGTGTGTCACTCTAGCTATCTAATTATGGGTCAAAGACATGCAAAATTTCAGTCATAACTATCTAACATAAGATGAAAGTAAAATAAGGACACATGATACCTGAAAGAAGGAGCAGTATGTGGGTGGACAAGAGTAAGATGTAATTTACACTTTAGTGATCAAGTCTTTTCCTACATGCCATTAAATGAATTTAATGTAGAGAAGACACTAGGCACCAAGATTACACGTTCTGAGTGGCTGGCACAATGTAGCACAATGGTTAGTTACAGTCTATGAAGCATGAGGACCATTGAAGAAACATTTACAATAGAGATAATGAGTTATATTTAGCTAAGTTAGCTGTTGTTATCATGGGATAACACGGTAGAATAGGACCGCGGTGTAGCTGCATGTGTATAGGAGTCTACAGAAGGGTTCAAGGTCCCACCTGTTTTGCTCAGTCCATCAGCTGGCTGGGGCTTGTCCTCCCTGTGCAGCGTGGGAACTGGACCCAGTACCATCTTTACCAGCTTTTGGCCATCTCGCCATGATGCAGGACTTATCGCTGGGGGGGCGGGGGAGAGTGTTAACACATGTGATGCTGCTAGTAAAGAGCATTGCAATAAAACAAAACTCATGTTGATATCATGGAACGAGGCTGCAACCTCTGACCTGCAAATCTATTTACCTCTATGAAGTTATTGAACAGGGGATGCAAGTTCAGGTTGTTACAGTTTACATAAACACCCCAGATGTACATATTCCTCCTTGCCACAAGTAACTATCCAGTATACAAGTTTTTATTCACATTGCTTTCTCTGTCAATTTGCTGCTCAGTTTTCTGCCATCAGCCAAACACAGTAAATGTGAGTAGACTTCAATTTATTTTGCTCAAAGATTGGAAATTGCATTTCAAAAACAGCAATGTCTCTCTACTTGGAGTAATCTCTAAAGTGCTTTTCACTATGACTGTATTCTGCCGAAGAGCAGTTCCTGGTAATGAAGCTGTACACCCTCTAACCAAGCAGCTGTTTGTTCTGAGTGGATGAGCCAGCTGAACCTGGCCACAGATTTCAGGGGCTATTTATAGAGCTGTGTTAGCATGAAACAGAAACAGATAATGTTGTCAAAGCAACATCATTCAGAATTACTTTCACGATGTGTGAAACCTGGGTTTCTGCAGGTTTAAACAAGCTAAATTGAAGACTCTAAAGACCTTTCTGAGACCATTATGAAATTTAAGACTTAATTTCGGTTATTTATGGCAAAAAGCAAAAGATGTCAAGAAAAACTGGAGTCTCAGAATTACCTGCAAAGGTAAAAGCACTTGCAAAGGAAATTTGTTGTTTTGGAGCCATAAATTGTTGAACTTGGATCCTCGCATATTAAATAAAAATAATGGTAACACAAGTAAATTTAGCTTATTGGTCTCAAAAGTAGCTATTTTTTAGACAAAAGGAAACAACCCTTGAGCCCACACATCACATCACAACATACTTACTGTTTGTGCTCTAATTAAATTTTAACTGGGAGGCACAAATTATTGGCTATTGGTTCCATGAAGTTTTTTAACAATGTGATCAATACAATTTTTCAAGTTTTAATTTAAAGTGAGTCTAAAGTTAATACTGTTTTATGCAAGTAATACTGTAGACAAGTCAAAAGCCTGTTTTGGACATAACAAAGCCTTAATTTGAGATGACTGTATTTCAGACTTTGGGTCCACGTCTGCACAGACAAAGACATATCGATGGCTAGCAATCATTTTTTAATTTATGTGCCTATGGAAACATCTTGGTGAGGGGGAAGTTTTCTTGACTTTCAGAGGTCTGCTACACCCAGGTTACAAAGGTATGTGGTTATAAGTCTTTAAAGTAGCTGCTTGCTTGTCAAGCTACATGTCATACATATCGAACATTTCTTCAGGGATTAAACTCTTAACACAGCTTCAGAGGCCAGAAATATCTCTGGTTCATGTACTCCAACATACACAAGTTGGGTATGAACAACATAGATTCAAAATTGCTCATTTGGATTCAAATGAAAAAAAAAATATTTGTGTTGGTTTGTCATGTTATAATGCATGTAAATGAAGTTCTTAAGACTATTACATTCATTGTGCATACATTTGCCAAAAGCTTAAGAGATGACAGTTGCCAAATCCCTTTTGTACTGACATGAGCTGGAGCATGTGTGCAGGGTAAAACATCAAAATGCCACAGAAATAAACAAAAGAATAAGGGTAGATAATATAGCTGACCTAAAAAGGTGTAGTCACCACAACAGTAAAACCAGTGAGGAAAAACCTTTCATGCTCACAGATGCTCCAACATTTAAGGCTCTTGGTTTTGGAACATGTGCACTGACCCTTGGTACAATCCTTCCAGACTGTTATACATGCTTAGCTTTCCCCCTGTCATTAATTAAAAATAGATTCGAGAGTGGGTTGGTTCTCTTACATAAAATAGGATTATTATACCTGGTTTTGCATTTAGGTCAGACGAAGGTGTAACTCTGTGGACCTTCCTGACTGGTTTGGAAGACTTTCTTTCCTGTGACCTGTCTTTTCTCTGTTCCCTTTGCTGCTGATGCCTGGATCTGGTGCTCTCTGTACAAAGAACATATATGCAGTGAAAATGCCACAAGGACAGAAGCTGACCAACATTTCACAAATTGAATTTAAGAGATGTAAATCTGCTAAAACACTAGCCCTTGGTTAAAACCTGAAAATGTAAAAAATCTGACAATCTGACCATGGAATGACATTGGAAGAAAATGTGTGTGTCCTGTGCTTACCAGCGAATTGTTGTGACAGGTCTCTGATTATTTCTCTGCTGAGGTTATGAAACTCCTCCTCCTTCCAAACTTTACCATCAGGAGTCCGGATATTTGTTTCCATACTGTTGAAACCTGAGAGTAAAGGGATTTTACAATCTAAATCAAGCTTATATTGTGTTTATGGTTAAATTTTGCATTACAAAACCATCAAGCTAATTCTTCACATTTCTTTTTCTCTTTATGTAACAAAAGTCAAAACCAACAACAAAGTTTAAGTATGGGATTCGCTCCACACTGATAGTACCTTTGTAAATAGGTGCAGGCGGTGCAGGTGCTACTTTTCGTACTTTGGCTGTTGGCATGTTGCTAGTACCGGCATTGTTATTCCGTGCAGCTGCAACAATAGGCTGTTCCAGACAACCCAGCAGCTTCTCTCTCTCTGCAGCCTCTTCCAGATGTTGTCTCTGCCTGCGAATACGTTCTTTGAGCTTCTCCAGCTTATCATCGGGCTGATGTCGCCTTAGATTCTCCAACCGCTGAGAAGCTGAGCCAGGGCTGGTGGAGGGAGTGCTCTCTCCCCGGCGTGAGGAGTCTGGGGCTGTAGCCAGACACTGGCTTGACTCTTGGTTATCCATGCCAAGTTGTTTTTTAGGAGTGCTTTCTTCCTCAGCCTCCTCCCCTGCAGACACTTTCACTCCTGTGAGATTTGACTGGTGTCCATCAGCCCTGAAGTTTATCAGGGCTGGCTGGTCATTGAGGTAGCGCACTTCAGTGCTCTCCAGAGCCGAGGAGTGTATGCTGTCAAGGTCCCTCTCCGTCTGCTTGTCCCTAGTGTCTCTCTGGTAGACCAGCTGGCTAAGCAGAGTATCTGTGGGAGGCGGAGAGGATGGGTACGAAGACTCTGGCACTGACTGCAGACTGTAGGCCTCTAGCTGGGAAGAGGGATATGGCGGAGGGGTGGCCTCTCTGGTGGAAAAAAAAAAAAACAGATTACATGGGATCAGGAAGGGGATTTTAGATTATTTACTCTTAATTTACCACTCACTGAGTGTCCAGAAGAACATGTTAATGGGTCTTCAAATGGTATAGTAGGAAGTGACTTAGTCACCAAAGACATAACTCATAACATAACAAGTTAAACAATAAAAAAATTTACAACAATAATAAAAAGAAATGTGGAATTTTATAAAATTATGGTTGATCAAATCTTTTACAGATCTTAATGACTGAAATGACAGGAAAATAAGATTTCTGACAGCTCTATGTATGACAACACCAGGAAGTGATCTGAATAACATACACTACTGTGTACATTTGTTTGTAATAGAAAAACACAAACAGATGTTATTTTGTTAGTATTCCGAAGCATCACCCACAGATATCAATTCCTGATTCGGTTAGCATACATTCCTATTTATGCAGAGAAATGTAATTAAGGGGAGGTTTAAAAAAAAAACAAAAAACACTTAAGTACAGTATTTATACCTATAGGAGGCCAGAGGTTCCCGAAACTCTACGCTGCTGTTCCTGTGGACATTGATGTCCTGGGTGGTATTTCTCAGTGGGCTGCGAGAGCTGCTCTTTTCTGGACTCTGATGACTATGCCCCCTGCGCTTTGAAGATCCTCTATTGTCATCAGCCTGTTGACCATCTGTGATTGAGGGAGTATTGTTAAAATAATTATAGTTTAGGTGTAAAACTTTACTTATAATAATTACATCTGCAAAATGTAGTTTTACATTTTGCAATAGCTCACCCCTGCAGCGGACTGTCTTGGAGGATTTCTTCTTCGGGGGGTCCATGACAGAGTCCAGGATAACCCCTGTCCCTGGAACTGCCTCTAGACGATTTTCTATATGTCGCAACTACAGAGGGGGGTACAGATTTCAGACTCCTTAGGTTATGTGAAAATAAATGGCAGCCATTGTCATTATCATTTATCATTGCAGCCTAAATTCAATTACTTTTAAAAAACTGGATCCAATATGAAACTGTTTCAAATGTACTTACAGCAGCTTTGGACTGAGCCAAACTTTTCCATACTGTTGTCAGCTCTGACAAAGAGAATGCAAGTCACTAGAACATGTGACACATAACTTCTAACAAAAAAATAAAAACTACAACAAATTCATGTGGTAAATTCCAGAAATTAAACTGAGAGACTGTGAGAAAATTATTTCATCTTTGCAATAAACACAACTACAGCTAAACTGCAGTTTTAATAACACACCTGTCCCAACATTGTGGTCTGTGAGCTGCTGAGCAGAGCCTTTAAGAGACACCTCAGTCCTCCGGCTGCTCCTCATCTCTACCATTTACCTGCAGCCAAGATTAGACAAAGGCAAATAATGAAAACCAATATTGAGCAAAGGTAAATGCGACATAAATGAGATCAACTAAATGCAATTAAAGGATATACTTGGGATTTGAACCAGTATATTAGAAACAAAATCTGCAGACAAAGACAAGAACAATTCAGCAAACTGGCAGCTAATAATAAAAATGTTAACTGACACCAAAAGCAGGAATGACATGCATAAAAAAAATGCATCACATATTTTCAGACAACATGAGGAGTTGGACAAAACAAGCCTAAGAAAGAACAGTCTAAGCAGTAAGCAATAGTCTTTTCCCAACACAATAACAATTTAAAATACACTATAAAAACTCTGTGTATAACCTAATTAATTCCTAGTATAACTTGTGTAACTATTATGACAGCTTGTAAGACTTCCCCCTGCCAAACAAGTTCTACAACAACACATTCCTCAAAAGCTTTCCGTGTGGAAAGGAAAGTAGAACTTAAGTTTGTCACATGTTATCCATGTGATGTTTACTAAAAATACCTATAATGCTAGAACACATGTGCCTGGTTATATGTAGGTATTATTTTCAAAGTGTCAAAGAAAAAATAATGGTTAACACTTTTTTTCTGATTAAGGAACCATTTCCTATGAAAACTTTGGCCACTTTGATGAGTTTATTGTACAGTGGATCTAAAAACTCATCTAGCCTTGTTAGTTATCTTATTATGAGTGCTTTGCACTCATTTTTTATATCCGTTGAGTCATGAGGAGTCCTTCATAAGTCAGCCTTTTTCTCATAACCATCATGTGACACCACCCTAAGGCGATTACTTCAGGCCGAGAGTGCAAACAGGAAGAAAACTTAATTTCTCTGTTTCAGCATAAAAAATTCTCAGCTCATCCCTCATTACGAATTGTCATACACTAATGGCCTATTTGTAATTTAAATCAAAAGAGAGGAAGTGTGAATTAAATTGTGTTTTCTAAACCAAACTAGACAGCAGTTTGTATGTATACATATCAATCCTAACAGCTCGTAGTCTTAAGCTTCTGATAGGAGCAGTAAAAATGATATAGCGGTAAACGGTAACTGAGTAATGTTACTTAAATCATACAGTGAACTAAAGTTTTCCTCTTGAGTATCGAGACAGATACCTTAGGTCATATTTGACTTGAACTGAAAGAGCACACGTAAGCACTGAGCAACATGAACACTTCTCTATGCGATGTTAACATAGCGTTAGCGATTAACGTTAAAATCTTTGTATCGATGTAAGCTCATTCATTCAAGTTCCCAACCAAAGAGTCTGCAAACTGCAGGCTCGATTTCATATTACTGTTCTGTTTAACGATATCAGTCCCATATCGCTGTCAAAGTAAACACTTCTAGGCCATGCATGTAGAGCTCATAAAGTCCGTGAACGGAAGTGTATTAAAATTGCATACTCGTCGGCTAGATGTTGAACCCATCGGCAAACTCTCCGGACAAATATAGACAACATCAGGCAGGCATTAAGTTATAAAACCCCTAGTTCCCGGTGGAGTGCGGGTTATTTCCATTAATGCAAATACAGTCCGTGTAAAATCCAAGATGGCGCATAATTTCTTCTTCGCTTACCGACTGCGTAGCTCCTCAGCGGTGGCTCGCTACTGCCACTTCTGGTCAGACGCGACTCTACAATAACACTCATACAGGGACAAAAGACTGTTGCAATAAAGCTTCCAACCAGGAATGTCACCGCTGTGCAAAATGCTGCTCAGTTACACCCAGTCAATGGGCGGGGAAGAAAATATGTGCCATCTTTGACTTTACATGGATTGTGTTGACTTTAACTTTGATCACCCTCACTCCATGGTAATATACAGTGTTTGTATTGCTTAACAACAACCCGGCGTCCCCTTTTTGACCCCGGATAGGTCGCTTGGAAGTTTACCTTCCATTCAGTAACATTAACAACATTAACGATATTTTTTAAAAGTAATCAGGAATCTATGACGATTGACTTTATTCTAATAAAACCTCGGAACTTGGTACGAGGGCTATTCACGAGCTAACTTAGCTGGGGTCGGTGTTAACGACAGTGAAACTATTATTGACTCTAATGAGCTGTAAACATATTAATGAAATAGCAATTAATATTATGACTATATGACTTACCACGTCACAGTAGGGAAATTACCTGTGTCAAGACTTTAAATGAAACAGGAAATACCCTCCTTTTCAATCGGAGAATATTACCCACCGCAAATGTACTTTTAGGTGTTAACTAACAAGAATATGGATATTTTAAAAAATAATAATTATAGTGATTACACTTAATATATTAAAAATCATGTTTATGTTCAAGAATAAGTGTTGTACTTCCAAAATATTACAGTTTATAACAACTTTTGACTTTAAGATGACTTATTTTGAAATGTCCTCGGTCCAGTGAGTAGTCGGAGCCGCCAACCGGAGAGTTAATATATCGTTAACCGCTAGCTGTCAAGAAAGTCAAGATTTAACTTAACCTGATACTTATTGAGATATATAGAACATATACCTTTAGGGAAACAATCCGATGTGCCTAAAAGACCACATTCATGCCGGCGTCCTTGAAATAGGATAATCCAAACTTTCCCGGACTGCTTCAGTTTCGTCCAGCTGTCTGTTTGCTAACGTTAGCCAGCTAACGCTAGCAAACTAATGTTAGCTAACAGTTGTGCCAACTAAGCTAGCAACTTTTTCTAGCGGCATACACCCATTGCTGTTGCCCAAACGTTTGTCCAGTCGACCTAATATCTAGGTCAGCGGCGAAATTTTAGAGAAGAAATGTCGTCAATCGCCTCTGAGGTCCCCTTTCCCGGGTTTCTACTCTGTTGATGTTTCTCAACGTTGAAACTGGGGTAACCAAGACGGATAGGTAACTGAATCACCGAAATATCGCGAGCGTTGAGAAGTCCCCACCCCCACTCCTCCCCGGTGCGGATATTTGTATTTATACAGAGGCTTCACAAGCATTCTCACACAGAAAAACAACAAAAACCTCAGTGAAATAAATAATTAATCATAAAACTTTTTATAATTTATCCAAATCAAACCACAATTGTAAGCAATTTGGTTTTTTTGATTAATTTTAATGTATTAAATAAGTGTTTGATTGGTGCACATTGATAAGATTTGAGAAAATTAGGCCTGATTGTTAAAAAAAAAAATCATTTTAAAAATACTATTGTACTTTTTAATTTATTTTGTTGTTGGAGAATATCGAAGTATCCAAAGAGTTACCATATTCCTAATAAATTTGCTTTGAAAATATAATTAGGTATTTTTCTTATCATTTACCTCTCAATTTAGAGGAGTGACCACACCATTTATCAGAAATGGACAATTTCAGGCTCAGTAGCCGAGGATCCTCTTGGGAGATATGTGATAGTACGGGAAAATTACATTCAGAGTCAATAGCACTAGCTAATGTTTATGGATCCAACATTGATAGTACCTTTTTTTGAGTAATGGTTTAGAACAGAATAGAATAGAATAGAATAGAATGCTTTTATTGTCCTCATACACAATGTACAATGAAATTTAAAAGATAACTCTGGTGGTGCAAAATACAGCTATAAAAAATAGAAATAACAAAAAATAACAGTAAATTATATAAATATATTTAAGCTGATAGCTCAGATGTCTTCATTGGAGGAGACTTTAATCTAATGTTGGATCCAATTCTTTATCAGTCTTCACAAAAGACAAGCCATCTTACACGCTTTATTTTCAGAAGAAGAGATGCAGATAATTGTCTTTGGCATGCATTACATAAGAGAATACTCTTTCTATTCAGCTTTTCACAACACCTACACCTGTACAGACTTAATGTTGATACCCGTCTAAGCTCAGTTACATCTTGTGAGTATTTAACAAGGACCTCTTCAGATTATACTGCCTTGTTAGTCACCATACCCGCCTCCACTACAATTACCAGACCTAACAGATGCAGATTTGCATCCTACCTACTTAACAATATAGTATTTATGAATATAATTAATTAAAAAATATTTTTAGTATAAATAAGAATACTGCAAATCCTAGCGCTGTATGGATTACCATGAAGAACTATATCAGGGGCCAAATTATAGCATAGTCATCGGGGAAAAGAAAAGAATTCCAGGATAAAGTCCAGCCTCTGGAAAAATGAGATCAAAGAATCAGAAAAACAACACGTACACTTGCCCAACAGCACCAATTTGCAACAACTCAAATCAAAGCAGCTAGAATATAGCATGCTAAGCACACATAAGACTGAGAGTGCAGTGGGAAAAACCATCACCGGTACTATGAACAGGGAAATAATGAAGCAAAACTTCTACCTTTACAGATTAGAAAAGAGGAGGTAAACAGGGCAATAAAACAAGGCATAAAACTTTTTCTAGATAAGCTTGAACATACAGCATTATTAGATGATACTAATAAGACACTAGAGGGCACTATTTTAAAGAGGGAGGTGATGAAGGCTCTGTCATCTCAATACAAAACCATCCAGACTGATGACACTAATTGAATTTAACAAGTCAAAGCTTTCTAAGAAGGATGAAAAACAGAATTTTAGTGAAGAAGTTCCAAAAGCCAGAAAATAGTTTAGAGTTGCTGAGCAGCTCTCCTCTTCTGAGAGGTGAGGGGTGCTGATAGACTGTTTTCAAACTGTTTTCAGTTTAATTTTACCTGATGACATTTTTCTACTTTTTTTATTTTTACTCCACAGTATAATATTTAAAAAAGGATGTTACCTGACTTACTATTTCCCACCCTATTTAAAAAGTTTATTCACATCTCCTTATACCACCGTGTTGTAAAACAAAACATACATGTTCTTACCATCATTATCATGATTCGCATCATGACTGACTGACTGACTCCTCCCTTCTCCAATCTGACAGGTGGTGTGTGTTTTCTGCTGCGCAGGGACTGACTGAAGCCACTGAGCCACAGATGGGTCTGGTGTCTGAGAGGGCTGATGGGGTTGAAGTGGAGCATCGAAAGACAGCTGACAAAACCGAGAGACCCTGGCCTGAATCTAAATTATGACTTTCAATGGAAAAAAATAGAACGAAGGAGTTGCTCATGTGGAGTTGATGTAAACTGCATGCAAGAGCCAAAATGAAGCGTGTGAATTTTATTAATCGGTGCTGTTGCAGTGACAGATTTTATTGTTATCCTGCAAGGACTTTTAGCCTGGAAAGGTTCCAGTGTCTTGCTAAATTAAACTCTGAGTTGTTTCTTTTGGAATCTGTGCTTTTTAAATTTTTTTAATTATTATTATTGATTGCACAGCCAACCTCAACCTTAAATCAAAGCCCATTAACAGCATGACATATACTAGCAGGATCATTGACTGAGCTGCAGACGATCTCATCAGGACGATGTTTAGTTGTAAAATAAAAAGAATATTTAGTGTAAAAGAAAATTTTGTATCAAATTCTTGGTATATTTTTGATTTGTGCACAAAAGGAACCAGAGGACTTTTTGCTACTGAGACCTGTCTACTTCAAACCAGTAAAAAAAAAGCAACAACAGGAACATAAATCTCTCATGTGAAATAACGAAAGTTGCTCACGACTGTGTTTTCACACAGGACTCCCATCACCAGTATCCTTTTAGTTGCTAACAGCTTAACAGCTTTGTGATGTCTTGAGTGCCTCTAATTAGTAGCATTTTATAATGTGTGTCTCAAGATAAAATACATGACATTAATCAACAGTGTTTGTACCAGAAAAAATCTTAATCTATCTACTAAAAGCACCTTCACCTGAGCTGGAAGAGGGGAGTTGTCATGTAAACATTCCTTCTATTGGAGGATTGCAGAGTTCTTCAGGTTATTTGGTCGATGAGGAAGGGCTGGTGTGATATCTACTTGTGAACTGGGTGAATGACGCTTGAGGAAGGAAGTTGTTTGGTGGCAAAATTGCGCCATAGTTATGATGTCTCTTGGGAAACAGTAAGTAAAGACCCATGCTAACGATGTTAAATATAAAAAATAGAAATGAGTAGTCTCCCTAAGGCATTGGTGCAAGCACTGATAACAGTTTTACCTGAGCCAGGCAAGAATCCTAAACTTTGTAGTTCATATAGACCTCGTTCTGATGATGTATTAGCATAAATCTCAAGCTCTGATGGAAACATTGTTGGAATTTGGCAGAATCTCAGGCTACAAGGTTATTAAAGATAAAAGTGTAATTATGCCTCTTAATGTTAGTGCTAATATTCAACCTCCAGGAATTATGTTTCAATATTATCCAAGTCATGTCACATATCTAGGACTCAAAATTTCAAATAGTGTGTGTCATATCACTACTTAAAAAGACTAAAGAGGACTGTAAAATATGGACTGACTTACCTCTCTCAATAACTGAACCAATTAATTGCATAAAAATGAGTATTTTGCTAAAACACTTGGACCTTTTCCAAATGCTGCCTGCTCAAACTCTAAATTATTTTTCAAGCAGCTCAACTCTTTGGTTCATTTGGTAAAATAAACCCCCTAGGATAAAACTGACAATAATACAAAACCCTCTTGAAAAAGGTGGATTGAAAGTCCCTAACTTTGAGTATTTCTACTCGGCAGTGCCAATTAGAGCAGCCCACCCACCCATATGGAAACAAATAAAACAATATTACCTTTAAAAGTTTAAATTGGATTCAATACCATATGTAAGATCCTTTAAGAGTATCTATTTATCTATCTATCTATCTATCTATCTATCTATCTATCTATCTATCTATCTAAATAAATAAATAAATAAATAAATAAATAAATAAATAAATAAACCATATACAACTAATCAGAAAGTAAGACTAATTAATTCCACAAAAATACAATTTTAATGTAAAAAAAAAAAAATGGAAACATTTCCAAGTTTAATACATATTTTCCAGCAACTAATTCTGTTTTTTTCTTAAAACATCAATGCAGAGATAAATTGAAAAATCACTGAAAAGTCTAAGCTATAGATCGTAGAGGGTACGTGCTGTCTACATAGTATACATGAAAAGATTATATTACATTTGTATGCATTTACTGCCACCCAGCGGCCTGAGTGTGCATCACACAGAGGCACGCATTAACTGTGCTGCATAGTATTACCCTAAACCCTTCACTCATTAAAATAAAATTGCCACGGCTCATAAACACCAAGTCGAGTTCAATTACATTACGAGATATTACTTGACTTTTTTTGAGTCTTGATTTTCAGTGTGAGCTGAATTAATTCCCTTTATTCGTCTCTATGGCGACAATGGAGTGTTCACAGTAAAAAAAAAATGAGCGAAATAGTCTGATGATAGGACGTGTGCTCTGTGTTGACAGGTGAGTCATAAAAACATAAGCTGCAGTACAGCCTGGACCTTGAGATGAAGGTTTCCTGGTTATGGCTGCTTGTTTGACTATGCAGGAGGCAACAAGTAGGTTACCTGTGGTGCTGTTTGTGAGCACACTGTCACATGGTGACATGTACACAAATATGTCATATAGGCTAATAGTGGCTTTATTTGTATTTTGGGGACATGGTTGTAAAAGTACTGGCGACAGCTCCAATTTCCCCGATTCCCCCAGGATATTACCCTGACACGTCTCTCTCTCTCTCCCTCTCTGTATCTCCCTCTCTCTCTCTTTCTATCTCCCTCTCTCTCTCTCTTTCTTTCCTCTCTCTTTCTCCGGACTGGCAAGAGGATTGTACGGCGGATGTGGTCGTATTTGCTGCCACATTTTCATCTTCAGTGGAAAGGTGAACGAAATGGAAAGGAGTTCTTTGTTTTTAGGTAAGACATCCTGCAAAACCTAGATTCTTTAGAGGGTCTTTGTTTAAAATACGCGACCGTGTTCAATATATTCAGCTATCGGAAAACTAAAGCCTTTTGAGAGGATACTGGGGAACTGGGTGCAGAGATTTATAAGGGGTAGTCTTTCTTCAGTCTTTATTGATAATGCTCAACAGTTCAATAGGAGTGAGGGTTTTTTTCTGACATGAAACAGGTTGACTGGTGCTACAATTTGAAAAAAAAACATGTTTTTCTTTTGGGGGATTTTCTATTTAACTTTTTAAAAACTAAATCTTCACTGTTGGGGGCAAGTGCATATTTTCTTCTATGTTTTTTTTAAATGTTTAGTTCTAACAAGTTGCTTTTTTTCAGTTCCAAACACCTTGGCATGTTGTAGCCTAAAAAACATGACCATGCCAATGTGCTAAAACAGTGAAAGAGCACTTAATTCTCTTCATGTTGGTTTTTCCCAGCAGCCTATAAAGAGATGAGACAGGAGACTTAGTTATTAGATCCATACTGATATAATAAGATTCAAATCTTATCATTCAGTGTTGCTCAGTGTGACAGAGCAGGTGTCTGTGAAAAGGCCACACAGAGGCAGACGTGAATTACTTAATGGGCTCGGACCAGATAATAAGAAAATATCAAGTGGAGGAAAAGAAATCTCCCCAGTTTGATCTCAGGAGGCGGCGATCATTATCTCAAGGATGGAGGAATTAATTAAAAATGAGAAAATCGAGACTGCATTTACTGCAGTGAATAGAGTGTGTGTCTGACAAGTTGTTGATGGGGGTTTGGATACAAAAATAATTTGCTTGCAATGTCCATCTGTCATCTTGTTTTCTGTCCTTGCATATCTATATCCAATGGTTTTATCTGATGTGTTGTGATATTTCATCTTCCTGTGAAATTAATCTATTTAATGCTGTTTTAAGTGATGTGTTCAGACAAACTAATCTACCAGAAATAGCACAACAGCCTGTTTTCTCAAGTCATGGCACTCTGACAATAAAGGAAGAGTCAGTTTAAATAATCAGTGTTTGTGTTATGGATGACAGACTGCTGGAGGCAAATGCTGTGTTTGCCACTCAACTTCATGACTTCACATCTCTCTCTCTCTCTCTTTTTTAAATAAGTTAAGGCCTTAAAAAGTATAGATATGAAATTCTTAGTGCCTAGTCTGCTTTAGTGGCTTAGTAATCAGTGATCAGCTGATCAAATGATCCTTTTTGAATCGGGAGAAATGAACCATTGCTTGGATCAATCCTGCGTCTCTGAAGTGTCTTTTTAATTATTTCATCACATTAACATTTGTCAACAACCCTGTTATTGTCTTTTGTTAATCTTTTCTTGTCAAGTGATCTGATTGTCCTTATTAAATAACACCACTCTTCTTGGAAGGGGTCCTAATTGGTTTCCATGGTGTATAAATTAGTGCCTCTTTGCAGCATAAAACCGAACATGCTTGCACCTCTTGAACTGAAACAAGCAACATGTTCACTGGACCACTTACAATACATATTTGAAATACTGAATAATTGTGATTCATTCCTCACAAAGATGAATAATCATATCTTTAATAGCTTCAAGTACACTGGATTCATGTTAAGTTGCCACATTATCTCAGCCTTTCTCTTAGAAACATGCCTGTAAAAACATTCACACATCCCTTATTAAATTCATAACTCAAGACTGTAGGACCCTCTGAAATAATATGTGATTACTGATTAAAGTGCAACGTTATTTATTGACTTATAGCAGAACATTAGAGGCAAAAAGAGCTACTAGAGATTTTTTTTAAAGCTATTTAAACATATTTTTTTATAACTGACATAACTAGTTCTTAGTCAAAAGGACCAAATTTCTATTTCTAATACACTTTTGTGGAAGTTCTTTCAACCACATTTTCCTCAGTTTGATTATTTGCTACATTGATAATGTTGATGTACATCCTGTTTCAGGAAATTAACCAATTTAAAGGCAAAGATTTCATTTGATTTAATTGCAAGTGCACAATTAGTGCTGTGGCTTCCTATTGAGCCTGACATCGGAGCCGAGTAATATGCAATACAACAGATACTTATTGGCTGCTGTTTGCACAGTTAGCTTGGTGTGCAACAAGATTAACGTATTTATATATATATTTGCTAACATATTTCCATCGTCTCATAAGGGGTAAATAAGTTTTCTTTATTTTTGTGTTAAGAACAGACTGGGTTTATGTTTCAGATATTATACTGTCTCTCCTCAGCTGTCAGTGCACATCAGTAATGTGTAAGTTGCAGAAATTCTTCAGAATCAGAAATACTTTATTGATCCCCGAGGGGAAATTGCCTTTCGTTACAGATGCTCCCATTCAGAAGACTCAAAGAAGTAGGAAGTATAAATATATCAATAAAATTAAAACATAAGTACTAATGTAAGATAGAATATATCTAGACACC
>JAQMCX010000046.1:1162921-1201287 GCA_029814765.1 Acanthurus leucopareius
GAGTTGATCAAACTAACTCAAATCAGCTGTTCTGGAACCGAAAACTCAGAGTTTCTTATCTCAGAGTAGATCAACTCGGAGTTCAGGGTAGACTTTGAGTTTGTTGAACCTGCTTTGTGAAACAGACCCCAGGCCTTTTGACATACAAATGTCATATGGAGTGAATGACACAGCTCTTTTTGTTGTCCCATATTGTTTTCTCTGATGAACACTGTGTTTTAAAAATGACATTATAGTCAAGCCAAGTATGGGTAACTGTTATGTTAATTCACTGACAAAAACATAATAAATGCTGAACTGTAACATTGTTTGTATTTATTTCCATTTGATAGGTTGGATCACAACAATTCAGTAATATAATGTAGCATAATAGTAAAATAGCATCATATGACCTAGATGTAAAAAAATACACTGTAGAGAAATAATCAAATATTATTACATATTAGTTTCACTTTAAAAACTAAATTTGGTGTAAAATTAACTGTGTAAGTGTAAGTATATTATACTGAACAGTCTATTTTTGAGTCTGACCAAAGTTATCTGAAATGGAGTTAAATTCAACTTTCTAAGACTTAAATTGACACTGTTTTTTTACTATGTAGAAACAAAGTTCACAGTTGAATGAAATGTGCCAATTTTTTACTCAAGATTTCAGGTCAAATACATGATTCTTGAAAAATGCCCTTTGATTTACAAGTTGAATGACTTAAAGTGAAACTTAGCATCATATGACCTAGATGTAAAAAATGACGCTGTAGAGAAATAACAATGAAATATTATTACATGTTAGAGTGTCACTTGAAAAACTAAATTTGGAGTAAAATTAACTATGTGTAAGTGTAATCATATTACACTGAACAGTTTGAACAAAGCACAGTGTTAAATATTTTTACACATTTCATTGTTAATTTTGACATTGTATTGAGTAGAATTAAGTCTGAAAAGTTGACACTGGCCATAGAGTAAATTTTACTCTATTTTTGAATGGGACCAAATGTTATCTGAAATGGCGTTAAATTGAACTCTCTAAGAGTTAAACTGACACTTTGTTTTTTTTACTGTGTAGAAACAAAGTTCACAGTTGAAGGAAATGTGCCATTTTTTACCCAAGATTTCAGGTCAAATACCCGATACTTGAAAAAAGCCCTTTGACAAGTTGAGTGACTAAATGTGAAAACTTTAAATAATAGAGGGCAGGATTCTCCTGCTACATGAAAGTTAACAAAGAACAAATAAGATTAATTTTGATTTTTTTTTAAATTCATTTATTTATTTAATCTAATTTTTACTGCACAGACTATTTCCTTGCTTTTACAAAAAAATGAATATGTAATATAATTATCATATTTCATAATGCAATGTGATGTATTATTATTTATCAGTTAATATTGATTTATTTTTCCACAAATATAACAAAGTTTGTATTTCAAAGCAAAGACTCAGTCTCATAGCAGAATCACCCCAACTAGGAAACCTGTTTACTACAATCCTGATCTACACTGTCTTTAATGACCCAACACATGTTTTTTATTGTTTCCTTCATGTTTTTACACAGCATCTCACCTTTTTTGTTGTAAAGAGTTGAACTTTACATTTCATATGCTATATATCACTATACGGTACACTGTATAATATGAAATATATATGCACTTAATGTGACCTCAAAATTTCTAGTGTCCATTAAGAAAGAAAAAATGAATGAATGAATGTTTTTTTGTCTTTTGAATTGTTTTTTTTTTCTCTTCACAGGCTTTAGGAGGTCATCTTGAACTCTTTAAGCCTGATAAATCACAACTTCTTTAAAATTTCTATTGGGATGTTTAATTACATCTTTTTCAAATTCTATGCAGCCCTGATTTGAATTTACAGCAAAGTTTTTTATTCAATTTATGACACATCTGCTTTTTGTGGCACTTTTATCATGACTGGGTTTACTTTAAAATTTCCCTCATTAAACAGATGTTTACAGTGAAAAAGCTCTAAAAGCCCAAAAAACACCTGCAAACGAAACAATCCTGAACTGATGATCATCATCATTAACAGTTAAAGAGCCAGACATTTTTCCCCTCAGGAGTTGGTAGAGGCCAAAAACAGAGTTAAGAGAATTTTAAGTTCACCACTGTCAGTCTAAATCAGGGGTCATCAACACGGTGCCCACGGGCACCAGGTTGCCCCCAAGGACCACGAGTCACCCACAGGCCTGCTCTAAAAATAGCACAACTCACAAGTGAGCTGCGTCTAAAATATAATTTTATTCTGTTGCTTTTCTTTTTCAATCCCACTTGCATTTATATAGATTTAAAAATTACAATATCTTAAAAATATGCTAAATATATATGAAGTTTAGATAAGGTTAGGTGAACTCTGACCTACTCTAGTTCAAAGGTCAGAATTGTGTGCGTGACAAAACTTCTGTTCTCGTGGAGAGTAAGCTAGCGGGCGCAGCGAAGATGGATGCTTAATGCAGTTTCTTACCCCAAAAACAAGGCAGAAAAAAGAGAGAAAACTTATCACTTTCACAACGAATGGCAGGAGGAGAAACCTGCGTGTGTCTCATTTGCAGGGCGACTGCAAATCGGCACAATGTGGAGAGACACTTCACTACGTGTCACAAAAGCTACCATGCTAACTACCCACCGGGAAGCACACGTGAGCTAAAGGCAGCTTTGGGTAAGCAACAGTCTTTCTTCACGAGGCCGGCGAAAAAGTCACAAAAAGCAACCTCATATTTGGTCATTAGTTCAAAATGTGACAAGATTTATTTTAAAATATGTAAGTTGATTTTTCGTCAACATTACATAATTGATAACGTTTTGAAACATGGTGCAACATAGTTCATCATTTGTTAAAAGGGTTTGTCAGTGAAAATGGGACATTTTCCTATAAAATGTAGTGATGTAAGCGATCATCTGAAAATTTAACAATTACTGAGATTAATAGAAATAAAGTGCTGAATATTGATATTTGTTTCCCACCTTGTTATCATTGCTGATAATTATTCTGAGAGTAATAGCTGGTATAGCTGCTGCTTCGGTGCTGAACTGTTAGCATGCAGTGCTAACAGTTCAGCTTCATTGTATTTTCAAGCCTTTTGCCTGAAAATACAATGATTAGAGTGTTCAAAAACAGTCAAATTATTGGCCAATATTAACTAACTTGTTTGTCTAAACAAATGACTCTTTAGCTAAGTGATAAATGTTAACCAGTGAGCTACTGTTTGGTGCTAAGTTGTTAGCTGCTAACTTTTTCCGCCCAACATTAGCCTACTGTTTTGTGCTGAGATGCTAGCACACAATGAAATGATTAGTGATCTAAACGGTTAAGTTATGGGCCTTAAAAACAGAATTTGTTAAAGATGTTAAAAAAAGACTGTGATGTTGAACTTGCTAGTACATGGTTCAGCTGTAAAACACTAGGGGGCATTGGTGTGTTATGTATGTTTGTCTCTTAAATTCTTATACTATCTCTGAACTTAATAAACCAAACTTTTTCTGGTTTATTTAGGTTCTCATGAACAAAGTCCAATGAAATGTTTCTAACCTTTTTTTTTCCAGTACTCACAAGGTATTGGAAACTCAAGCAATGTCACCCAGTTATTTAATTATCTGCACAACCGCTGATATGTGGAAATGTGACTGGAGACCTCTTGCAATCAAAGAGTTGCAGCTTTCTTGCACAAGTGATACAATCTGTGATGCCATCATCAACCAAAGAGGATCTCCTCTGATCATTCGTTGGCCTTGCTCATACGCAGCATCTTGTCTTGTTATTGACAGCAGTCTAATCAGTGGGTCTTGGGGTGCTTAAGCAGTCTGATGGATTGTAAGCTGATGCTTAAGACAGTTAAATAGCTTTTGCTCTTTTGTCTGATCTACTCTCTACAACTACACAAAATCCTCTTTTAACAGGCTACTGTTCAATATCCTTGCTACACAAGTTATATGTTTTATAGCCTTCTGTCTCTGAGGAACTGTAAAACCAGAAATATGCCATTTGGCTAACTAAAATCTGAGGTTTTCTGTGAAGTTAGAAGCAGGAGCAGCTGCAGTGCAGAGGCTTTCACAGCAGTAAGATATAAAGTGTGCATATCTTGCTTATCACACATCCGCCACTAGACTATTTCTCAATATCTTACCAGATAAAGGAGAAGATGGGTTTATAACATTGAGCTCCCTCTTTTTCTCCCCACTTCTTAATTGCACTATTAAGCACAGCTCTGGCAATATTATGTGATTATTTGTTTTGAGGGCTCTGTTACAGCTTATCTAATTGGTTCTGTTACTCAGAGGTAATATTTTACACTGACTGAAGGCAGTGGAAGCCATTGGGCCATTGGCAAATGGCCTCAGAGAATTAGCTGAACAAATTCATACTTACATAGAAGCTGCATCTCTGCAGGCTTTTCACTTACACAGCAGTAATGAAACACTCGAGCACAAACTGGCTGTCTCCACCTGCAGATGTTAATAATGTTTCTCCATCTAGTATGCACTAAGTGTGTGAATGAATATGTCAGAATTTTTGTCTATATGCTGATTTTTAGTAGGAGAAATAAGCTAGAGTTAAAGGAATCACCTCCTACATCACTTCCTTTGTTTTTTTGTTTTCTACTTTAATTTAAACCTCCTGCTGGGATTCGAATTAAAAGCAAAACGCAAGCAGACTGACAGTGTTGTTTAAGCACTCAGTCCATTTAGTTCACACAGCTCTGACCTCCTTTGGCCCTCATCTGTCCTCAGAACCAGCTGCTCTGTCGGCAGCAGCTCCTGTAGACACCACAGGGAAAAAAAGCATTTGTTCATAAAGATGGATTTGATTTTGTTATGAAACAAGAAAGCTCATAGCAACAGGGGATGCGTCATTTAATCATTACAGATACTGTTAATAAGTCCACAACGTATAAACAGTGAGAGATTTGTGAGATTTAAACAGCTGCCTGTAGAGATTATGCTCTACTAACTGAGTCAAAATAAACCTTGGTCAATTATTTTACAGTTTAGGTGGAAAAATTAGAAATAGAATAGGAGGCTTTAACAGAGAAAACCTCCTAGTCAGAATTGCAATGGGTCATTTTTATTGATCCTTTTTTTTTCATTTTAAAATTGTGGGAGCAGGCTTGGTTGAATCTGTCAAGTCCCTAACCTCGATGCTGTTTGTATCTAAGCACACTTTCTGGTCACAGTTAAATATTTTGTTTTATATTTTTGCATCCCTCGTCTGTGCAGCCTGTTTTAAAGTGAAACTACACTGAATTAGAAATCCAAACAATGACCTTTTTTTGGATGTTTGATGTTTTATTTCTTACATATTTCTCTATTCATTCCTTCCCATTCCCTTTCCCTCATGCAGCACTATGCTGAGATCCCGCACAGCCTTCCCATCATGCTGGAACTGGGCTCCTCTTCGGTCAGCTCTCAGTCTTTGACAGGAGACCACAATGCCTTGGGGCTACCTAGAGCCCCAGCAGGGCCGCATTGTCCAGTGGTCGGCCCGGGCACGGAGACGATGTGTGGGAGCAGCACCCCCAGGCACCACATCCTTCCCCCGTCCCAGGCAGACGGTGAGAACTGGCAGAAACACCGAGCAGGACTGGTTGGAGGGTCAAGCCAGTTTTCTGAGTCCCATTCCCTGCTGGAACCCCAAAGTCTCTCTACCAGCTGTGACACCCTCTACCTCCCACACATGTATGGCCACGCTCCCCCTCTTCACCCAAACCGCCTTGGTCTGTCTCTTGATGTTGCCTCAGCTTTTGAAGTTGGAGGCGGGGGGATGCTGGGGGTCGAAGGAGATTTGGCAGTCAGTCCCAATGTGATCAAGAGACGTCGGGGCGGTCTGATCGAGCAGAGGGACATCGTCAAAGCCCACCAGGCTCATAAGATTCAAAGCACACCACAGGCACGACGCAAGGAGTGGGAGTGAGTATGATGCTGATATAAATACAGAACTCTCTTGCTCTTTTACCTGCTAAATTATCCTGAAGATTAAGCTAAATATCATCTATAATATCAAGTTTCTTCAAGGTTATTTTTTTTTTATTTAGAGTTCAGAACAACACAGCTGTGTACAGTATTGATTATTTGTAAATGTGATAACAGAATCCACTTTTTTGTACTAAAACAGTTCCAAACATCACATGCAGAGATGTTTGGGGATCTCAGAGTACAGTTAATTAGTATGTCAGCTCTCCTCCAGATGTTTTATTTCATGCAGTTGTGACAAAATTCAATTTTCAGAAAGATGATTGTTAGAAATCAAAACTGGGTCAAGCCTGTACTTTTCAACAAACTTTAATTTCACTTTTATGTTGTACATTTTCTTTACCAGCTTTCTTATTATACTCTTTTGGTACAATTAGAAGATTGGAAACAGCTTTTCTTGTTCTGTCAAACATTAAAAATTTCCAGGTACCAATTTCTTTTACTATCACTCATATATCTAGTTTCTTTAATCCATACAAAAGTTTTAGGATCACGACTCTCCTTTTATGGGTTGAAACACTATTTCTTGGCTGCATGTCGTGAAAAGGCAGCAGGCTGAGATTCCAGGAAGTTAATGCTCTCAACCAAGAAATAGTCACGTTCATGATAAACCGCCATAAAAGAGCAAGTTGAAATTTTTGCGGCACAATTTTTGCACAAATTAAACAAATGAGATGTAACAGGATAATTAGTAAGATTTGGATCTACTCTTAGGTGGATTTTTGTCAGCTGTTCTGGAGTAGTTTTGCTAACATGAGGCAACTGGCTTCATATTTACTGCACGGACATGAGAGTGATATCAATATTTTGGTTCAACTTCTTTATATTAACTTCTAATTATTTGAATTGGACCCAAACATTTTAGCTTTAGGTGAGTCTCATTTCACCACTAAAGTCTAATGCTCATTCAGTCATTATCAGTGTCTCTGTCTGTTTTGCATGTGTGTGTTTTTGACTGTGTGCTTACTCACATGCTCATACCGCGTGGGTGTGTATACATGTATGTGTATGTGGGTGTTCAGTGGTGTGTGTGTGTGTGGGTGTGTGTGTCTACTAGTTTCCTGCCCCACGGCGCGGTGGAATTTCTAGCTGATTATAGTGGTGAAGCCCCCCTCTGTTTCCCTGCTGAAGCTGGGGCTTCACCTGTAGTGGTGTTGCCACCCTCTGTGCCCCCCTCCCTCCTTCCACACCACAGGTACAGGATACCACATCCTAAGCTGAGCTTTGTCTGTGGCTACAGAGGCAGAGGGAAGAGTGACGACAGAGACAGAGTGGGAGGGGGAGGGTGGATGGGAGGTGGAGTGGAGATGGATGACGTACAATGAATGCAGAGGAAGAGATAAGGAAGGAATACAAAATGATTGAGAGCCTCTTGCTTCGGTTTGAATTTGATATATAAGTGCATGTGACAGTGGTATTGACGTGGTTGATCACCAGACCTGTAGAAATGTTCAGTCATGGACCAGATAACTACTCTCTGCCTTGCCTAATGTAATTATTACAATACCACATGACAGATCTCCATGCTGCTGAGGGGACAATGACCAGAGTGAGTCAGGATGAGTTAAAACCATGAACATCCACCTCTCTGCGCCACTTAGCGCAAACCCACAGCCACCTGGCAGGAGGGTGGAAAATGTGATGTTGCACCTGTGCCAAAGTGTGCACCTGTTTTTTGTTTTTCAAAGGGAAATTAGCTAAATTTTAGACCAAGTGAGAGTTACATGGTATGAAAACGAAAAGCTTTTGTGAACTTTTGCGTGGCGATGTTATTCAGTCCATTACTCAGTCGTTCTCTTGGCTTAATTTGCTCTGTAGTAACATATATCAATAACTGATAGCCATTTGGACGGATCTTCATAGTCCACATTGAAATATTCTATGAAATCATAGTAACTCGTTTACCTGTCAGATAGAAACACAGTCATGCTAAAGTTTGCCCTGGATGAATACTTTTATTCACAACAAGATGTCAAGAAAACAAACAACTATATTTTATATGAGACGTCAGACTCCAAGAAGATAATTCCTTACAGATACATGTTTTAATGCTTTGATGACAGTGAACAAATGTTTCCCTGATCAGGTTTTATCAGCCTTCAGAGGTCCGACTTTTTTGGTTTGGTCTGAGAATAACAAAAGCAACCTCTACCCGCTGTCTTTGTCTTTAGTTCTGTTATTTATGAGTTTCCAATGGGAATTTTCCGAGAGTCACATGTGGCACACAAAGCTCAACTTGAAAGGCATGTTGAAACAGCAAACACTGCTTTTGTGAATGAAGCAATTAAAGCCTCCAGTTCTGGTGTCTTGTTCTGCTTTTGAACTCTGTGCCTGCATGTGTGTGTGTCTGTGTGTGTGTTTGTAGCATTTGACACATGGGCATCTGGGTAAAGACATCCTTTGGGAAGTGCTGGATGAAATCACAGTGCTTAGAGTCGGTGTTACCGTGGCCTTAATGACAGTTATCAGACTCAATCATTTCAACAGCATCAGGAGTCAAAGTGGGTCACAAATAGAGGACAGCTCGAACATGTTTTGGTTTCTATTTGACCTTAATGCTGTCTTATTTTTGTGTTTTTGTGAATGTGTGTGTGTATGAAAGTAAAGGTAGCATAGAGAGATACAGAATGTCATGACTTTTAGAGCTTTTAGTGGAAATATTCTTGATATTTTGCACACAATTCAAGAAAAAACTTGCCTAATCAAAATGGTTTGGAATAATTTAAACAGTGGTATCGCCGATAGAATGTAAAATAAATGTATATAAATCAAAATTCAATAGATTTATATTTTTCTTTATATCACAAACTGTCCTGCCGGTCACAAATCCTGATGTTGTTACATATTTATACTCAGTATCAGCTGCCACTTTTCCAGAATTGTATGAAGTAACGAGAGAAAAAGTAAAAAGAAAAGTGCTGGTAGCAGTGTGGGAATAGTGGTTAATTTAAATGCTGCAAGCCAGAGGTTCAAGGCAGTTAGAGCTGCTAAATTAATGGCAGCATATGCTAAACCCATGGGTCATTTAGCTGAATTCTGAAATCTAGCCAGAGCAGATTTCTGAAGGAGTGGCAAGACTTATCTAGCATAAACACAAGGCCACTTTCCAAGTGAGAGCACTTTGAATAGGCTGTGCACATCCTCGCACATTATTTTAAATACATTCTTGCACCAATGAGTAGTCCCTTTGTGACGTGTTGATTGTGTAGCATGTGTGTGCATTGGGAGTAGGATTCATTCATTACTTAATTTGCTTTGATTCAATTTTTGCTGATCTAAAGTCACACAGGCGTGTGTGTTTGTCATCTTCTGCTTTGAATAACTCTCCTGTCTAAGGGCTCTCACACACTCCTCTCTGCTGGCACACATTTACAGCAAAGAGATACAGGATGAATAAGACTGGAGTGGTTGAGCGCAATGATGATACAATAGCAATAATCCACAGTAAAATGAAAATAAGAGGAACTTTTTTTTCCTTTTCTCCAAACACAAAGGTAAAAAAAGTACTTTAAATATGTCTATAATGTATAGAAATGCTTTGTGTTGTATAACTTTGCTAAATTTGTGTTTGATTATGCTTTTAATGTGCAGTGAAACCAGCTATATGACCATTATTCAAACATTTTTCACGCTGGACCTTCTCTACAGAAATAATTGTCATTGCAGGGCAAAAACATCGGATTTCAAACATTTAAAAAAGAGATTACTCTATTGTATCTCTCTTCCTTGTCAAACCTCCATTTTGTTATTTAAACATTATATGACACCTCTTTTTTTTTAAGTTAAATCGTTAAAATGTTTTCAAATTGGCTATTTTGTGTTAAAAAGCATCACAGGAATTGAATTTTTTCCTATGTCCTGACTTAGCCTCCTGCCTGTGCGCTGTTGTAGTTCCTTGGCTGCACATAGAAATATAAATGGTCACACTGAAGATATATTGAGGGATGTTAAATCAGCAGTTGATGTAATACTTCACAGGTAATGTATTCTGTAAATGCTGCAGGCCTCAGTGGTTTCAGATAAAAGATAAAGAGACCAGCACATCCTCACTGCTACAGCTGCTGTGTGTGCGTGTGTTTGTGTGAGTGTATATCTTTGTGTGTACATTGTGTTATCAGTGATTGTCTGTTCTGGGCCGGCCTGCGTTTGTCTGTGTTGATTCAATCTCTGCAGGGGTGTTTACAGACGTGGACACACTGTGTGTGATCTTTATTTCTTCTCATCACAACCTGACCAGTGGAGCTCACTGGCTGTGCCACCGGCCATCTATAAAGCATCTGCCCAACTTCATTTCTCACAGTTGCAGTTGGGAAATTGCTTGTTTACAGCAGTGTCTCCGTTTTTCATTCCTTACACACTAAGCACAGACTTTATAATTTATCCACCATCACAAAAAACAGAGAGACTCTTTTGTTTTCGGTTCGAGGCTCTTGTTTTAGTTAATGTGTGAAGCATGGCATGGAGCAAGGACATAACAAAATGCATTTGCTCTTAGCCATGCCTGAGCCGTATCTCTGTAACAAGCAATGTCTGTACACCACCTTGGTCCAGACTGCAAAATCTCAACAACTACATGATGAAAACATATGAAATTTTATACAGACATAAACATCACCTGAAGGAGGAATCCTACAAACTTTGGTGATCCCTTAACTTTTGCTCCAGCAACACAGTGAGACTAAAATTTTGTGGTTTTAATCGATGTGTTTTGGCAACTATTTGATAGATTGACATTTTGTTGGACATCCATGTTTCACTCATGGATGCATATTTTTTTCATTTACCAGTATGATCAGGTAGGCTGATGGCTTATGACCAAATATTTTTAAAACTAATGACATTTCTTTCAGCTCTTGGTTGTGTTTTGTGTTTACAGCAAATCAGAATGTAAAAACTAAGACTTGTAAGGATTTGTTTCTAAGTTCAGTCTCACAGAGCTGCTAGCTCACTGCAAGATCATGTAAGTCTTGTTAATCATGCAATCATCAATTCAAGAAAACACCGAAGTCAAAGTCATTTTGTTTTAAGCCTGGTAAGATATTTGCTGATATTCAGCATGAACACTGGTTTGGCTAAATGTTTGTGAAACATATGCATTCAAATTACATGTTTCCACCAAATGATCAAAAATATATGTTTTTTAATCACTGGAATAAATATTTTTCAGTCCTTTTTTATTCACAAATGTGTTGTTTTCTTCTCCTTTTATTCCTTTTTTTGAGCCAACACAGACTTGACTTGTAGAAAAGCTATCACTTTGTGTTCTCTGTCTCTGGCATCCCAAGAAGAAATGTCTGCAGTTTGATCCATGCAGTTTTGTTTTGCTTTCGTGTTTGTTTATCTCTGATAAAAATCAAGGGTTGTGAAGCTGCTCTACAGGGTGCAGAGGCAGTAATCTAGGGAAGAGAAACATTGACACCACCTCTGGTTTCAAAGTGTCTGCTTCTCTCAGTGTTTGTCGGCCCACGGAGCATTAGCTCTGAAAGTGTCTGCACTCTGCTGCCCTCGTGGGTCTCGCACATTTATCCTCAACCTGTTGAGCGCTAGTCAGACAGATATTTAGGGAGGACGCGAGGGATTTACAAAGTCAGGCAGCAAGTCTACCTGAAGCTCATTCACACATTTTTTATTCACGAAAATTGAACGAGCGTGTGTCTGATGTTTCAAACAGAGGCGTAATTGAACAGCAAGCTCGCTATCTAATTGTCATGCGAACCTGCTCATACTAGTTTCACAAAATTTGCTTAAGAGGCCCGACTTATATCTGAGGTTACTCATTATTGTTTTTTGTGCTTCACTTATTCACTTGAACTAAATTTGAGGTCAGTGAACAATTTCTGAAAAGGTCATCACAAGCAGCTTCGCTCCTTCCATCAATGTTTTACTACTGAAGGTTTGACACGTTATTTGGCCTAACCCTCTTCTAATTTCATCAGTATACAACTGAGAGAGAATCTGTCTCTCCCTGTATTGGTCTCTTTCTCCTTCGTTATTGTCTCGCTGTCAGTGTCGGACAGAAACCCAGTGCAGTGTAAATGTCAGAGCTGTTTGTCATAAGTAAATTATTAATGATGACACGCTGAAAAAGCCATTTTCCGCACCACAAAACCACATGTCTGTCAGACAATGTGCAGAATGGAAAAGGCTTCGTTACTGAAAGAGAATGAGTGTTAAGGGAAAAGTATAGAAGTGTTTGTTCACCAGCACAAACTGTAATGACGTTTTCATTTAATCTAAGCTGGCGTATTTGTTTTACGATATGAATGTATTTGTTTGTGCTGTGCTCAGGTCTCAGATCTTGTTATTAAATGATAAAATAGTATACTGCTGCATTTATTCTCACACTTGCCGTCCCTATTTGGTTTCTCTCTTGGCTCTCTCACTCCCTCTCTCTCTCTCTCTCTCTGTCTTCCTGTGTTTGTCTAGCAAAATGTTGCAGACTGACACCGTTGATGACCCTCACAGAGATGGAGAGAGATCATGCGTTACCAAGATGTGAGATCTGTCAGTAGATGATGGTGTCTGAGTTTGACTAAACGTTGCTCTGGGGTGAAAATAAGGACAGTGAAGGGGTGAGAAAGAGTCGAGGTCTGCGGCAAAGAGCAGTGAGACGGATAAAGAGAAGTGGTATAGTTAGTTGGTGTTTTGTCATACATGCACGAATTTCCTGCTGAAGCAAAATCTGTATCAAAGTTCACCAAAGTCGAACTATAAGTGAATTTGGAAAGTATTTTTTAAAATATTTTCCAATCAAATATCAACCTTGCAGTGTCGCTAAAACCAGGGGATGACCAAAATACAAGGATTCATCGTCTGGGAATCATGAATATCTGCACTAAATGTTAAGAAACTCTTTTTATAGTTGTTGAGATGTTTCATTCTGGACCTCTGGAGCTGCTAGTCTGTGATTTACTCCCAAAGTGATGTTATCTCCGGACTCAACACCCTTACATGGCCTATATCTGTTTCAATGTGGCTGATCATCTGCATGCCCTCTTTCCCTGCTCTCTATTCTTTCACTATTGCAGCATAAATGTTCCAACCATGCATCTTTGGACTCGTGCTCTGCTTTACTTACACCAGCTACGGCCCCTGGAGAGCGCTGCATGAAATATGGCCTCTGCTTCTCTTATTTAACACCACATGACAACAGCATGCTTTCTCCTTTGCTATTGCAAACACACACACTCTCTCTCTTACACACATGCATACACACACACGCTGTGCAGCTGTGAGGTGGAGTTCAAATGCACATGGTTTGCAGGCACTTGCATAGATCAACATTTATTAGCTGCTTAATAATTAAAGACCATAGATGTGCGGATAACTCCCCCTCACAAGCAATATCTTTAAACAATGTTTCAGGCTCCGTGTAAAACTGAATTTTTATGTCATTTTTACATCTATTTTTAAGTAAGTGAGTACGCTGAGTAGTGTAGCTGTCTTAACTGTAATTCTGGAGAATAAAACAGGAAGCTGCCTGAGGAGAGCTTTCTCCAAGTTATTGAGAATTATCTGAACATTGGATTAAAAATTCATGATTTCTGGACTTCAAAGCAACTTCTATGAGACACTGTCCAAGAAATGAATTCGTGTTAGATAATTAATATTCTTTTTACTTGTTTTCTGTCTCACTTGTTTGCTGGTGAGATATATTTTTTTCTGAGCAGCAGTTTTGCAGTTTTAGCTAGAAAAAGCGGCGCTCTGTGTTGACCTACCACACTGACCCGTGATATGAAACCATTTAGTACAGGAAGCAATATGACCTGTCAACCTGGTCCAACATACGGATGCACACAGACAAACAAAAGGCTCTCAAGTAATGATGTTTTTGCTGGAAAAGTGACACCTTTAAGCTTCCCTCTGTTTGAAATGCAAACTGGCTTTCGGCTATCATGAGGAAGGGAAATGATTTTAGTCATGAATGTTTCAGGTCGTAAAATTTCAAGTAGTACATTAGAAATACAGTTTAATTATCTATTTCAGAAACGTTTATGTCTAATGAAATAAATATTCAGAAAATAATGGCTAATTGCTTCTTACCTTTATTGCAGAATTTAGTGTCCTTCTATCCACTGATGTGAAACAGTTCTCCATGCATCTTTGTTTTATGCCTTAACTGCATTTAACCATTTTAGAACCAACCTTTAATACTCACCTTTGCTTTAATGTGATGATGTGTGCATGTGTGGACAGGCAGTGTGTTTGCGTGCTGTGCGCACACATGCTGAAACGAGCCAAGCTGTCACTTGCTTCTTTGGACATTAAAGTCCAGAAACGCTGAGCAGGATCAATGTGCGCCTCATCATAGACCTTGAATTCACTGCTGTCCATTTATTCAAAGCTTCGGATTTAAATATCAAAGATGATTATGCTGTGCCATGAGAGTTCAATGCCGTTAGCTTATTGGAGCAAATTATACCTTTGTAGTGTAGCAGGATTCCTTTCAGCCACTGATGGTTTTAAAGCAAATGGGCTTAGCAGGGACACTTAGCTATACCTAAATTACCGTTTTTGTCCCGTATTTTAGGATTACAATTAGATGATGGGTTGTATATGTGGTTAGTACGAAGATCCACACATTAGTTGTTGGTTTGGAGCAATATGCAGGGGAACAAGCTGGAAAGGGCCTGAAGTCTTTCTGTGAAGTATTAACATCCATTTCAACCAAAAAACCAGAGAGAACCCAAATGTTCCAGCTGCATGACTTATTTTGCTCCAGGAGGGAGTGGGTTTGACAAATGGGGAGAAGGATGCTGGGTAAGCAAAGAGAGCCATTATCAATATCAAACATGGCAACTGTTACTTCAGCAGCATGTCTGTGACCCCTAGTGGAGCTACTGAGAACTGCACACTGTCCTGCACAGACAGGCTCATGCATGCATGCATTCATGAGACAAATCGATGTTGTTCAGCCTGTGAAGGAATCATCTGTTTATATCACGATGTCATTTGAAATTAATGGCTAAATATGTTGAAAGAGGCATTAAAATCCAACCAGAAGGATTTACAGGAGAAGAAGGATAATTGAAATTGATTTTTTTTTTTAGAATTATTCATGCAAAGGTACAAGTTTTAAGTTTTAAAGCCCTTTTTTTTATTAAATTTTGCACATTTGAACCCCCTCTGCATGCTAAAACATTAAGAAAGAGAAGCAGAGGCTGAGGCTGCAAAGAGAACTGATGAATCATTCCCCCATCTTATTCATCTCAAGCCAAACTTTGATTTGATCCTGTGTGTCAAATTAATATTATTTAGCCTGCCGATGGGCATACATAATCCGCAGCCTTAGTGATTTACTGCAGCTTCTGTTGAGCTTGTCTGCACAGTATGGTTTTCTGATCCTAGCATCTGCTTCTTAAGAGGCTATTAGGTAATGATGTGGAGAAAAACTGTCATGTAGAGTGAAAAATCTAGCAAACCCAATCTGCAGCTGCAAGGCTTTCTGAGTAGGAAACTTGGGTTTGGTCTTTGAGATTTGCTTTTTGTTAGAGTTTAGAGTTTTTCGGCTTATTTGTAATAGCTCAACATGCAGGGTACTCTTTGAGGTAAATGTAATTTAATAACTGAGTTACTTGATAATTGATTGGGTCTTTGATTGAATGGTTTGGGAATTTTGGATACATTCCCAGGCATCACTTTGAGCCTTTGATCATCCTCTTTACCTGCACGGTACTTTTACTTTTCCTGCTCCCTCATCACCCACCAGCCTTCTGCAAACTCTCGTACGCCTCCGTGGTAAATTTACAGCCATCTGTTGACTATATTGATCTGTTGGGCTGCCAGCTTGAGTATTAATTCTCTGTTCATTCACTCTCATTTTGAGCTAGATAGATATATGGACTAATGGATGGTTTAATTTAAAACGTAAATGGCTGCAGCAGCAAGCAGCCGCTGAGAAATTCTTATTCATGACATTTTTGATTAGCTCTCCTGCTTCCTTTCCATTGTATATTATGATGGATTTCCATCATCCAGATTTAGTGTTTTTTTTTCTTTTGGTTTTGCACCATGTTTTTGAAATGTCCGGGGTGATAACATCTTTAAATCCCTGCCTATTAATTCTGTGAAAAAGGAACATTACCAAAATCGCTATAAAATGTAATTCTTTTTAGCATAACACAACATTTTACAAGCTACTCTCAGCTGCTTTTCATTCATTTTAACAATTCTGCTTGCATTGCCTGAGGTGAATCAGGAACGTGAATCACTCTCACTTGATTTACTTTTATGAAAAAATATACTCAATCCAATGTTCTTAAATGTACTATTGTATAAAAAATAATAACCACATTTCTTTTATCTTACTCAGCAGTACCACAGGGTTTAGTTTTTATCTAATTTCTTTATCTTATATAATCTTTTAAAAATATTAGTAACATTAAAACAACTGACAAAATGAATATCTTTGAAATAATACATCGTCTTTTAGAGGGACATAAAGGAAAGCATATGCATAAAATGATGATCAGGTCATTCACACAGTAATTTAAATAGCCATACGGTACCTTTAATTGTCAGACAAACTCTTATTAATGCTTAATTCCATGTGTTTAATCACTGACCAGAAATTATGTTATTCATTTACATGATCTATAGACAACAAGCTCATGTAGTACCACTATTAATCACTAGATGGAGTTAGTAACCCAGCAGTTGTACCTCTAACGCTTCCTTCAAATGGGGTTTAGCAGCATTAGCCAGATTTTATTAAGTACATTGTGTCAGTAATGTTTGCTAAATTGGAGTTAAACTGATGTATGAGGGTGAGACCACCCCTTTTATTTAGTTTGACATCAGTCGGATGTGTCATTTAACAACACTGTAATAGAGACTTTTTATTGACAGATACATTCAAACAGCCTAATTAGGCTGACAACCAATTTTCTGAGCACAGTTTCTGTCATTAATGTCATTACTGTCATCAATCATGGATTTATTTTTCATATGGACACAGTGCTTTTCTAAATCACTGTTGAAGTCAACAGCTCAACCTTAAGAAACAAAAGATGAAAGTTACAGTCTTTGATCATATTGATAACATTTTTCTTTTATTCCTAAGACATTAGACCACAACAAATTCAAGTTATAATAATTTCTGATGCTGTAAAAAAAAATTTTCATCAGTAATATTTTATGAACACAGTGGTAAAACTGGCCTATTTTTTTACAATTAAGAGCATTTGATAAATACAAAAATAGTTTTATCTAATAATCTAATAATATAACTCTTCAGTAACATTTGTATGCAGTCATGTCTTTTTGTATGTATCAAAAAAATATGAATTGGGTTTTTATGAACTGTAAATACTTTTTTCAGCTGTTTTTCAACCCCAGAGTTATTATTAGAACATGGCTATGCTTATATTAACATGGACAACGTGCTGCCAAAGACTGCATTGCAGTGTTTTTATCTGCCGCTCAACTTCCCTGGGCCGTAAAACCAGTGTAAAGCATGTATGAATGAATTTCTCAAAATCATTTAGTCAATAAAAGGCTAATCCTCCTCCAAGTCAATAACTTCATTACAGCAAATTTAAAACATCAAGAGGAAAATGACGCAACTGCTGCAACTACTGTCAAAAAACCCCACATGTAATGCTCTGTATCTTTCTAAATGAGTGAGTAAACTTAACCTAACACCTCACACAGCTGTAAAAATGTCAGCATTTATGCCTGTTTTGTGTTCCACTTTCCAATTGCAGCACAACAATTGCTACCCAACTGTTGCTTTGACCACTTGAAACTTGCAATATGTTGGAAAACCAGGTTAACAACATGCCTGTGGACCGGGTCGTTTGTCTGGAGACAACAACTATAACTCAGGGCCCCGCAGGGAAAGATGATTTATATAGGTTATTCCATGAAATCTGGGGTTACGGCGACAGATTCATGGGGCTGAGAATAGGGGGCATGTCAGTTCAGTTGCTAGGAAACAAGTAGGAAGAAGACAACAGTGGAAGGCAGAAATCTGGGTTGGGTGGAGAGAGAGAGTGGAAAGAGAGGGAGGGTAAGACAACTGGAGAGATAGAAGAGGGTGAGAGACAGTAAGACAGGAAGAGAGACAGGCAGAGAAATCGTGCCGCAGGGTAAATGCGTTTCATCATATTTCCTTTGGGCGCTGATCAAGGCCAGGAAAGAAAGCAACAGTGCTGCTATTTCCATGATGTGTTATTACAGAGAGATGACTATTGATCCTGCCAAACCCACTTGTAATTATTCCTGTTTCTAAGATCAAAAACAGTTTTCCCAATGTAAAGCACAACAATTCAAATGGTGTTTTTAGTACAGCTCATCATTCACACACACACACCCAGACACATGCAAAACCACACTCACGCGCGCACACAGGTATACACAAAAGTCCTCTCATGTTCCAACCATTACCATCTCAATGAAGCTAAATATAGTCCAATCCCCTCGGCCCCTTCATCTTGCCACATCAATAGGTCTGGCTTTGTCGTCTGTCTGTCCTTCGCTGTTTGCTTTGAGCTTTTCTGTGTCATGTTGAATTCTGGGGTTTAGACGATGGCACACTGACCCAACACAGCAGTTATTCTGAGGGAACTTAACAGCTTCAAATTGTGTTTTTTGAATTAATGGAAAGCACTTACTGACACATACTGACGTGTAACGTTACATAGACGTTGTTGCAGATGAATAATATCCAAAATAATGCATTTTTTGTAGTAAAAGTGTTTTAAGTTGAGAGCTCAGACTGTGTATTAAACGATATCAATGAAATTATCAGACTTGATTTCAGTCAGAGCATGACAGTGTCTTTGCAAGCTGAAGAAATCAATTGAAATGTAATTTACAGTTGAATCACATCCTTTGCTGCGAAAGCAAAGCCGACAACAACTCATCATTTTATTTTTCACACTATTTTATATATGATGCATTTTCCTGGTGAGGAATGAACTCACACTGCCCTGCACTGTAAGAGGAGTTAGATCTAAGGGATGCTTTGCATCTTATTAGCAGAATGTACTCCTCCTTTACTGTGTACCTGTTTGTATTTTAGGCAAATCCATGTAAACAATAGGAGGTTAAAATTTGTTATTTCTTACTCTTTATTGTCTGTGTGGTTAAATCTCTGCCTCCAATCAGCAGGTACAAATTTACACAGGTATGAAGACAATTGTGGTGGGAATGAAAAAAAAGACAGAGACCTGAACTGAGAGAAAACTTATAATAAACAAAAGCAGCATCTGAATGTGTTGCAGCAGACAGGAAGTTATTGCTCTGTGATCATTTCTCAGTATGGAGTCAATGTTCATTAAGCTGCTTCCTCACATTGGCAACACTGAATTTACTCCCAGGACATGTATAATTTATTTTCAAAGATCAAAAATCTAAAAATCTTGAAATGTAACTTGAAAAACAAACCGACCCTTTTTGTTGAGTAATTGATTTGGTAAAAGAGAGTAGGATGTGAGATTTAAGCTCACCCTCCTAAGGGTGTCCTGTGATGTTGATGTGAATGAAAAATAACTGTAAAAGTTAGGATAAATCTAAATAAAAGTATACTGAGCACTGGGCACTTTAAGATCGGTGTTTTGTTCAAATATTTCCAGCACCATGCACAGTCGGAGTGAGCAGGACAACAAGAGTAGAGTAGTCCAAGAGTAGTCCAAATGTGGACAATGAAGGCAGGGCTGATGCAGATCAAAGATTAATTCACAAAAATCAAATGCTAACTCACATGGTCCACCTGGCAGGCAGGTAGGCATGTGTGCAGGTGGACAGACAGGCAGATTCAGGCAAAATAAAACTCAGAAAGCAACAAGAATGAACTGGCGAAGCTTGAGTGAGAATATCTTCCATAGTTAAGTTAGCAGGGCTGATGAGGGAGAGTGGAAACAGCTGAGCAGGGAACTGCAGAGCAAATAAATAAAGTGAGAACAGGTGTGTATTTGGGTGAAGCAGTCAGGTGACAGGGAAAGGAGGAACCGCTGAGGGCATCTGGTGTATAAGTAGAAATATCAGTGAAGAACTTGTAAAAACAGATGTGGATAGTGTTTTGTACTTTGAAAATATTTCCAGTCTCACAGAAAAAAACATCTATTAATTCCCTATTTATCACAATTTTTAGTGTGACATGTATGTCCATTATTGTAATGGCTTTTAATATTGTTATTCTGTATAATAAACATGTGCTGTATAAAGATTTTTTCTGTGCTAGAAGTTGATGACTTGTCAGGTGACAAACATTGATTGAACACTGGGTAAAACCACTTTGTTGATCAAAGTCAAGGCAGCATGTGGAAGCTCATCCCTTCATGAATGTCTTGTTGCTATAGAGACAAATCAGATGATGACAGGCAGGAAACAGTTGGGTTTGTCAAGCAGGAGGCAAAAAAAACTTTTTAAGCTAACTTTAACTTCCCAAATATAAAGTTAAGCCAGGCCAACTAGGCTAATGCTTCTGAATTGAAAATGCACAACACACTACACTACCCAGGATTCTTTGGTGCAAGAATCCTGTTTTTCTAATGCATACTGTTCAGATCTCCACATTAAATGAATTCTAGATTGCAATTAAACATTTCAAAAACAGATGATCCAAACAGATGGTGTAAATTGTGAAACGTTTAATTATCGTCCTGGCTGTTTGTGTGTTTTTGCTCTGCTCTTTTATACCTGCACATTTAAAGCCCCACCCACGGCTGTCTGCGAGTGTTTTCTCCACACTGATGAAAATGTGTTGACACGTCTCACTCAGACACACACACAGATTCCTTATCTGACGTCTCTGTCTGTGTGTGTGTGTCTGTCTGACCGTCTGTCTCAAAGCAGTGTGTCAATAATGTGTCTTCTGCCGTGTGTGTGACTCATTGCACTACTTGCTAGCATGTACGCTCCTCCAGCTACTGTGCATATTATTTAGTTTATGATTAATCCTTTTTATCTCTTTCTCTGTTGCTCTTCGCCTACTTGACTTGGTTTTAAACTAAAGTTCCACCACAGAACAAAACTCAGACAGCCAGAAAATATGTGAATACAAGGCTATCATTTAGTATTTATTACTTTTAAAATTGCAATAAAGGATCAGACTATACGAGCTTTATTGTTTTACCCTAAAGGTGATAACGTTTCCGACAATGTGTTGAGCATTTTATAGGAGCTCGTGTTCCCTTATCTTTTACTTAATGCCTTTTTAATCCTTTTGCGCTGCTCTTTTTACACAATAAATGTGGTGCTGATGTCATTGCATTTGGCACTTATTAGGAAACCAAAGTTGTTGTTTGAATGTTTCTAAATGTGATTTTTAAGTTGACTGCAAATCAGTAACATTCACAGTGTCTAATAAAGTGTCATCCTCTTACTACTCCAAATCCATGTTGGACTGTTTTGCAAAAATGAGAACTGATAAAAACTATAAACAAATCACTTATAAAATCACAAACTGGTAAACTTTGTTATCATTATAATTGGTAACGTGGAAACATGTACTACAACAGCTTGTCCATCCTGGTTGTGTGTGTTGTAGATGTAGTTTATGTCTTGGTTTGCTTGGACAGATATGTGGTTTAACTTGACACTGTGGTGTGGAAATAGCTCATGTTGTCACAGAAAAAGTGGGATGAATTCAAAACGAGGGAGCTCAGTTGAAAGATGTTGGCAGGTTCAGATCAAACTTTCACATATGACAACAAAACCAGTTAACACATGTGCGCTGTAAATTCACTTACTAATGACTGTTTTTTAATCCCTTCAGGTTGAGTGGCTTATTTAGTTACAGGACTATTAAGTGAGGGGCGTGATAATGACCAGGTTTCAGAAGCAAGCCCACCAGGTATCTGTTAGCACAATCTATTTTTGAATTGAAATCTTTGTTCACACCTCAGTCCTGTGGCGTTAAGTCCCATTACCAGAGCAAGGACTGTCAACCTGCTGTCATGTGGTCCTCGCATACATTTTTGGAAACTAGACATCTCTAACTGCTTGCGGAAGAATTTCCAACATTCATAACACGTCTACAGTGTCAAATTAAATGTCAGTTCTCAACAGCATCCCTTCTATATCTTTATGTTACTACGGTTAAGTGAATTGTTTTTTTTTTTACTGTGCAATGTGCTGTTTTTAATACACTCAGCCAAGAACTTTCTCATAAAGTTTCACTAGATTTTTGGCCTTTGCACCTCAATATTTTAGAGCTGTTGTTACTAAAAAAAATTAAAAAGATGTTTATGATTAAGACAGAAGTCTTATAAAAACATCTTCAAACCCAAATTGATTTGAAATCTAATTTGGGTATCACTTTTTGTTTAATCATCCTATTTAGCAGTAAACAAAAAATTAATAAATGATTTATCCCACTACAAGGTGGTTGTAAGAAATTATGAGAACTTTTTATGTGTTTCATTAATAGTCAGTATTTGTCAGCAATATAACGTCTGTAAAGTCTTTGTGAGTGTCTACAGGAGGGGTTGGTGTATAAAGTTTGAATTAATGGTTTATTAATCATTAAAAAATCAGTTAGTGACAAGCTCTTCATGAAGGGTACCATCACCAACCACTGTTTGATCAGTTTGACCACTCTGATCAAAGCTGGATCAATTGGCAGATATGACCCTTTGAACAAATACATTGAAGTCATGTGTCACTTTATTTCAATCACAGTAAATGAAATAACTGGTAGTTTGAGTCCAAAATGTGTTTATTTTTAATTAGAGAAAAAACTACCAACTCAAATCTTTATCTTCAGCAGAGAGGCTCCGACTGCTCGCTCTCTGCCTTTATCCAGAAAAGAACCATCATCCCTCCACCATAATCATCCCTTTTGCTTACACCTAAATTACCATAATGTACCCCTCACCTCTCAGCCAAGAAAGCCTTGGCTGTCACTGGCAGAAAACAATGTAATGGTATCACTTTCACACCGCTGCGAAGAGGAACACTCGGCCAAAAGCTGAGATAAGAAAAAGCAAGCAGAATGAGGTTCTTGCGTCTTTGAACTGCAGATGCCTGTAAGTTTTGTACGTCCCTTCTCACCATTTATAACGAGGGGATGTCAGAAATCTGTCTGTTATGCGTTCTATTTTTAATGCTCATAATGTGTTGGAGCACTAATGAGTTGGAGGCCACACACCATTGATCACTGCCTCCGTCATCCCCCCATCACTAAATACCCAGCGGTGTCAGGGTCGTGGTTAACTCTCTCCTGTGGTTCATCTTTTTCTCTGACTTCTTCTTCCATCAACATCAGTTTACTATCAAAAAATTTGACTCTCAGCTTATTGCTCTTTGAGAATAAAGACTTTCATTCAGACATCATACTGTTTGCTCTATGTCTTTTTGGACAGTGGCTCTCTCTTATTAAGGGACCTGTTATGCTCATTACCAGCTCTACATTTTCATCTTGAGACTCCACTACAGCAGCTTTTCATTATTCAGAGTTAAAAAAAATCCAAATACCTGCAAGACTAAGACATTCACCTCAAAATTATTTTGTTTTTGTTGCTACTTTAATGGAGCTACCAATGGCTGTAGTCTTCTTGGATAATAATTGAGGACTTTTGCACAGAGAATGAAGCTGTAACAGGCTTTGACTCAGACAGACAAAACTCAATCCATCACTGGTTTTGCTCCTCTTAAGGTTTTTTTTTTACAACAATAACAGCATATGCTTCTTAATTATTGCTTAACATAAAGTAATGTGTCTCATATCTGGCATATGTAGCCTTTAACTTCCATCCTCCTGCATGCAGCAGCTCCTGCTTTCCTATTTCCCTCCCTTCATTGTTAAAACCCCACATCCTCATGAGAGTAGATCACTGCCAGTCCAGCACACAGCAGCACAACTCCCCCTCACTATCGTGCCTTGCAATAGTAGGTTCTGAACCCCGTAATTAGTCAAAGATGCTTGCTGCTGTCCTCCACAATGTCTTGTTGGCTCTTGATATTACACAACAGGTGTTTTTTTTTTCCTCTAAATCTGATGCGTGACCAGCATACCGCTTGCTCGCCCTGAGGCGTGACCATGCAGGGTGAACAACACAAGTCAAAGCCAACATCACAGCGTGGCCCCCCTCTTCAAATGATAGTTGACCAGTCACATAAAAAAAAAAGCTGGAGTGACCCTGCAGGAAACCTTTTGTAATTTACAACAATGTGCTGCAAAAGCATTGAGTGAGTCTTAACAACTTGACTAACAGGTTCACAGGCTGTCAAAAGGTTTAATATAATTGTTTTTTTCATCATCTCTATACATAAAGATGGAGGCAATAAGCATCGTATATTTGTTTCCATTGTGACTTTATCAGCTGAATGCATACACAGTTTTTCCTTCATTTGGTTTGTAACTGGATCTGTGTGTAGTGATCTGCATGTGTGGGGTTGGACAGAGGTTAGGAGAGGTGTGTTGATCCTGCCGCATCAGGAGACACTGTTGTCTTCTCTCCTCCTGCTCTCACAGTGCGGGGGGGATCAGGGAGATACTTCCTCCACCATCCAACTGCAGACCAGACGGATTGAAGGTTTTTCTTTCCCTCCATGTGACAGGTAGTTGACAGCTTGTTGGCGTCGTTTCGGGGGAAAATGTCGTGGAAGTTTTTTTTTTGTTTGTTTTTTTTCGTCCTCTTACGCATGCAGTAGGATAGAGGTCTTGTTCTTGTGGTAGGTGGTCACCAGAGAAGAGGAGAGAGGAGACAGGGGTGATGTGCTCTGAATTACTCAGCGGACTAGTTTATTTGAAAATCCTTGGATCAACCTGCGCTTCTGCTTTTCGCTCCGGGGACTGAGGATGGCTGAAGACGTGACCTGTTGAAGCTTTCCACACAAGCTGGTGGTGTTTGGATGGATAAAACGCCGCAAAATGATTCCTGATTCACAGCTTCATTTGAGACGATGGATTGTAAAATGAGGCGCGATTGAGTTACTTTTCGGATTTTTTGGTCCTCTTATATTACGCAGAGCTCACTTCAGAGGAGATAATCGTGCGTCTTTAACTGGGTTCCTCGCAGGGATACAAATCTGAAGACGTTGTGGACAGATTTTGAAGTAAAAAAAAAACAAAAAACGCTGAGAGTGGTGTTTTTTTTGTGTGAATAAAAACTGATGATGGACTAAAACTGGTCAGGATCTCGCCACTCCGCTGCTGTCTCACCGAGCGCAGCACCGCGCCCTGCTTTCTAGGAGACTAAAGCCTCCGTCTCTGCCTCCTGTCTCACACTGTCTTCCCTCCCGTGTGGTTTTTTTTGCTTTTGACAGAATGGCCCGCTTCGGAGACGACGTCCCGGGCTTGTTAAGCTCAGGGGATGGAGGGTCCGAGCGCAACCGGAACCGCGATGGGGCTGCCGTGTCTACAGGTGGCATCTCCCCAGCCTTCAAGCAGACCAAAGCGCAGCGTGCCCGCACCATGGCCTTGTACAACCCCATCCCTGTCAGGGAGAACTGCTTCACCGTCAACAGGTCCCTCTTCATCTTTGGCGAGGACAATGTGGTGAGGAAGTACGCCAAGAAAATCATAGAGTGGCCATATCCTTTTCTGCTTCATGGTGCAAATGAAGCGGGTGAGGTGTGAAATATATAAACACATTCACCCGAGATGAGCAAAGAGGTCGTGCAGGAGTGAGTTACAAAGGTGGGTAAATTGTGTTAAGAAATAAACAAAAAATATATACTTTTACAGTCAATTTGTGACACAAGCTGAGCATAGATTTCTTGTCTTGTCTCAAGTGTGCACTAATACACAGAAGACTGAGGTCCTTAAATAGTTAAATTCCCTTTAGTGTTTTATGAGCCTGAGGGGGATTTCAGCACCCTGGACAGCACACATGGAGCTTTACATGAGACATTCAACCAACACACTCACTCACTCACAGAAAGAGATACAGAGAAACACATCCTGAAAATGGTTTGAGTGATAAATTACTTTCATGGTTCGTTAATTGATCACTTCATTTAAATATGGTACTGTAGGCCTAATGATTAAGGACATAAAGGATTACGACTTCACAGTCCATCATGAAAAATGTACTAAATCAAAGTAGTTAAAGTCCACCAGCAGCATTATTTTACTGTTTAACTAGAAGATAGTCCAAACATAAACAAAAATGATCAGTTTACCTCGTATGACAATAGACAAAAAACTACTGCAGAGGAGTTGTGAGTGGAAAGTGAATTAGAGGAGCTTCTCTGCTTCAGGCTGCAACTCTTTTCTGTCAACAAAAGGCTGTGGAGGCTGGCTGTCTCTCCTTATCAGATGTGTACAGTAAATAAACCAAACTCAACCAGAAATGCAATGATTGGTTGATTAATCAATTAGTCAATTGATGAAAAAATTAATTAGCCACATGGTCCTTTTTTTAAGCTAAACTCCAAACATTCTTTGGTTTCATGTCCTCCAGTGTGAGAATTTGTTGTTTTTCTCTGTTTTACATGTCTGTTTTTTGAATATATTTGGGTTTGAAATGTGAGGACATTGTATTAGTATTTTATGTTGTGTTTTGGGGATTTGCAGCATTGAAGTCAACCACTTATCAGTGCCCATTCAACCACAACGCTACTATCTGCCTAAATACTCATAGTAAACCGGAGAGTGGCATTATCAAGTATTACATAACACTTTTATTAACTTTCTGTAGTGCTATTACATAAATGATTACTTGGCTGCTTTCTAAAAACCTAATGACTCACTCTCAAATCCCTGAAAGGGGGAGAGATTGTTATTTCCTCCGCCTGTTGCTGAGGAGGACGACCACACGCAAATGTCCATTGGTGGCGTGCTTGTGCTGCTGCTGTGCGGCTCACCAGGTGTTCAGGCCAGGTGTGGCCTCTTCACTATTGTTCTGCTCCATTCAACAGCTTCCTGACTGACTGACTGGCCTAATGCTGATTTTAAAAGCCCAGCAAATAGAATGAGTGTGCTTCTATTGTTGATCCTTGCCTATTGTTGTTTTCTTTGGGTTTGCCCTCTGAGGCGAGTGAAAATAGAAACGGGATGAATTTCAATCAACAGCTGAGGAAAAAAGGGTCGAAGTGCCTGTGTGTTGTTTTCTTCATTACAGATATTTCTGTTCTCCGGTTGTTGGGTCATTAGCATTAACAATACTGAAAGTGGACCTACAGGCACATCCTATATTTTGCGTCAAGAACACAGCTGGCATTAAATCAAAATAGTGTGTGTGCTGTAGTGACCAGAAGGAAACGAGTCAGACTGAATAACCTCCAGGTTAATGTGCTGTTATAGAGGGAGTGTCTCATTACATCTAATGAGCTCTACTGTATCTGATTAACAGACATTAACAGGAATTATGTGCAATGATGTCTGATCGTTGTGTCATATGCTATTACATCGAGCCATTACTCACTGAGTTATACTGTATTATATTGTTTGCTAATATGGTTTTGATGGGAGTGAAGCTGAGCTGAGTGTTGCTGTGTGCTGGTCAATATCCACTGTGGCTGTAATGAGCGGCTCTCTCTAATATACAATATCAGAATCATGTTTGGGGTGTGAAGATTTAACAAGCAAGCAAGTGCATACACAAGCACACATTTGTATTTCTATACTTGTGAGGACATTCATTGACAGAATGTGTTTTTTAGCCCCTTAACTTAAATGAATACCCTGTGGTGATAGAAATATTTTGATGTTTCATTTTAGTAGATGTGAAAATACAACAGACCCTGCACGTCAAATTATACTAAGACCTGCAATTACAGTTTTTTTCTACTTGGTGAGCAGGGGAAGTAAGTTGTGAGCACAAAATTAAAATCTACTTGCAAAAAACTTGCTGGCAAATTCAAACATTTGTTTATTTGGACATTTAACAGTTACAGAAAACCACTTTTATATATTTGGAGTCATGTCTCTGGCAATGTAAGTTCAATATTCACTCTGTTTTTGGTCACTAACTAAATATCTAAGAGAGGGGAAAGAAGCTAAATGCTTCACTATATTCAGCAGTTAGTATTAATTGTTAACTATGTCTGTTTGCTGTTTGGTGCTAAGCAGGGAATAAATGATGGGTTTTTAAAGGTTTTTAAAGGTTTTTGTTGAAAACAGCTGCCTGCCGTCTTAAAGAAACAATGCTATAAGTGCAGTTAAAGTTAACCAAAACAGTTAAGTTGACAAAGAGCTAAACTGTGAGCTGAAACTTGCTTTAGAGCTTTATTAAGTCAAGCTGCAGATTTAGGTGATAATGCACTCAATTAATTACTATGAGCTTATTGCAAATACTGAGAGTAAAAACCCTACTGATTGACTCTTGTACATTACAAATTAACACGTTTTTAAGTGTGAAAACGATGTGTTAAGATTTTACAGGGGATCACGTGCTGATCTATTTTGTGGCTGGGAGCAGTGACCCCCTGAAGGCTGGTCTTTATTGCAGTGCTGCCTGGCCAAGCTGTATTCCTAATATCTTATTTTTACTTCACCATGTAATACAGAAGTGAATTTGAGAAGAAATTTGATATACAAACTTTTTTTTGCACTTTTTTTCACCTTAGTTATTTTCCTAAAATTAACATAACCTCACTCTGTTTTCTATTGGGATTTTTTCAGGTATCAGAAATGCCTTTAAAATGCTGGATATGGTATGTATGAGTGTATAAATCTGTGCATCTGTGCACCAGTTCGACAGAATTAATATTTAAAAAACGGGACTGGGCTTCTCCCAACAGCTTCCCATACACTTATATAGAACTGAACAGAATTTTTACTGCACAAGTAACCAGTATCCATAAACTAAAAGCACTTTTCTGTACTTCAAGCACATCTATGACTTAACACACATACAGGATTAAAAATATACAGCAATTAAATAGTAATGATGACACACAATGTATACCTTCACACTCTGGTATCTGCTGTATGGTAATATGTATCAGTACCTTTGTCAAACACTCAAAGTGTTCCTCACAGAAATAGAAATACAATAGCACACACACACACACACACACACACACACTTACATACACACATACACACACACAAAATCTCTGCAGGACATCTCATAAAAGGTCATCCTTGTGTTTGGAGCACAAATTGCTGCTGTCACCTCACCGTAAGAGGCTCTTTTTTTCCCCTCTGACTGCTCAATTAACAGCGGATGATCAATTGAAGGATCATCCAGAGGTTCCCATTGTTGAGCAGCGAGAGTGCTGTGTGTAGCCTTTTGAGAGCATATTACACTATAATTTGACAATCTCTCACTCTGTCTTAGACGCCCTCGTGCAAAATGACAGGAGTTAAAAGCGGTTAAATGTGCATTTCCTCGTATGTGTGAGTCTGACTGTCGACCTACCTGCCTGAGGTTGCAGTCGATGGAAGGCTGATCGAGGCCTGGCGGGGAACAGGGCAGACAGGGCTAATTAAGCACGCGGCCTGAGTTTATTGTGGCAGGCCTGGTGGGGACTGGCAGCTGCTCCTCCTGTCTGATCCCCACTGGGACCCCCCGCAGTGGGAAGTTTCACATCGTGAAGGTACACCTCTAAATAATTGATTGATGAATTTAATAGTTTGTTTCATCGGGGGGGAAACAGATATAACCACATACTGGCTGGTTGTCAGAATTTTTAGTTTTTTAAGTATGAAACAGTGAGACAGGTAGATATTTTAGATTTTAGACAAGAAATGTCACTGCTGCTTTGTTTTCTCATTAAGACGTCTAGATGTAAAATACACGGCTTGTAAATTCCTTGTTTATGCCTCTTGGGTCCACTTACTTCAGAAACCTCAGTAAATTAACTGAAAAATGGAAAATTAGAAAGGAAGTGATCCTGGTTTCCCCTGTGTCGCTTATGTACAATTACTAAAACAGCTTTTCCTCTCATTGCTTGCTCTTTTACTTCTTTAATGAGAGCAGATTTTGAGAATAACTGGGTCTGAAGAAAACAACACCAGTAATCGGTGCCTTACGCTATGTTGAGAGTGCACTGATCTCCAATCTGCTCAAAGAAAGTTCATATAACAAACATAAATCAAATATTACTTTAGTTCCACATGCTTCTCTGGTTATCAAGGTCCCCTGGTATTATGAGTTTTATACCCACCTGTCTCTCTGTCTCTGTATTCTCCTGAAAGAGTGGTGTATATAAGAGTTGTGGCTCTCAGTTGACAAGGTTTACTTGCAGGGCTGACTGAACTATGGCCGCATTTATCCTCGGGATTGATCGGCCGGCTCAAGCTGGCCGCTGAGGTGTGGAGGTGATGAAGAATTAAAGGAGGAATGAACTATGCTCGATGCAGCAGTCTGTTAAATCCATTAGGTTGACAACAGCTTTTATCTAATGCATATTTTAAAACGGGCACAGTTTGAATTCTCAATGGGGACTGAAGTTGTAGTGTGTCAGTGTTTTCATTCCTCAGGCTTAAATAGAGTTAATTTTACACCAAATGGACACTATGCCCTGGCTCTCCTCTGTGTTTGTATATTTAACGCTGCTCCCTGCCTATAACACACACTCATACACACACACAGGCAGCCGATAATTCACTGATTTCCAATAAGCCTGGCTCAGATGCCTGTGATTCATTTTGATTTTCACCTCTTTGTAATAATAATCACTGGGGCTTGGATCCAATCTGGGCTTGAGCATATTCACGGATGCACAGGGCATCACACTCTGTCTCCATGTCTATTTTTACACGCATCTTTGAGAAATCGAGGCAGAGTGCCAGCGTCACTGTGACTCACAGGATTGCTCACGAGATGCCTCGCTGCTAAAGCTGTTAGACGATCCGTTATCAACGTCACACACCAGAACAGCACAGAGGGGAGACGCGTTTTGGTTAAAGACACTTGTTGAGTGTGTAACTTAACGATGAACTCTATGTTGAATTCTATTGAAGTGTATTGAGAGAATTAATTAAATGTCAGGAGAAGCTAGGAAATGTCATTTATATTAGACTTAACCCATCCACTGGTTAAAGGTAAATAATGCTACTTTGACTGCAGAGTATATGAATTAATCAAAAATGCTGCAGTAATGATGGATATAATTCCTATATCTGGAGGGTTTTTCTACAGAGCTCTCTAAAATCTTTTTGCTGAAAGTGTAACGTGTTTGTTGGCCAACCTGTAAGTTAGCTTTGCCCTCAATTCCTTGACTAAAAGCCAAAGAGATTTCTCCATTGTCTTCTGGATTACTGCAGAAAATAAAGTGATTACAAAGTGATCGACTTCCTCCCACTCCGTTTTGAACATGCAAATGACAAACTTATTTGACTCCCTGGTTGTTGTTGTTTTCTTTCGGTTGTTTTTTTGCTTACTTGTGTTTATGTCTTTAGTTTGTACCATGTTTAATTATTGTTCATGTTCAAAATAAAAAGATTAAAAAAACCCCAATAAACTCAAAAGTTAAGGAAACTTGCGTGTTATGTTGAACAAGATCATCCTCACATATCTAGTTGTATTAGTTTTTAAGTATAACCTCGATTTCCGGAGTAAAAAGCTGTTGTTTGGCTGTAAACAAACCAGACCACCATCACGACTGAAACGTCAGCGCCCCTTAGCTTTTTTAACTCTACAAGATGGATGTGTTTAGTTTAAAAAGTTTGTAAGAGCATAAGTAGTAGGATATTAACTGATGTGGAACAAAAAAAGAAAGTCTTTTGAGTTTGTGTTTAATCACAAAACTTTTTTCAGGCAACAAATCAAAAACCTGTTCAAAAAACTCAGTGACTTTAAGATGACATAAGTTCAACATCGTTAACTTATTTCTGCGGTTTCGGACTCGTTCCTCAGCCGTTCTAATGGTTTGTGTTGTTTTGTTTGGTGATGCCTTTGACAGCAATTATAAGACCTTTCATGTAGTAAGTAAAATAAAGCCTGATAGCCACAAAGCTGTGGTGTGTGTTTGTGTGTGTGACAGAGATAGTTAAGCTGCCCAGTAACCGTCTTGTAGCATTGACTTTTGGCTAGAAGAGAAGACTGTTGCCTTGGATACCTCTGTCTTTCTATCTTCACTTTCTCTCCTTCCCCCCCTTTCTTACCTCTCTCTCTCTCTCTCTCTCTCTCTCTCTTGCTCCTTCCCTCCGTCTCTCTCTTCATCTCATCTCCCCCATCCTCGTGTTTGTTTTGGGTGTGGCGACTGGCTGCTGCTGAAGGTTCTCAGTGAGGCTAAAGTGATGCTAGTAATTGTAGAGATGTGAATCCAAAAGGAGTTTGAAAAACAATCTCTCAGCTTTAGATAGATATTATGGATTTAAACCACTGGTAATTTGTCTTCATGCTCAACATTTATTGGTTGCTGATGGCGGATTTTTTTCAAAACTTCTCTGCAGTTAACTTGAAATCACTGAGTCCATCCGTGTACACCGTCTTGGTTTAAGTTAGAATTGGCTGGTGGGTGTGAGATTGTGTTTGCTGTTTATTTAGCTTCTTATCGCTCGCTTGTCCCCTCGGTGAGCCTGCTGGGTACAGCTGCCAGCGCAACGTCGATGTCAGTCTTATTTGGTCTCATTGCCTCCTCCTCACCCATCAGTTTCGCATGCTTCTGACTCTCTATTTAACCATCATCATCTTCTCCTCCACTGATCACCCTTCATCCTCCTTATCACTTCTCCTGTGTCATTCTTGCCTGTTATCTCTGCCTCCTTCTTCCTTCCTTCCGCTCTCCCTCCCTTTCTCCTCTCTGCAGATTTAAGCTCCCTTCCTTCCCACCTATTCTGCACATAACCAGGAGAAAGGGGGACTGCCCACGCAGAGCATTAGATAAAGAACACATTGCTGGCATAGCTCAACCCCAATGCGGCTGGAGTTGAACCATCAACTAATGCAGGTCCCATGAAACCACCGGAGAAGCTTGTTGTAAGAGTGACCCTGTTTACAGGATCATGTCTCAGGCCCACCTACTTATTCCTCCTCGATTAGCCCTCCGCTGTCTTGGTGTGTGAGTGTGTGTTGCTGTCTGTTGCAGCTGACCTCAGATAAGGTACAGCCTGTGTCTGGTTGTTTCTATGGCCCAGGGGCTTTTAACATGCCAGGTAATTCTGTTTCGTACAGAGGAATCAACGTTAGCCTGTCTGTCTATGCTTACATGACTGTGTAATTGCAGTGCTGCTGGGATTGATTTACTGTAATTAACTCGATTATTTTTCCTAATGGTGTATCTGAATCTTTTCTATTCATAGTGCATAGACTCTCTGTGCTCTGTAAAGACATCATAGAAAGATTTTTTACCACTATTTATTACACTCATGCATTTCCTGAACTTCTGTTTCACTCTGATAATTATACATCACACTTGACTGCGACCTAGAAACCTGTTTACAGTTTTCTCCGTATCTGTCGAATTGCTTCTCTGTAAACAATCCATGTATTACTGAAACACATTACTTAAAAACAAGGTTGTTATATTATATGAAAAGACCAAAACAACAATGGACTGCAACAACGAACCTCCATTATTGTCCAAAACCTATTTGAATACATCAGTGAGTCTCATTGTTGCACAGGGTGACACGTGCCTCCTTTACAATGAACATGAGCGCTGCAGTTTATTATCATAATTAGCTGTTCAAACAAACACTGTTTGCTGCAGTAAATATTCACTAGCACAGTAAATGCAAAGCTTAGAAATGCACTGTTCACTCTGTTTTTGATAAATGTTTGCAAAAATGCAGTGCGCAGATGTTTCATCAGGCGTTTGTGAAACGTTCAGGGGGTTGTACTAAGAAACCGACTCACTCATGCTTTTGAACTTTTTTTCAGCCATGTCTGTCTCTAAATTAAAATACTTAATGAGATATTCAACATAAGGTCGATAAAATTAAGTTCCTTAACTTGAACCTTCCACTCCGTTTGAGTACATGATCCTCACCACCATCATCGCCAACTGTATCGTCTTGGCTCTGGAGCAGCACCTCCCCGGAGAGGACAAAACACCCATGTCAAAGAGACTGGTGAGATATTCACACGTGGAAACATCTGCACTCACAACCACACACACTTCTCACTTTTATGTCAAGTTGCTAGAGTTAAAAACTAAGTTTGAACTGCCTCTGATGGAGCTGACAGATTTTTAGAAAAGACTGACATGAAACCTGAATGCACCGTTCTTATATTCCATCTCAGTGTAAGCTAATTGTCACTCTTACTGTCTCTTGCTTTGCTCTCACAGGAAAAGACAGAACCCTACTTCATTGGGATGTTTTGTTTTGAGGCTGGGATAAAGATCATTGCTCTGGGCTTCGTGTTTCATAAAGGCTCCTACCTCAGGAACGGATGGAACGTCATGGACTTCATTGTGGTCCTCAGTGGGTGAGTCAAAAAGTGTGTGTTTGTGTGTGTGTTTGGCTGCAGATCTGTGAAACGGGATTTGCTTTATGATTTGAATGGTGAATGGTGAAAGGAATTGCGATTCTATGAGATTTAGTGTATTTAAAAACATATTGTCCTTGTGCTGTTTTCATGGCTCCCTGGTTCTAGAAAAGCTCTTTTAATAGGTTTTCATGTTGCACGTGTAACAACAAAACACTTTGCTTCTTTGTTGCTTGTTGTTCTTTATTGAATATTAGTACTTAGTCGCAGGAGACTTCTCCCAAATTTTTTATTTGCCTCTGCCAAAATTAAAAGGGATCTGAAGTCTGCGGAGAGTTTTCTTAACAACTAACTGTGTTTATTTCACCTTGTCTGCAGAATTATATTTTTAGTCTACTCTGTCTTGTTGTGCTGTTACACTCGTTGTTAAACTGTCTGTCAGATGGCAACAACAATCTTCTTATACATAAACAATCTTTATCGACTAGGATTGTCTGATTTCTTCGTACTCAGATGTGGCATCACTGCTCCTATACTACTTATTTTGGTTGACTGCTTCATGACTGCTTTGCTTTCTGCACTTCATTTCCTGCCTGGGATCACATGAGCATTAGTGTGTGATATCATATTACATATACATGAGGATACGTTTGTGGATCTGTGTGTACAGTACTGGCTGTATTACAGTAGTGTCACAGCTGTCACAGCTGCAGGTCCCCCAGTAAACTTTTTCAGCTGTCTGGCTGATAAAAAAATGAAAATAACTTTGCATATCAGTTATATGTACTAAATGAACAGGTTTAATCAAAATAAAAATGTTGAATACATCCATCCCTCTTAATATTACTCCAACCTACATCGTCCTGTCCTCATTTAATTTAATAATTCAAAGTTACTGAAAAGTGTCAAGCTAGTCAAAATAAACAGTCACTCGCTCACTGTTTTAAGGAAAATAAGGACTTTAGAAACCAATGACTTACTATTACTGTGTGACATCACAGATCGTTGTAAATACATAAAAGTATCTACAGATTTATTAAAGTCAAGGCATTACATTGAGGAATAATGAGCCAAAATAGTAGAAATAAAATAGTTTTAAACAAAATAGTTTACATCCTGTTTGCAGTGCATCTTTTAGCACTGTAAGAATTTCCAAAGATGCTATATAAATATATCTTAAAAGTCTAAAAATTAAATATTTTTCTTTCATATTTTTTTAAAGACAGTGCACTATAAAGACAGGCAGGTACTTCGGCACCATGTTGGCACCATGTTGGCTAAGGAGGGAGGAGCTGGGAGGAGCTTACAGCTTGTGATTCATCACCTCTCTTTGTACTTACAGTACATCAATTACATGGCAGGTTAAGACCCGAGGGGGGTGATACGTTAAATGGGGGGGTTGTTAGAGTAAAGGATGTTTTACAGCAAGCACCTTCTCACCACAAATGAGTGCATCTGTCTGTCAGAGGAGAAGGAGGAAATGTTTATGGTTTCAAAGGAGGAGCCTGATGAGACAGCAGAATAACCTTCACAAACACACACACACAGACACACACAAACAAAATAATAATTCATTCACAGCCCAGAAGTACAAAGGGCAGCAGACAGGGTTCTTAGAGAATTCTACATGATTCTGGCTCTTAAATATTTGATGAGCCAAGCTTAGGCTCCTCAACGATGCTCCGCTCGCTGTGAAAGAAAGGGAGGATACGAGGTTGGAGGAGAGAGACACTGAGGGCAGAGGAAGAAGGTTTGATCAGAGAGCTTCCTGCCCCTTCTAGCCTGTTGATCAGTTGATATGAGACAGTTGTTGAAGACACTCAACCCTGCAGCAAGTTACAATGCGACCAAAATTAGAAGCTTAATTAAAAACACAAAGAGACAGACACATGCTGATGGTTTGTTCTAATCTCACCTGCTTAAATAGGGACAGAGGACAAATTGAGAACAAGGCCTGTCAAGGCTGACAAATGCTGCTGTAGCTACTCCAGCTAGAGCGATGGCAGCTCTCAAGCTGATGGACAGGGAGATTTTATTTCCATCACCATAATCATGAACACACAGTGAGAGCTGTGTGAGAAAACACAAAAGACTGTCATAAAACACACATTTCCATACTCACAGAGAAAAACAAACAACATAAACATTTATAATGCACTGAAAACAAATGTAGGCAATAGATCTGTACTGTTTATGTTTGCTAGGCTATATGTGTATTTATTTGCTGAACACAAAACAGGCAGTCAACCTTAGAAAACAATAAGATAATGATTCAAATTACACACAAAGTACAAATGATCCACAAGTGCATTCACAATGATTTGCATTGAAAGTATCACTGTATTAGTGTTACTAGCTCTAGCGTAGTATTACCAGTATAATGGATAAAAGGCTTGGTTGAGCTAGTAGCTAAAATAATAACACACTTGAACAAGTTGATATACTTTTTCACACTGCAAACCATTTTCAAATTTATCATTGCAAACAAAAGTCAAACCTTGTTCTTGTTCCAGTTCGGTGCTGAAGTTTTTTCACAGATTTTTTCACAGATTTAAAGCCATTTCTGAATTTTTAAGCTAAACACTGTGCTTTTACAGCCATTTTAAAGGGCCATTTGCAGGTGAAATCAGACCTAACTTTTCTTTGTACTAATGTGCTGACTTCTTTTGGTATAGAGGTCAGTGTGTGTCTGTGCTGGAGTCATTTGACTCAACCAAAATATATTGTATTATATATCTTAAAGTATCTGCATATTTTCCAAAACCATTTTTCAAGTAGAGGATTGAAAAAATAACACAAAATTTCCGCTATAAAAGAACTATCATTTGGCATTCAGATGTAGACTAGAAAACAACAATGGCATTTGTTCCTCTTTTATGGGCCATGTGTTGAATTTCTGAAGCTGATTGTGATGTAGGGAGGAGACGTGCTCGATGTGGATGAAATAGTCTTCCAGGTCTCATTTTATTAATATTCAGCATGATGAAGTGAGCTGCAGATAGAGCCCTCTCTAAATTATCATTCCGGCCACAGCAAAGATAAATGAATGAAAATGTTCTTTCTCTCTCTCTCTTCCTCTCTCTTTCTCTGAAACACACACCGAACACTCACACTCACACTCGTCCATGGGCCACCATTCGAGATTTGCAACCTTATTAGAGAGTAAATGAAGATTATGAGAACTGCAGATAATATTAGATGAGTCACCAGTGCTGTCTATCAGTCAGTAATTAGGAGGCTTTTGCAGACAGGAGTCACACACTGTGTGTGTTGAAGTTTTGCAACAAACACAGACCCATGAACTCACTACTTTCAAACACACACACGCACATGCACACACTCCAAGCATTAATATTAATATGGTACAGTGAACGCATCATTAACAAAAATAAAAAATAAATTCTTTATTCATACACAGTCATTTCTCAGAGTCCTTTTCTAAACATGTATTAAGAAGTGCTGTTACAATAAACATTTTTCACCCATGAAACTGCAAAGAAACATTATGCTTGGATGTATAAAACAACCAAGGGCGCATGAAGGTGTGAGTGTGAGTGAGAAAAATACTAAACACAAGGACCAAGTGGCATTAACAGGAGTAAAAAAAACTTATTTGTAAGTTAGTCATTTTAATTTAAGTCAATTTAAATATTCTGGGGCACTTTATGCTTTTATTATAGGAGAGAGGAGCTAGATAGCAAGAAATGAGGGTGAGAGATGGGAAATGTCATAAAACAAAAGTTGTGGCTGATGGTCAGCGTACTTATTCCCATTAACCATGAAGAGTCCCGGTTTGTTGATGTTTTACAAAAGTTTCCTCAAAGGGTTTTACAATCTGACTGTTTGAAACCCTCAAACCTGACCAGGTGTCACCGGTTTATTCAGATAAGGAAAAAAAATGAGAAGGGGAAAGAGCAAGAAACTAGGATGAGTAAGAGAGGAGGGATTTCTCTGCTAGAATGACCTGATTTTTAATGTATAAATAAACTTTAAAAGTTGTTTTATGTCATTAACCACTTGTAATTTTTAAATATAAATCACATACACAGGTGCACTGTATCCTCTCAGGCTCAATATATAGCAAATACAGGGCCGGCCCTTCCAATAGGCAGTATAGGCAAATGCTAAGGGCGCCGCGGCTTCCAGGGGGCGCCAAAAAATCGGGAAAAAC
>JAQMCX010000046.1:1247651-1261379 GCA_029814765.1 Acanthurus leucopareius
ATAATTAAAAGACGAGAAGTCATTGCTGGGTTTGTTGGAAAACAACTACTGGGTGTAAATCTGGATGTGTGCACAAATTGTCCAAGAAAGAATTTGCCTATCCGGAGCTTTTCCAACCTCCTTTACCACCTCAATGCCAAACCTGTTGCAGCTAGCACAGACAACAAAATGACAAAAAATGTTGCTTCTCCTGTCAAATATTGATTTGTGATTAATTGAGATTAATTTATTACAAAGCCTCCAATTAATTAGATTAATTTTTTTAATCGAGTCCCACCACTAGTTTTCACTCCTGGGCACCCATAGGACGTTTCCTTTATTCAGACTCAAAACTGGGTTGTTTTATTTACTTAAACTTTTTTTTGTTTGTTTAATAACTAAAACTTAAATCCTGCTAGGTCCTAGAATCAACCACAGAGAAGCAAGCAGCCATGAGCGAGGGCGATCAAAGGAACGGCGCCACCTACTGTCCCCTGACGTGTCCCGCTGTAACTCTGAGGAGCGCAGCCGGGATCCATCGTGTGAAAGGAGAAGGTCCCCTTCACCGAACGAAGCACATACACACACCTTACAGAGACAGGTAGGAGCACAGCCAGAGAAGTTCTTCACTGAAGAACCAAGATAACAAAAGTCATGCTGGTTTGTAGTTTAACTGCATTAGAAGGTCTATAATAACACTCCTCACTATCACACGCATGTTATTTGCAGGTGAACACATCCGGCAGTCCCGCCCACTCAGCTTCAGACTCCGGTACTCCCCGTAATCGGCGCCAGCTGCCACAGACGCCCTCCCGCCCGCGGCCATACATCTCCTACTCCCCTCTGGTCTGCCGGTCCCACACCTCTCCCACGCCAGTGAGCTTCTCTGAGGGACAGACACAGTCTCAGGAGGTCCCTGGAGTCTCCGCGGAGATCTCTTGGAGATCTGCCAAGGAGGGCGGACCCCTCACCGCAGGTCAGGGGTCATCTGGAGGTCAAGTGTCAGGACCGAGCCACCCGTCTCCTCACCGTTACATCTCAGAGCCCTACCTCCCGTTCCACGAGGATGCTGCCAGCGGAGAGGCAGGCGAGAGGCCGGACACCCTCACTTTTGAGACTGCTGTGGCAACCAGCCTGGGCCGGGCCAACGCCATAAGCTCCGCCCCTCAGCTCAGACACTCCTGGCAGGTTCCTAACGGGCATTTCCGGAAGCACGTGGGCCAGACAAGTCCTGCCGCCGGAGCCAAGGAGCTGCTTAGTGACACAGATGAGGACGACCGCTGCTAGAAAAGAGGAGACGAAGAAGACGAACAGAGACTCGGAGAAACCTCAGAGAAACTCCACGCGGCGCCACGAGGCTTCAGCTCCTCTGTGGCTCTGAGAACTTGTTTTCTCAGCACCGGTAGCATAACAGGCAGGACTGAACTGCACTGCTATTTATCTGGATACATGGGGGGGGTCTGTCTGCAACAAGATGTTAAGTGTGTGCGTTTGTTGTAACTGGAGGGAGGCTACGTATGTTACGGATGTGTGTGTTTATATGTGCGTGTGTGCTCTCAATGGAGAAAATTTGCCAAATCAAGACAACAGAGACTGGCTGTACTATAAGTAGATCACTGCAGGCAAACCCAAGTGTTGCCAAGCCTTCACACACACACACACACACCCACAAGTTAGTGTTTTGATTGTTATTTGAACAAAATCCATTGTGACATCAACCCACGGTGTCCAAAGCTCTCGTTGAGTCCAAGAAACTGATCTAAGTGCTTTTTGTGTAGGTGAACATAGAGGTAGCATGTAAAAATGTAATACAATGAATGTATTTTAGCTTTTGGTTGTTATGTTCAGGTCATTTCGGAGGGTTGCCGTCAGTCTTTACCGTGCGTAGATGTGAGAGTAGCAGTGAAAGCCGATTGGTTGATTCAGATGTTCAGATTCTGCTCAGTTAAAACGGGCAACCAGCCTTTTCACACAGTTCCTGTTTACAACAAGAGCATCAACACGGTTCATGGGCATTACACGGTCACTAATCAATTAAAAGACAATACAGCAAATCAAGTTCAAGGCCTTTAAGTAATAATCTCAAAGATTTTCATTCAAATTAAGTCTGTTAGGTGGTAGTCTAAGTGGCAGAATAAGGTAACAAAATGGTGATTGAATCTATAACCAACTAATGAAACTCTGGGCATTTGCAGTGTTACAACTGTGTGTTTTAACACCCCTGAGGGATGTTAAGTGGCATAAAGTTAGTGATGCAGTGATTGGTACACCAGAGAGAGTGGGCGGAGCTAAAGCAACAGACTTGTGTATGGAGCAGTCTATGGTTAATGCTTGAATTCATAGAAAGTGATTTTTTTGGCCAAAAGACAGAGAAAAAATCAATAACTGCAGACTTAAAAAACAAGTGCAAATCCAAAGACATCACACAGGCGACACTGTTTGGATTTCTTGGAAGTGAGGTCCAAAAATCACCTGCAATTCCTGCTTATCGCCTTAGGGGGCACCAAAGAGAATGAAACTGAGATCTCTGAGATTGTTACTTTACAGTGAACAAAACCTATAATGGTGGTTAAGTTACTTTTCTGTCTAAATGTGATAACAAAGACACCATCACCACGGTTAGAAATGATGGTGAAGTTCTTGAACAGAATATAGAATAAGAGATATTTCGTCTCAGGATACTGGACCATTGTAACATAAACATAAAAATGCTATTCACTTGGGACTCAAAATATAGACTTGTGAAATTCAGAAAGACTAGAGGTGTCTCTAAACCTCACAGGTCGTAAGGTGAAGAGCGGAGACTTCACACAGGCCCCGTGTGAAGGTGAATGGATGTTCGCTCTGGACGACCACAGTCAGTGTTGTATCAGAGAGGTGACTAAAGCCATTTTCTTCTGGTACATAGAGCCAGGAACTTGTCTTCTTCAGGATGAGTTGCCTTCTTAAACTTGATGAGGAATCACGTCTGTTGTAGTTGATGTGTGATGCAACATAAATGCTTTTAACAAAAGAGGAATCACAGGCACAGTATGATTTGTCTGTATGTTAACTGCCACATTGTTTTCTGTCACATTGAAGCCAACGTTTTGGTCAGTAGAAACAAGCATTACGGTATTTTTCTGTGCTCCACAGTTAAGGTATTTTTTCCACATGCATGATAATGGGAGATTTATGAGAGAAATGTGTCTTAGAGCTGCCTGATTGTTCTTAATTTAATATATCCATGATATTAAATGGGATTTAAAACCACATCGCCAACTGTCATTGTAAAACAACAGGCAGCGCTGATGCTTTTTTCAGTCCCAGAATTCACTGTGTGTATCTTTGAACATTCCAGCTTTCCACCATTTGTTGTTTCCCCCCCTTAAATAAGATGTATATTTATATCATGTGCTGTTGTGTTAATGTTAAATGCTGAGTTTGACATGTTTTAAAAATGTGAACAGACAACATATCTGGACTGACGATCCACAGAGGCCATAAGAGGTCACACTCCCCCCTGCTGGAGCCCAGAACAGGAAGTCCTGGACTGCAAAGAGATGAATCTTAGCAGAAAAACCTCCGTCGGCGTGTGTTGACTGCAAGGCTCCGTTCATACAGAGTAGAGGTTCGGGTTAAGACTTCAGCCTGTAGTTTATAGGACTGTGCTTAACGTGTACAGTGCAGCCTAGGACTTAACCTTGATGTCCGTCTCCGTACAGGACAACCTAATCTGTGCCTGGGGAAACTCGCCCAAAGAGATCCCTATCAAGTCTGGATTTAATAGATAGATAGAGAAGCTTTCTGGTAAATATGTAGTATAAACTGTACAAAATAAATCCATGTTTAATTTATTGCACCGTTTTATTTGAATCATGTTGCTTGTCTATGACTTTATCAAAGTGTTTACACATCTGTTCAGGACCATTAAAGAGAGATCACTTGTTGTTTCTGTACTGGCTCATTACTGCTTTTAAATACTCAGATCTAATTATCAGTGTGTGAGTAAATGATTTAAATATACACCCCTCCCTTGAGAAGAGATAAGAAATGATAAGCAGGGAAGTTCATGTTGGAGCTGAAACTCCCTTGCCTCCAGAAATGAATTTCTCTGTGCTTAGAGATTGCAGTTTTTCAACACTTTTGAAACATATCATCTTTTATATTTGCTTAATGAAATCCTCAAGGTTACCAACACTTTGAAAAAAAAAAAAAAACAGATTTTACAGTCAGCAAACATCAACAGAAAAAACAACAACTTGAAAATATATTCAAAAGCTTTAAAAAAAAAGAGATTTCTCCTGATAAAACTTATATTATTGTTTGTTCATTTTAAGTTTGAATGCATTGAAACTCCTGGGTCTTTTCTGTGAAATTTAATGGTTTAATGGAACACGCTGACTCCTCCGGGTTCACACGTGTCTCTTATGTTCATGTGCTCTCTAAATAAGTGTGAAGCTTCTCGGCGGCCTGCTAATGCAGCACAGACGCAGGTCAGACGTCTCTTTTGTTGTTGAGAGATCCGAACATGAGCCGGGTTTGTTTGTGAGAGCGCAGAGACGCCAGGTGGCTCCGGCCCTTTGGTTTTCTTTAAATGTCTTAACGCGAGCTCTTCTTTGCTCTTGCTGCTTTGGGTTCAAGCCTGTTTGTCCGTCTCAGGAGGTGAGCCTAAAGCAAAGGATCATGGGAGGGTCAGAGGAAATGTGATTCTTGAAGGTGTGAGCCTTAAGAAGAGCTCTGTCTGTAGGGAACTGATGTTACTGAGCTTAACAACTTTGTGAATTCAATGTTTATAGTTAAATAGTTATGTTTATAGAGTTTATAACAGGAAAATATTTATCATTTCAGTCTTTTTAAGATTGTATTGGTTGTATTTATTGCTAAGACGCCTAAAGGAGAACAGCAATAACTGAAGCAATTTGAGGCACATTTTCCTCAAAGATAACAAAAAATGTGTTCAAATGTTCGTTAGGTAAAAAGGCACGTAGACCAAGTGTGCATATATCACATTTTTCTGTAAGAATCAGCACACGTGTCTCCCATAACCCCAAACCAATCCTGTGAAGCATGGAAATTAAACTAGAGCTTTCTTTAAAGCTTCTATGTGTAGATTTTGAATTTGATTAAGATGTTTTTCTGCATCCAGAGATCATAAAACACAGAGTCATTTGTCATTTTTTCTGTGTGTAACCAAAGAATTCTTCCAGGACTTTCTGAAAGGATTTCCTGACCTCAGAACTAATGTTACTGAGCTTAACAATTTTGTGAATTCAATGTTTCCAGCTCATCTAAAAACTGTGATACCTAAAGGAACATTTCGGGTCACACTGACAAGAAACCTTATTATGAAAATGAATTATTACATATTCATTACATAGGAACAAGATGTTTCCTTTTACTGATTGAATTACTCATCCAATCTTGTGAGTTTGCACATTTCTGCTGAGAGAACAAGCAGGAAGAAATGTAATTTAGCTGCTAATGTAAATGTTATGATTTCTATTAACTGCATATAATTTCTGAGGTCAAAAGTACAACATGATTCATCAACCAGTAGCATCCAATTCAGAAACTATTAAAGTCTCCACAGGAAGAATTAGCACCAAACTCTCTGATTTGCTGATGCTGAAAATATGAAGCTGTCTAATAACAAATCTGAGCTCCTGTAAAGCTCACTGGTTTGTTTTTGGAAAACTGATCACTTTCATAATCTGAAAAGCTTTGATTTTATGATCTTCTACTCTTTTTTTATGTCAACTGGCTCTTTATTCCCATGCAGACTTCTTGCAGAATCAGTCTTCTTGTTATTGTAGTTAAATTATGCCAGTTTGCTTCAAATATTACATTAATAATCTATAATCTGGAAGTAGATCTACTGCAGTTCATGGACATGCAGGCAGCCAACAGATGTTCAAGGATGTCCAGCATATCAGATTGGACAATATGCCAAACTGTCCCTCTAAACATCTCCAGTGTTCATCATTCAAGAAGTATTTCTAATCAGGCTCAACACAGGATCAGATGTAGCAAATCTGTAAATGAGGTTTGAGGCAAAAATAACAGAAGAAATGTTACTGATCTCATTTGGAGGACAGTTTCAAATACGGATGTTTCATCTAATCACGTCCACAACACATCCAGAGGTCTCAACAGGCTTCAAGTCACACTGATCCAATGTGCTTTACTGATATTAATACATGAAACACTTCCAATCTCAGCAAGAAGAGTTCATAAGTTTATAAGATGTTTCTATCAGCATTAATTCTTACAAAGATAATTTTTTAATATGGGATTTTTAACATTTTCTTTTAGTGTTTCTCTTAACATGGACTAAGCTCAGCCAAAGAAAATACGTCAGGATTCCCAGACGGATTCATACATTATCTATCACTATGAATCAGAATCAGAATCAAAATCAGAAATACTTTATTTATCCCCGAGAGGAAATTGCCTTTAGTTGCAGATGCTCCCATTCAAAAGTCTTAAAAGAGGTAGGAAAGTATAATAATATGCTCAAATATAAATATACATATACATTTTGATCTTGTATCTACAATACAACAGTTAACCAATATTTGAATATAGAATATTGAATACAGAATATACAATATTTGATTATTGAAAATGTTCTATGAATGATATTATGGCTAATAGAGACTTCAATTTGTAAAATACTTCCAATTTACACATAACACTGCAAAGTTTGTACCGTGACTCCTGATTGTATTTATTGAGAAAAAAAAAGAGCATACAAAATAAACCAAGTTGTGACTATTTTTCCACTGCAGACGTCTTTAACAGATTCCTTTCATTACAAAAGATGCTTTTTTTCAGTTTCGGTGAGCTGTCAAGGTCACACGTGAATGCAGAGAACTTGTTTATCCAGGATGGTTTTTCTGTCCATTATGTGTAGGTTGAAAGGATTTAGCTCGAGGCTTTGCCATTGAACTTGACCTTGAGTGTTTACACACGGAGAACTGATGCCGTCTAAATCTGACAGCTTTGTGATACAGTTTACATTCACCTGTGAAGCGGCTCTCCATGAGGAAAGCCTTTTCTTCCTCTGTGACACCACAACTGTCTGTCTCATGCGTTCTCATTTCACAGCTGTCCACATCCGGTGACGGATTAAGTAAAAATGTGCATGAGAGCACTTGTATGAGTGTGTGTTTTTTGATGGAGAGTGTGTGGCAGAGTCTTCTGTGTGTGTACATTTATTTGTGAATGTGCTAACGTTAGCATGTTAGTTTTCCAGATGAGCTGAGTGTGCTGACGTGTCTGCGTTTGAGGAGATGACGTTATTGGCTATTTAAAGGGAGGAGCTTATTCAGCTGCAGGTGGAGTCATGGCTTGTTGTCTCGCCTGGAAGCAGCACTACACACACACACACACACACACAAACACACACACTGATGTATATGCTCACACAAATACAGAATAAAAACATAAACATGCATCCACATCAGAGTGTGAGATGGAGTTTATAACAGGAAAACTATTTATCATTTCAGTCTTTTTAAAATTGTATTGGTTGTATTTATTGCTAAGACGCCTAAAGGAAAACAGCAACGACTGAAGCAATTTGAGGCACTTTTTCCTCAAATATACCAAAAAATTTGTTCAAATGTTCATTAGGTAAAAAGACACGTAGACCAAGTGTGCATATATCACATTTTTCTGTAAGAATCAGCACACCTGTCTCCCATAACCCCAAACCAATCCTGTGAAGCATGGAAATTAAACTAGAGCTATCTTTAAAGCTGCTATGTGTAGATTTTGAATTTGATTATGATGTTTTTCTGCATCCAGAGATCATAAAACACAGAGTCATTTGTCATTTTTCTGTGTGTAACCAAAGAATTCTTCCAGGACTTTCTGAAAAGGTTTCCTGCATGCAGAGTGAAGTTGTATGTGGACTGTTGTCTAAAGGAGAGCGCCCTCTGGTGTTACAGCCCAGTGACTGCAGATCAACACTTAAGGCCTGACGCTGGTGGGAGGAGCTTTAATCCTCACTACACACCCTTTACCATAAGCCCTACCTTCACCAAACAAAACCTTCTCAGGCAGCAGACCCTCGCTCTTCTGATGTCCATGTCACATTCCTCACATGGACCACAGTCCCCCACCCCCTGCCCCAGGACAAAAAAGGTAGAAGGAAGGAGGGCTCAGTGTGAAGTTCAATGGCAAGTTTAAGCATAACACAGCTATTAGTTGACTTGTTATGAAATAAAAGTAAAATCTACTATAGCAAGGGTACAATCTCTGGATTTATTAAACTCTTGCAGAAACAAAGGGGGGGGGGGCACATTTAAGCTTTTTATGAGGCTCTTATTTTCCCCTGAGCATCCATATCTGTAAATTTAAGCCTTTTGTTTTGACTGATGAAGTTAGAGTTGGAATATGATTAGGATGGAGATAAACAGGCTGATGAGATGAGCCCATCCCTCATCCGAAGCCCACATCCCCACATCAGCGACAGTTGTGTTTTCAACGAAGCCTCTATTTCACCATCAATCAGCTCTGATCTGACAGAAAACAAAGGAAATACACCTGCACAACAACAACAACAGACTCATGAGACAACACGACTAAGTGTCACCTGCTAATTGGCATTAAATGTTGGATATCGAGCTGTCAGATGGGTATGTATATGTGTGTGTTTGTGTGATGTGTGTGTTTGGTTTGTTGATTTCATCATGTGTTTGGGCTGTAGATGTGTGGTCAGTCCGGCCAGCGTCGGGCTCAGTCCTCCAGGGAGGGGTGTGTTTTTGAAGCGCAGCCCATGAAAGAGAGTGTAAAGGCAGGTATCGTCAGAAGAGTCCACAAGGTTACGTTTGTCAGAAGCCATGCAGGGCGTTGTGATGCTGCTTCTGCTGCTGCTGCTGAGCTCCGTAAGTGCGATTCTCCGTATCATTGCTTTTTTCTTTGCTAAACAAAAACTGATTATTATGTTTGTTTAAATTCTGAATTTCAATGCAAATTCTGAATACAAAGGCTCTGAAAAACGTATGTTTCCTGCAGGTTTAAGTTATTAAGCCGATCAAATCATGCTTAATTTGAAAAAAAAAGAAGTTTTTTTAAGAAAAACATTTATGATTATTTGTGTTCGCTTTAAATCTTATTGGAAAAATATATGGAGATATGCTGTAAGAGGAATAAATACACTTTAGATGCAGCACATCATCCCATGACTTTTAGAATAACACAAGACTTCCTTATCTGTGACTTGTTTTCCTCTTGTTGTTTCCCATAAATGTAAACAGAACAACTGGTATCGAGTTTATCCTGTGCGTGTTGTTGGGTATTTTTGTTTTTTGTTTCTGTTTTTCACATGTAGGCGACATGTGGAAACAGGAGAAGAAGAACAAAGAAGTTTTCCCATCAAAAAGTAGAAAAACAAAATACAGAACGGACAATAATCTCCCCTTTATCTCGGGTGGTTTTGAGTAATGCAGCACAATTTTGTGTGCAGTTATAAAAGTTCAGTTTTACACGGTAGAAATCATATTCAGTTTTTTGTCTAAGATTTTGATGTTCTTGACCTCGGTGCCCCCCAGCAATATTATCTTAAAAAAGGCAATTTAGCAGACAGCAATACACACAGACCTCTATCATAAAGAATAAATTCACCTCCAATCACTCTGAGCTCGGATTGGAACGCTTTTCTTTCAGCTGGTCTCTCAGTTGCCTTTGTGTCTGTGTGTTTGTGGTGCGTTCAGGGAACCTTCCAGCAGATGATTTTTGTCTTTGGAGATCCTGCAGCAGCAGAACAGATCTGTTACAGCAGCACCTGCTCAACTCTGACAAACACACAGGTACAGACAGTCTTTTTCTCTTAGACGGTCCCACAGGAATAAATACTGACTTATTTAGGGACTTACTGTAGCAGTTATACTCGTGCTAAATTTTTCCCAGTGGAAGGTCCTTGTGATGGTTGAGTTCGACCACAAAGTGAATATTTCCTGCTGGAAAAAAAACAGCTTGATGTAGTTTCTTAGTCAGTGGAATATTTGAATTAAAAAAAGTCTTGATTTACACTCAAAGTAGTCCTTTTTAAGTGAGTCAAGAACAACACACCTTTTGCAAACTGGGGATTTCAGACATCCTGACTCGTTTGATCCAAGCCATAGTCACAGTCTGCTTTTGAGAAACCAAACCCTGAGCAGGCAGAAGTTAGGATGAGCTCTGCTGTATGTGAGTGTGAGGACATGTTAGTGTGAGTGTTTGGTCCTTCATAATATTCATCCACGGTGCTCTGCTGGATCAAACATCTGCAGCAGCACCTTTTCTGTCTGTCAGCAGAAGCCACACAAAGAGCAATGACTTCAACATCATAAAAAACTGCTTTGTTTTGGACACCAGCTGCATGTTTAACTTGTGTGTGATCTCACTGTTTTTCTGTGAGGGTGTTTACATTTCTGAGCAGGATCTTTTCACACCATCAAACATGAGCTGCAGTGTAACTCTGCTTTACAAGTGAGAGTTAAGATCTTCACTCTCATGTGCAGATTGTTTGATTTATATCCTTTTGGGGTTTAATTATTGTTACAACTTGATTGTAATTGTCTATTAATTTAGTTTTATATCCTGGACTAGAATAACTCTTTCTTTTATCAGTGCTTTTCAATAATCCTACCAAAGAGAAATTATAAAACAGGTGATTGAAAAACATTATGAGGAGTAATTTTGCTCTCTGTAATTCTTACAAAAGACTGTTAGATGGAGTTCGGGATACTGGGTGATGTTTTTCCTTGTGTGAAACTTTCTCAGGAGGTTGGAGCTGAGTCCATTCAGCCTGGGATCAAAGCATCATCCACACCAGAAGATACCTCTCAAGACTCGACTCTACAAGCTGATCCCACCGAACCGAAACCAACACTGGGTCCAGTGAGCAGCACTTCCCCTCCGAAGTCACACGCTGCTGCAGAGGAAGTTGACCCAAAAGCTGTGGTGACAATCCAGACTAACACAGACTCTCAGACTGTAAACTCAACCAACAGAGTTAAGAACAGACCAACAACTGTGAGTGAGGAAGTAAATCAAGCTGGAGATACTGAACCACAACCTCTGAATCAAACAGGAAATGTGCAGCTTTCTAATTTGCACCCTGACATATTAGGAACAACCAAGGAACCATGGAGCACAGAGGAAAGTGTCATTACAAGGACTCCTTCTGTCCACATGCTTCAAAGTGCACAAGTTCATCAGCCATTTGTTGCAGAAAAGGACGTCTTCATATCAAGTGACACATCTGTCTTGGAAAGTGCAAAGTCAGCAATTTCAAGCCAAAACATTCAACCTGAGAACACCACAACTCCAAGTGAATCTTTAGGAGAAGCAGAGAAAGATGCCGACACCACAAGTACAGAGAGATCCTCCTCCAGTGAGCCGCAGGACTCTGAGCCCACAGCTAAATCCACTCTTATCTCAGGCCAGATCACAGAATCAGGGCTCGTCACTTCCAGCTTCTACTCCTCCTTAACTAAGGGAGGAGTAAGTGAGGTAACCCAGGCAGCTTCACCACGAGACATTCAACCTCCAGTTTCAGTAGACACACCAGGAAAACTCATAAAGCAGAGAGATGAAAATGTGTCACTCACTGGAGCAGAAACTGAGGATTTTCTTGCACGTCAGACAAATCCGACCCCAATCCTGACCGTTTTAACTCCAACACCACAAAGTAGAGAGGAATTAATCACCAAAAACAACAAGAATGTTTCTGCTAGTGAGATAAAAGACAAAGAGAAAGTAGAAGATAGACTGGAAACAGTTTCACATCACATAGAAATATCATCACAGCAGCAGCTTCCTGATGGAGAGCATGGGAGTGGGACAGAGATAGAAGATGAGACTGATTCAGAGGTGGAGAATGAAGAGGAGAAACATGCAGAGATGAAAACCAAAAGTTCTTCTAATGACACTGAAAGCTACGAGGACTCTGCTCAGTCCTCACCTGACAGGATCTCCCAGTCCAGCACTGAAGGCTCCTTTATCCAATCAGAGACTGAGCGGACCTATAAAGCATCCAATCAGCAGCCTACGCATACAGTCAGACGCCACGGTGCAGGAATAAGACCTGGGATCAGAGGTCAAAGGGTAAGACGCTGTTTGGCAGGACCTGTTTAAATGTTCACAAATGATTATAAAAGCTTGATTTCAAATTCAAAGATAGTTTTGTTGCTTCAAATCCTGGTATATACCTTTAAACATCAGATATATAAATATTGACATTGTTTTGGTATTTTAAATGCATGAACAGAAAAATTTTGAAGGCAATGAAAGTGTGTTTGTGTGTAAATATGAGTGTGTGTGGGTTGATGTGTAGTCTCTTTTGTGTGAAGTAATCCCACATTGTAAAGTTCAGCTTCAGATACCTCAGATTCAATAGTATACTGTATTTTTCACCAGAACTTCATCAATTTCTCCCCTTACCTATCATCACAAACAAAAAACATTAGATTATTCAGAATATTAACATATTTACCTGAAATATTCCATTCACTAATTGACTGCTTTTTTAAAGGATGGGCTAATGTTTAACCAGTGTAGCTCCACAGTTCAAGTTTAACGGGACTGTTTGTCAATACATCTTGATAGATAACAGCAGGCCTGAGTTATTATTGATATTGATGATTATCTTGATATTACTGTTCAAACCAACTCTATTTGTGATTGCAGGGTCCACCAGGACCACCAGGACCACCAGGGCCTAAAGGAGACAAAGTAGGTATTATAATAAACTTAAATGATTGATTATTTTTGTATCAACATTAAATCAAATATGTCAGATTAATTTGAAAGCACATATAGTGCTATGTAGATAATGTCCAACATACTGATATACTGCTAATAATAGATAGCTAAAAATAACCCTTATCCTAAAAGGCTGATTGGTCAATTAAATAGCTATAGCTTACAGCTTATATAAAATAATGATTAAAACAGTTAAAGTAATAGACAGTTTAAGTACTAGATAATAGCAACGTTAACTAATAACGGTAAAATAGCTACATGTGAAAAAATGTTTGATTTAGTTAGCTAAAGGTCATTAGCAAATGGTTAATTCTATACCCAAAAGTAGCCCCTACAGATGAGCTATTAAAATAGAAAAAATATCTTTATAATATAATGTTAAAGCTTAAAGTAGTAAATGATTCAAATGGTTAGTTTAAAACAAGGGAGACAAACGACAAACTCTGAGAGAAATCAGAAACCGTTAGCAAACCGTTAGCAACACTGACGTCACATCTGCGCCATACAAAATGGCAATCAAACAGTGGCTAATGCTAACGGCTAGCTTCTGTCAAACTAGATAAGTTACCCTTACATTTTTACCGAATTAATCGAGTCAGTTGAACTAACTATTACAGATAAGAAGCTAGTTAATATTAGCTTTCCGTTTGTAAGGTGTTTAAAAGAAGAATTATGACTTATTAGGGATAGTAGCTGCTAACATGGTAAACTAACACAAAGGCTTAGCTAACCTAAATGTGCTACTTAGCTTCTGACATCAAGGATTTGACTAGCTTAAATTAACTAACTAAACTAACTAAATTAATTAATTAGCTTAAGGAATAAGTTATACTGTTCTATCTCTTTTTCAGTATGAATATAGTGTACTCTATAGATGTCTGTCCAGTCTTGCACTGCAATAGGTTCACATTTTCTACATTAGCTTTTTTTTTTTAACCTCACAAAATCAATAAATTTGTTAGCCTTTACATTTAATAAACACTGAGATTGTATTTCTAATTTAAAACTATAAAA
>JAQMCX010000046.1:1286750-1300016 GCA_029814765.1 Acanthurus leucopareius
ATCAATTAATAAATTTAGGGGCATCATAAAGAATGTGGTGACAGAGAAATGTGCTTGTTTTTCGTGAGAGGTCCGCTGTGTTTTAATAGTTGTTCTTCTTGTTTTATTGTGGAATTTTCTATGTTTGTTTCTTTTTGTTGCATCTTAATATGCTGTGATTGGCTGCCACCTTGGTCAGGTCTCTCTTGTAAAGGAGATTTTCAATCTCAATTGGACTTCCTGGTTAAATAAAGGTCAAATTAAAAAAAAATAATAAAAAAAAAAGACCCGTCACATAATATCCAAGGACTATTGGAATATAAAACAACACCATTAAACATATACAGTGATTAAGTGTTGCACAATAAACATCAGTGTCATGTGATGGACGTTTTTATGGTTTAAATGAAAGCAGCAGCGGCCAAACTACTCTGACTTTAAGTCCTAGTATGAGTCAAGTTATAAAAACACTGGATCCTACACTTCCCATGATGCAACTTCAAACTGTATTTAATCTGAGCCTGGTAAACCCCTTTTGTTGCCAATCCTATGGGCTTGATAGATTTGAACACACACTGTTAAACACACAGATGTTTTGTCTGTTTGCACAAGCAGAAACTACATTTAAATGTCACTTCAGTTATTTTTCTCGGATTTGCCGACTGTTTTTGCCGACTGTTTTGTACTTCCTTTTTTTAGTGTTAACTTTAACATGTAAAATCAGTGGAGTTCCCTTTTAGAAATCTGACAACGTCAGTGCAAACTAAAGACTAAATATTACAAGTTTAACATATTTGCTCAGAACTTGGTGATATTTCCAAATTTGCTGTGTTTCATTTAATTTGTGGTATTTTGACCAAAACATAGAAACACAATATAATAAAATACCTATAGATAAAAAAAACTTTTCAAACCACTTGAACCACTCCACTTTTGGACAGCTCTGCCTTCCACAAACTCTTAAAATGTTGCTTTTCTCTCCTAAATAATAAATGAATTTTCCCTTACTGCACTGAGGAAGGAAGATGCTGGAATGTTAATCTTGTTCCCTTTGCAAAGGAAATGCAATCATCATTAAATATTACATTAAAATATATAGTTTCATATGAAACTTTTAGTTAAAAAGAACAGCTTCTTGCTCCACACTGCCACCTAGTGACCACAACCGAATCCTCAGCAGAGGATCTATTTAATCTTTTTAATTATATAAAAATATGTCAATAGGAGAAGAAATCACATCATACAGACATAAATTAGTGAGTCATATCTAATAATCTGGTGAGAAAAGCAGTTTAAACTCGTTATAAGTTGAGATAAAAGGAGTATTTGTGTTATTTCTACAGTAACATGCTGTGAGCTCTTGTTGGTGCATCAGGATGTGAACTTTCATCTGATGTTGTAAATAAGCTTCATGTTAGTTCTGCACCAAGTCTACATGTAGTGAACTTAGATTACAGAGCAGATTAACACAAACATTTTGGGTTTTCTTTATTGAAGACCTTCAGGATTATAGTTGCATGTAATTTCACCAGTTTGCTAATTACGTTATGTCAGATTAATCAAACTATGAAAACAAAACCATGAGTTAATTAAGGTAGAAGTTTTTACCCCTTCTGCTCCTTTTACACAATTAATTTCTGACAATAACTCAGTCACACAGCTACATTTCATGCACAGTGAGTGCTTTTACTAAAACAAACAAACAAACAAACACAAATAAAGCTAAAGCCAATGGCTTCTTTTTCAAGGGAAATGTATTTTGATGAATAAACATCAGTTAACAGTGTTCAGTTCACTTTTTCTTGATACTTCCCCATATGTCTCTGACTGAACAGGCAGCTTTGTGCTTTCAGTACAAATACATTTTAAGACATTTCTAAAATTAAAAAATAACTGAATAATAAATTACCACCCTTTCGGTAAATAGCGTCATTTTTTTGGCAAATTTATGATGAATTCTTGGTAACTGGGTTCAGGACAGACTGCATCATGAACAAGTACAGGAAGATGATGTGTGTATTTGTCAGCTTCAGTGTCAAAGGCGTTAAAATGAAATTTAAATTAAATTAGGATTTGCAGATTGCTGTGAGGGAAATAAATTTGCTAGACTCTAAATTTTGATTTTTACCATTTGGATCCGTCCTCCTCTTGGCTTTTATACACATAAATCTAGTGTAAACCTTAATTTATGATTAAATATCATGTGAAATGTTTAAAGTAAATGTGGAAGGTGAACAAATTGTGAATGTTATATTAGTAATTTCTCTTCTGAAAACACCTTTTTTTCTTTAAATGTAAAATTCATTAAAATTGCAAACAGAAAATTAATTAAGAAACGCTCATGTTTGTGCCTTTTTCTGTATTTATTGATTCTTTTTAACTATTTCATTCTCAATCAAATCAGTTAACATAACATTTAAATAGCTTTTCTATTCAAAGTCCATGTCCACAGTGTCAAACACAGATAACTTTAGTAATAAAGTGTCTCGTCCAAAAGATATGTCGCTTAAAGGGTTTGTTCCCTTTGAAAACAGGAAGTTCCTTCATTAGGCAACAGATGACTCACAGCTGATTGATGGAGTTTAACACAGAAAGGAAAAAGTCCATCCCAGATATGATGACCTTCACCCTGCATATGAGTTTTTAAATAAGAATAATATTCATGGTCGTGATCTGAGCCAAACTACAGAAATGTTTGTTTCGATTAGATATTTTAATATTTCTTGTGGAGCAAAGAGTTGCATGTTCACTGTCATATTTGTGTTGATTGTGATCTCTTTTGTTGCTTTAAATGGGTCATTCTGTTTAAGGAAAATGTAATGATTAAGCTTTTTTAAAATTTGGATGTACAAAAATGTCTTATACTTTCATTAAAGACACATAGAAGTGTATCAACTATTAGAAATAATAAAAAATAAGCACTCTGTCCCTCTTTCATTTAACTTTATTGTGTTTTTAAGTTATTGTATATAATGATCAATGTAAGTGATCAAATCAGTCTTGAAACGGTCCCTGTTAGTTTATTTTGTGATTTGTGAAGTATTGATAAGGACTTCAGTGATCATGTTAAAGTTTATATAGTCAATTCAAATCTGCTGAGTCTGTATAAAATTTAAAAAAATCAATAGAATTTAATAATTTATTGTAAGGTTGTGTTTAAGAGTTCAGTTAAATTATCAGATTTTTGGATTTCAAAGTGTTTCAGTAACTGATGCCTTTATTCCAATAGGAACTTTTATGAATTTATGTAATTTTGTGTTATTGAATGGATGTATATTGTATCATCTTTAATAGTTTGATAGCGCAGCGGATTTTAAACCTTTTTTAGACACTCTTTATTGTAAAATCACTACTTTAAATCACATCTGCTTGGTGAAACAATAGCTGATGAGGATGTTAAACGTTTTATTTGCTTTTTTTTTTTTCTTAAAGCACTTGGAGTCATACAGCCCACGTGAGCTCAGGTGCTCGGAAACTGTCGGGACCCGGTTGGTGTCGGTGTCGGTGTTGGAGAGGTGGAGGATCACGGTGACAGTGGATCGCGGCGAACCCCCCGCCTTGTGCAACACATCTTCTATTCTGCGGTAAAGATGGCGGCGTCAGAGGGGGCGCGCAGCGGCCGGACAACGGCGAAACGATCCTGAAAAAGCCCCAGATTTGACCGTTCTCGCCTGTCGGGTAACGTCAGTGTCTGCTCGGATACCATCTGGATCAACGGATTAGAGACAATCGCTGTCACACGCCGGGGTTGCGGTTTTATTGTTAAAGGCAGGGTGGGTGGGTTTCACTGATAGCTGCTAACGTTAGCAAACAGGCTAGCCGAGCCAGCTAATACTGGCTAGTTAACGTTAGCTGGGTAAAGAAGAGCGGGGAGGGGATTGAGGAAGACTATTCGGGCCAGGCCGCTCCAGCTTTGGGGGAATGTGAACCAGAGGTGCACAAGGGGGGTTGCTCGCTTCGTCCCAAACGTCCTTTCGCCAAACTACCGGGATGGGACAGCAGGTAGGCCGCGTCGGTGAGGGCACATCGACCGGACTCCAGCCACCACAGCCCCACGCGTCCCAACCGCACCAAGTGAAGGGGAACCGGGGGAGCGGCGCCGGGAGAAGACCCCGAGAACCCGGCAGTAGCCTCGGGACACCGCCAGGCAGGGCTGCTGCAGTCAACGTGCCTGACCCAGGGATCAATATATTCACGCAGCATTCAGGTAAAGACAGAACCGTATTGATTAACCTTTTTAAGGTGTGTGTGACGCTGAATGAGTCAGTTTTGACTTTGATTTTTGTTTGCTCCTGATTAGCGTTTGCTAGCAGAGTCCATGCTAGTTTGACATCGACGCGTTAGCGGAAATAGCCATGCCAACCAGCCTTAGCTTTCCATGTCTCATCCATTTTACTGTGTGTAGGTTAATTTATCCATTGTGTGTGTGTGTGTGTGTGTGTGTGTGTGTGTGTAGACAAATTAGAAAATGGATAACTGATTTGTTAAGATTTGACTGTGATAAATCTGTATATTGAAGCACATATATGTAAGTGCTGCATGTGTCTTTATGCTCCCAAAGGAGAGACAGTGTTTTTGAAAAGAGGAAGAGTCTGCTGTGTTCAGCCTGAGGGTCATGTCTGTAGGATAGCTAGTTATGTTTCTCTCTAAAGCCCCTCTGTGTCATACTTGGTTTAGTAAACAGTGATTCTTGCCTCCGGAGATTGAGTAGCAATTCCACCCCAGTAACTCTCTATAGAAGCCACTACAGGCTCACATTACATACCTAGTGGTTTTTACATGCTCACTTAAATCCTCTGTCTGATAATGTCTGCTGTTACAAAAGTCTGGGCAAGCTGACTGCCTCAGTCTGATCCTGTGGGAAATCTATGTGAATTATTGAAGTCACCTTTTGTCATTATAAGATTACACTCCTACATCCATCAAAGTTTAAAGCTACTCTTATGTGATTATTTTTTAATGCCCTAATGTCTATCCTCTTACACGATCAGGGGAATTTGTTAGGTAACTCGTGTGTTACAAGAATATTGCAAATAAACGGTGATATATAAAAAGAAGCTTACAGAATAGAGGTGTGGCAGCGCCTCCCATCACCCTTGTTCCTGCCTCAGTGCAAATGCAAGGCACTGATATTGTTATCTGACTCTGTGAGTCATGGAGAAATGGCCCAGCAGTAACTCGTCCGTGCCCTAGATGGCCTTCCTTTTCCTCCCGGCCTTCTCCCCTTCGGCAGGGTCTCCAAGTCATCGAGCGAGGGCTTTTAAGTAACAGGGATGACATGATGTCTGCTTGGTAGTGTGCATAATTTCATCGTCATCACCACAGTGCAGGATTATCCGTACTTTTCTCTGTGTTTGTGACATCCAGTGCTCAGCTTGATTGTAAACTCTGGGCGTGAACTTGTGGGATGCTTGATGTCCGTCTACCTGCAGGTGGCTTTGTTTCTCGCACTCATGTGTCTCCCAGCATACGATCCCCTTCATATGTGTTGCATGTGTAAGACTGCTGGCGTAACTTCCCTACTTTCCGCTGATGTCCCAGACCCAACTTCCTCACACCATTGCAGCGAACAAGGACACACAGAAGGTGCAAGCTTTTAGGAATGGAACACATTCTCAGTTCCTGGTTGGCACATCTTAAAAGTAACCCTCCCCAACTTGAAGTAAATATACAGACAGACAGACTTACTAAGTGCAGCACCACTCAGTGTCTGCACTGTTCTGTTCTCTCCGATGTTGAGGCAGGAGTGGCCTTTTTATAGCAGCCAGGATGCAGTCACATAGCCACTCTGCATGGAGACTGCTACTCTTCAAAGCACACAATAATAGAACAAAGACTCTTAAGTGAGGAAGCTTGCGACTGTGCACTCAGTATTCCACTGACTATCAAAGTGCCTTTTTTCTGGTAGTCTATTTGTATGATAATGATGCTGCATTATTGTGCACGTCTTTGTGGATGGGATGCATTTCTTCTATTAACAAATCAATCAATTAATTTGTTAAATGTCAATACATCAGACATATCTAGACGGTAAAAGGTAAAATTGATATGTTTTGCTGGCCAGAAGCCTTAAAACATGTATGTTCTTTTCATACTAAGGTGTGTATTATGACTTATAATAACATTTTATTTTGCAAAACTCCTTGAATTTATTATGTATGTATCCATAGTTATTAAAAGGATAAAGAACAACATTGAGAAAACCACCAATTTTCTGTCGATCTGTGAAAATTTTTAGCGGAGCAGATGAAGTGACTAGATTTGATTTTGTTCATTTGACAGTGAGTTAATGTGGCTCAGTCTTTTCAAGAGGAAGCTGAGATAAGATAAACTTTATTGATCCCATGCTGAGAAATTAGGGCCACAGCAGCAAAAGGAAGTACAAGAACAGATGCATTGCATAGTTGTTAATCACCCAGTGAGACTAGGTGGTCTATATCTAATTCAATGTGTGTTTTTTAAAATATCTAATAATGTTTTTGTGGGAAGAATAGCTTCAGAGTCTTTCCTTCTAAGTGTTATCAGACATCCCCACGTTCAAGTGGAATTATTAATCCAGCTTCATAAGCACTTTATAACAGACTATCTTACTTCAGAAGCTAAATGATACCTTCTTGGTGTGTAATTGAAAGGTGCCAGTCTCTGAAGAATGTGTTTTTTTTAAGTTGAGGTCATGCTTATGTGCCACTGCCTGTCTTTCCAGTAAGTATGATTGGGTATCACATGTGCACACATTTCCACTAGAGTTTCTATCAGTATGCCTGAAACCACTGAGCCATTTTAGCCGAACAAACAAGGGTCTTAAGGCCATCAGTGTAAATTGGCTGTTAATACTTGACCCAGTGGCCTTTTCTTCCCCTTTTCCCTGCATGTCTCTCTCCTTAGTGAATTTTTTAACACCTGCACATTCAAGTTCAGGCAGCCTGTCTCTTTCCCCCACTTACAATAAGGTGAGTCAGCTCCTGTACCCTGCTCAGGTGTACAGCAGTTCTCCTAAGCTCATCACTAATTTAGTATCCCTGTCTCCCCACAAGCCAGAGTTTACACAACTAGACAGACAGGCCAGCTAGAAAAGTCTGAGCTAAACAAGGACGGGCAGGGAGCAGATTTCCCCTGTGCTGATTCAAAGGGAGACAGCCATCTATATGAGAAACGGTTGAGGTGCAATATTGGGGATTACTGGCTGCAACATATCGATGGTTCCACCCTTTTGGCCTTGTCCTTGTTATTTCACCATCCCTGAAGCAGGTTCATCCTAGAGACACACTGCAGTGGGATGAGTTCTTTCTGAATTGACATAGAGGAGCAAATCTGCAGAAAAATTGGCTTTGCTTAATCAGCCGTAGCAAAGATGCACTCAGCTTACAGTTGATTGTTTAAGAAGTGTGAGAGAAGGCCTGATTGGTGTATTGACTTTATAAAGAACTGATGACGTATTTCTGAATGTTCTTAGAATAAAATCAACAAAGCAACAGACTGGTCTATTTTTATCTTAAGCAGATCATATAAAATGGGGCAGATCAGTGGATTTGAATATTTTTTTGGCAGCATCACAAATATTGAACGTAGAGCCAGCTGTACCTAAAGTGCAGCGCTGCTTAAGCTGTCCAGAGGAGAGGAGAGATGCCTGGATCCTGGATCCAAGGACCTAAGCTGATTTGCATCATGCATGAAATTAGATTAGAGACAAATCCACTTTTCTGTGGACTCTATGTGCCAAAGCCCCAACAACCAGCATAAGTCACACTGCAACCACTGCAAAATCTGAGTAAAATCAACCTTCAGGTGCTTCAACAGAGATGGGTGAGATACTAAAGGACTTCACAGGATGATATTCTAGAGTTGAGATGATTTATGCATTAAATACTTAGCTACTTAGTCCTAGTTACTGTCATTAACCACTAGGAGGAGCCATGGCCACACCCCTTCTGGGTGAAGCTGGATAGAAAATCTGGGCCAAATGAGTCTGACTGATCAAGAGTTAGGAAGGAGTGTGATGAGATTGATTTGTGTGTAGAGGCAAAGTGTCTCTATGTGGACTTTTCTAATATAAAACAGGATGTATGTGTGAAGACTGCAGGTAAAATTGTGCACCCTTAAATAGTTGTTAAATAATCGATGTCCCCAGTGCTTTCACCCTGAACCGAAGCCTTCCCTGCACTGCAACCGACTGCCAAGCCTCTCTGTCATGCAGCTTGAGTCCCTCTGCCTGTCAGATCCCACAAATCAGACATTTATCTAATTTGCTTTAAATCATAATTTGAGAAGTTGGTCAGAGAATTAATGGAGGTTTTGAGAAGTTTGCGAACTCTTAGCCTTTGTTTCTGCTTCCAGTCGACCTTGTGTATTTCCCAAAACCACTAGTCCTTGTTTTCATCCCTTGGCCTCTTGCTCCCTGCAGCTTTTATCATTGAAGAGTGAGGATTAATCAGAGCAGTGAGTGATTGGCTGTGCAGATGGCGAAACCAACCCTTGCATCTGTCAGCTCAAAAGCTTTTCAGCTTTGTGGAGAGGTCTACCCAAATTGTTTTTTAGTGGCTCCTGGTTAAATCATAATGTTCACTCTTTTTCTAGCGGGGGAAAAAATAGATAAGGGGTAAAAAAAAGGGGGGCAGCCCCTGTGCCAAGCCTGTTAAGCATTGATTTGCTTTCAGGATCAGTCCTCTCCTGCTGGCAGTATCACTGCTGCTTATCTGTCAAGTTGCAGGCTGGAGACTTGGCTGGAAATGCACACTTGCACACACTTATGGTAAACACCCACTCATGCATGCTCATGCATGTACACATTCTCACTTACACTGTGGCTCTTTCTTTCCGTCCTCATCAGTGAAGTTGTAATCTGCTGCCGCTCTTTCTGAGGATTATCCAGCAATTCTACGCCTCCAGTGTAACTGCCCACCAGCTGACCAGTCAGTCAGAAAGCCCTAATCTCTGTTCCCCGTGGCAATGTCGTCCCTCAGCATCCCATCTGATGAGTGTGATTATTTAGGTTACTTTTTTTTAGCCCTAGTCGAACCGTCCAAATAGTAAACAACTCTGCAACCCGGTAAATCCACTGTCATGTTATGTGTTATAATTAAATAAGATGCAATTAGTCCAGTTGAATTTGAGACATTATGTGTGAGATGAATAGAGAAGCAAAACATGGCACAAACTTCACATTAAACACAGATGCCCCGCTGAGCTTATTTGGCAGCCGGAGGTATCTCAGCTATCTGATTAAGAGAATAGGAGAAGCAAAATCTATAAGGCTACAGTAAGCTCTTTAAGTCCCCAGAAAGCATCTTACACATACGTCTAAACTCAGCTCAACCACACCACACACAGATTAGCCCCTCAGACATTAAGATTAGTCCTTCGGCTCTTCTGTAAACCCTCACTGCAAAAGAAAAGAGAAGCAAAGCAAGTGCAGGATGCAACGAGGACAGTGTTTTCCTCAGGTTTGTGGAAAATAAGCATATGTGTTTAGCAGGAAAGGGGTGAGGTCTGACCTTAAGAAAATTTCATGTTTTTTAATTAAATAATGTGCAGTTTCACATCACTTTGACTCACTGTTAATATGCCATTATGCTTGTGCAAAAAGTTGAGGAAGCTTAAAGAGAAATGAAAAAGTTAAAGACAAGTTGCCGTAGAAGTCTACTAACTAAAACCAGATATTAGATATGGGGGGAAAGTCATTTAGTTTATTTTTAATGTTCTCCAGATTGATTTTGCATTCATTCGGCGTAGATGGTGCCCAAACTGCGTGGCTGATGTGCCAAAGCCTCATAATGATACCGAAAACTTAAAGCAGAGTGAGTCTTTTTTTCCAACGAAGAAGCTTCTCTGTGGTGAACACACCTCTCTACCTGTGAGGAGTCTACAACATAAACAAACACACACCTCAGACATTTTTACATCATCCACATAGATTACATAACGTACTGGACAAGAGCAGGCAGATCTGCAGTGAGGACAGTGCTCTGACATCTACTGTAGTCATGTCAGTTTAAAAATTTCCATTCGGTGTACTTTGGTTTGAATTTATGGGCTCTGCTGGACAAAAAAATATGCTTTCTTTTTGACTTGGGGATTGAGCAAGACTAAAGTAGAAATACTTGTTAACAATCCAAAGACATGTTTTTGCTTTTTTTATTTTTTTTTATTTTACATCACAAAGAGCTGAATGGTATTTTAAGCCCAGGCGCCCTTGTATTCTGCACCACGCAGGTCAGGGAGACAGGAGGGTGTTAGGTAAACTCTGTGTCGTGCATGTATGAACAGTAATTAGTCTGTTAAAAATATATAAGCTGATCGTAGTCTGTCGGTCTGTATTTTCCATGTTTTCACTATGTATGAAGCACATTGAGCATTGTTAAGGAGTGTAGTCATTATGTGCCACTCATCCGCTCTGCTGTCACATAAAGTAGCACTTAGCTTTGTTTCCAGCACACCTAAAAGGAAGCACTTAAAGCCAATTATTAACCCATAACAAGCCCTGAGAGGGGCCGCGTCAGCTGCGGGTTAGGGTTTCATTCTTTTCTATTCAAGCATGATCCACAGGCCCTTAGGCCTAGACTGGTGTTTGTCCATTCTCTAATTGGCGTGTTTACTTGTACACAACAAACATGATGGCGTGTGACTTAGACGATGCTGAGTTAAGAACATCCACAGGCAGCTGCCTTTATCGTGTGTGTGACTACTCACTCAAGGAGGTTTGCAGCTCCCTAATATTTAATAGGCAGGGGTCTAACTGAGGGAGACGTGGACATGTGACAGTTTTACACATATACAGTATGTGGTTATTAAGTACATAAGATATACAGTGACTGCTGAAGAACTCACCGGGTGTTTTAACTTACATTAGCAAGGAGAAGTGTTTTGTTTGTACATGATACATGTCTAATGAACAGGGAAATATCTTCCATAATGATATAAACACACTCAAACTTGTGATTTAGCATTAAAGAGGCCTTGTCATCCATCCGATCCTCATGAAAACAGTGACTCTCCTCTCTAAGCGCTGGTTTTCTATTAACTGCTTCTCAAACTGTGGATGTGTTGCTTATAAATCCTGTTTTTGTCATATTAGAAACAAAGATATTTGCTATCATATAGTTTAACTACTGTTTTTTCCTAGTATTCTTAATCTTGATTGATGAAACCATTGAACTTTTACTTTATCTGAGTTGGAAAATCTCATAAATTAGGTCAACAGAATAATCCCTCTGCCCAAAAAAAACCAAAACAAATTATTCAGTATACTTTTAAATTCCCCCAAAACTCCATCAAAAGCTATGAGAAAGGAGTGTTTTTGTTTGATTGGAAAACATCTCAGCCCACATTCAGCCTGTGTGGCAAACCTTTACTTGTAACTGTGTTTTTAGAAATATTACTCAGCAGTTTGTGGTTGTATCTTGTATCCTGTTTTTGGAAACATTACAACCAGGACCGACTGTTATCGCCATTACTGATTTGATCTGTCAACTACCTTCTTAATCAAGTAGTGATTGACTCTTTTATCTGCAAAACATCCTAGAAGAAGTAAAAATGCCCATAACAACAGTGATTCTCAAACCTTTTCATATTAAAGACCCCTAAACTGACATGGCTGATGCTGTTAGAGGTTGTCTTATGCCAAATAAAGGGTAAGGCAGTCAGTTGGACGGATATGAGGCTGTATCTAAAGTCCATGTCTTTCCTGGAGTTAGAAAGCTCTGTTAGTAGCTGACCACATCCTAAAGTGCTCTGTAAAATCCACATTGTTGTTATCAAATACATTACGCCCATTCTTTTGTGTTCGTTAGTCATTTCAGAGGAATAAGGTGATGTTTGAACATGATTCATCAGTCAGGCAAAATGTGTTCCTCAGTAAATATCGGAAGCCTTATTAATGCTCGTACCACTGTACAAGATCCAGAAGATTACTGTAAAACTGTCTCTCACTCCACTCCTTCTTTTTTTTTTTTTATATAACTGTGACTTTCCCTTATTCTTCATCTTTTCTGTCTGTGATTCTGTCAGAGGATCTGATCTGGCTTGTCCTATAGGCTTATGTAATGTCTTGTGTATGTGGATCTCATCCGCAGCATTGTCTCAGGTTTTTGTTCGGGCTTCCTGCAGGCAGCTGGCTATCTATCTCCACACCAACATCACTATGTGCTCTGCAGGGTTATTTCTGGATGTCATGCTGCTATGTTTTGTTCTCCAGCGGCTAAAAATACGTCCTTACCTCGCTGGTCATGGGATTCAGATACGATCTGTATTGTTTTTGATCAGGGCGTGTAGGTGTTTGTGGCGTTTAATGCTCTGGTAGAAGGTGGTGGGTTGGTGAACTGCTTTGTGGACACATGGAGGCACACACTCTCCTACAAACAGCTGCAGGGGAAGCAGCAGGATTGTGGTACAAGCTAAGGAGATAGGGTCACAATTGATATGTGTGTGTGTGTGTCTGTGTGCGTCTTAGGGGCCAGGGTCACCTCTGTCCCAGCTGTCTTAGGGGTTGCGGGCCTGCCATGCCCCTCAGACTTGCAAATACCCTCTCTGCTCCGCTCGACACAAAGCCGTAGTTTTCTTCAGAAGGCACATGTGCTTCACTTCACAGCACACACACACGGAGGCACCCGGACGGGCACACGACATACCCCACGCAGACCAACTGCGCCCTCAATCAAATGATTCAGCACTTGAGGTTTCGGCTTGGCTAAGAGGACCAGCATCTTGCTTTTTGTCTGGCATAAGAAGGATTTAGAAGCAGTTTCAGACATGATAAACTTAATGAAACAAGGTCACGCTATTACAACAATATGATGTAATTAGGTTTCATGATTTGAGCCTTAAAATACTTGACATAGTGATTGAGTTTCTTTTTTGTGTCGCACTCTTTGCCTGTGATTACTGCAATTAAGATTCCTTAAATCAAGACATGTGTGGCATAATATTTCTATTTGATTAAAAACATTCCTGGGATGTGATCTGTTTCTGTGTAAGAGGAGCAGCTCTGACAGTTGGCTTGAGGTCATACACATTTAAACACATTTACTCTCACACACACACACACACACAGAAGAGAAGAGTGGGTCAATAGGACCCCCCAGCCCCTCCACCCCCGACCCAAGGGAAACAAGACCAACCATCTGCTGTTGGCCACAGTGCTGGTCCAGATCTCACACACTACACCACCATAACGCACACACACATGGTCACACGTCACAGTTAGCTCAACTTTCCTCCATACCATACCACCGGGCGGCGGGTGGGGGGGGGTGGGGGGGGGGGGGGGGGGGGGGGGGGGGGGGGGGGGGGGGG
>JAQMCX010000046.1:1300116-1324874 GCA_029814765.1 Acanthurus leucopareius
CATACCACCCCCCAGCCTCTGTATACACATGCCCCCCCCCCACGACACCACACGCCTTTCTTGCTCCCCCTCTCTGCTAAGTTTTGCCATCCCTTTCAGTGCATTAAACCACAGAGGAGATCAGTCATGAACGTCTGAGCTCTCCAGATGGACCTTGGAAATCTTGACTCCCTCAGGCCACATCAAGGCTTCCCAGCAGGAGACTGCTAGGCACTAATGTTACTTCAGAAGTTTAGGTGGTTTCATTCAAGGACAGCGTGGGTAAATACTTTGTCTGTGGGGTCTTCATCTCCCTGCGATTTCTTCGTGTAAAGCATTTGTACTCCCACTGTGAAGGAGATGGTTTGGAGGAGTAGCTGCTGCTTTTTTTTCCTCTTGTCAGGAGAATGAGCGCTTGTGCTTTTCAGCCATCATCTGAGTCTGAATAGACACAGTCGGGCTGTAAAACTGCTCTCAGGGTTCAGCACAGCAGGTCGAGAAAACCCACAGTGTTTCTTTGGATAGCTGAGCAAACCAGGGCAGAGGATGTACTGGGAACTGTGGCTGAGCCAGGTCACAGCCAGTGCCGCGCTGCAGTGCATGCTGGTCCAGAACAAAGGTAAACAAGTTTTTGTGTGTAGATGTGGACGGACTGGACGATATAAAGCTAAATTTTGGTGGCAAAGGAGAAATTCTCTGAAAGTCTCTGCTCTCATCTGAACGCGCTGCATGTGGCTGCCACATGGTCCAGACTAACAATGGGAAATGCTTAATTATTTGATAAATTTCTACTAGCTGTGCAGATTACAGCCGTGACACATATTCTTTGTTCAGTATTTGAAAATGCACGGACCAGTTGGAGTGTTTCACGTTGTTTAATCTCGAGCGTCTCAGCATGGAGTGAAGCCTCCATCACTCTCTCTGACACACTTATTATGGTCGGATAATAAAAAGTTGTCTGGCATGTAACATTTATCAAATATTTAACATTCAGTTCTGAAATTAAAACTGAACAAAAAGCTAAACTTCTAAGCTGTGTGGGATTAAACACATTTACTGACCCATAAAGGTTAATTTTCACAATCAGCTGTAGAGTTTGTGTCTGTCACAATTGTGGTTATACCCTGGTTACCCGCTTATGTATTTACTGTTTTTATATGAACAAATAAGAAATAAACATCACTAGGTTAAAGTTTGAGCCACTGCTTTCACCTTATTTGAAGCAAGGAAACAATTATCTGTAATGGCTGCTCCTTTTGAAAGCTTCTTTTATTGAAAACCATGTTCCCTTTGCTCTGTGCCTGTGTTTCGCCACCCTCCTCTCCCACTTGCTCAGCAGCTGTTCAGACATGCAGTGAGTTTGGCGGCAGCTGTCGAGTGCAGTGCGTGTTAGCTACACATGAGCTATTTCATCAGTGTGTGTCTGTGGGTGTGTGTGTGCTGTAGCTATGGTAATCACAGCATCCTGTGTAGGGAGAGAAACTTTCCTATCTCTGCGTTGTGGCTCCTCCCTCCTGCTCTCCTTATATACACACTTAAAAACACTCCCAGCTCAGATCTTACCTGGTTTTGGCTAGACACGACAGGTCGCTGTGTAGCCGGTTATAACAGTACTCATCAGAGAGGGGATTGGTTAAAGTAATGCCTTTGAGGTGCCTGCAGGCAAGCAGCAGTTTTGAGGAAGAGTGGACGGCTCTGAGCGGCCGTCATCTCCACACAGGGCTCAGGCAGGGGAAACCACCTGGACAGACAGGTAGACCAGCTGTGAAACGGACTCTTGGAGTGGTTGTGAATTAAATCTGTAGCATTTGGTTTAAGTAAATTAATCTGAAAACTTCTCTTTTCTGCTACTCAAATACTTTTTACTTCAAGACAGTATTGGAATAGGACAACCATTTGTTTTTGTAATCAGTGTGCTCGGTGATATTTAGACAAATCAACTGTGAAATGGCTTTCAAAGCTTTTCACGGTAAACTGCACTGTTTACAGTTTGCGATTCTGGCTGTGCCTTTCCTTTTTTTTTAATCTGTGAAATGTTTATTAGCCTGTCAGTTGTATTTTGTTCATAGTCTTATAGTTTCTCGTCTCTCTTCCCGACCCCTGTCCCTCGTCTTTCTCCAGAAGCTCTTCACCGGCCGTTCGGCCTGGACTCAGCGGCGTTGACGGAGGCGGTGCGCTGGAGCTCCAAGGAGAACCTGCTGGGGGCGGCCGAGAGCGACCCTAACCTCTTCGTTGCACTTTATGACTTTGTCGCCAGCGGGGACAACACGCTCAGCATCACTAAAGGTAATTAGGTCAAGTCAGTTTTACTTATATAGCGACGAATCACAACATAAGTTGTCTCAAAACACTTTACATATAGAGTGGATCTAAATCATTCTCTATAACTTAATTTATTAAAACCCAACAAGTGAAAACAATTTCCGCATGAGCGAGGTCTTGGCGACAGTGGTGAGGAAAAACTTCCTTTCAACAGACAGAAACTTTGAGCAGATCCTGACTCAGAGGTGGGCGGCCATCAGACGGGACCAGTTGGGTTGAGAGAGAGACAGAAAGAGACAGAGAGAAAGAAAAGGAGGAGGAGAGAGAGTTAAACAGAGAGAAAGAGACAGAGAGGGGGGAGGGAGAGAGAGGGCAGGTTAGAAAAGGAGATGCAACAACAAAAACTTCAGTATTTAAAAATGTATCTAGTAAAAGTGATGGTGCATGATAACATGTAAGCTATATGTCAGTGTATAATGATATTAAAATAGTAAAAATTTGGCTAATAAGAGCATTTGGGGTCAGAACCACAACAGGAGGCACAAAAGCACTCAGCGATCCAGGCACCACCCCCATCCACAGGCATATTTTGCTTTAAACTTAATATTATGTGCTGAAATTTTAAAACTTGACCTCCATCACACACTTTCTCTGCATCACCACAGATGGTTGTTGCGTAGCGATGTGATGTTCCTCTGTTCTCAACCACGCCTCTCCAAACAGCACTGCAGATGTTTGTTTCATAAATACAGAGTGATCTCCGTACAATCAATTAAAGAGTGAGTAAAATCCTCAAGTCAGTGTGGTGATTGGCAGGTCAACTCCCTGAGAGGATGTTTTAAAAGTGCAGTAATGTCACAGGAATGTGGAGTGACACTCGAGCCTTAACAACCATCGCAATAACTTCACCTTATGACATCAGCAGGTATCCGACCCAACCTAAATCTATCGGTTTCAACGCCCCTCACTCACACACCCTCCTTTCATTCTGTGTTTCCGTCCTTTTACATCACCTGTAGGCCAAATGTTTTTATAATCCAGAGGTGGAAATATGATATTAGTGCTTTTAGCAATGAAATGTTATCTAAAACCTGTGTAAGCAGCACGACTAAAACACCTTTAACGTCCTAATCTTTTTACTATTTTCTTAAATTTCACTCCTTAATTCATGACACATTGTGTTGTGTGATTCAAACCTCATTTTTCTTCAACCAGCAGCAGTTAACTGGTGAACTAGCTCTCCCCTGAGTAATGAGCTGAAAATATCCCCATAATGTTATCCAGAGACAGCTCGGGGCTTGTGTCCCCAACTGATCTAAGGCATCCAACGTGGCAGAGTGTGTTAATTATCCATCATTTTAGGACTTCCACGGCAGCTGCCTGGGATGGAAATGATGTTTAGACCCTGACTCATGGAGTGAATCTGAGATTCCTGCCCACATGCATGCGAGCACATGTGCTCCACTGCACTTCTCCTATCTGCACCGCTCTTTGTGCTGTCATGTGGAAACACCCCAGCACGGCTCTAATGCAGCGTTTATATGGAATGTGTTCAACAGTAATAATAACTAGCTGGATGAGCACAGCAGGCGGCGTCTGATCACAGAGAGGGACTTAGCAGGCTCCTGTCTGGGGCAAAGCATTGTCTCTTCATCCAAGGAGAAAAGAAGCAGGCGAGGCCAGACCAGAGCGCCGCTGCAGGCACAGCGTGCAGGGCAGGGAAGCAGTCAGTGTTTCCACTTAAACAAAACCTACAGACAGAGAAGACAGACATGAAGGAGACTCATGGCTTGGTGGCCTGAATGTGGATAACCATCTCTTTTTAAAGTAGTTATGTGGATTGCTCGCAGAGAGTGTTTCATTTTCTAAGAGCTCAGGCTGCAGTTCTGGTCAGTGGTTATATGTTAGTGGTCCATGGTTGTCCTGCTGGCTAGACTTGCTGTAGTTAAACTTCTGTAATTTGATTAAGATTAAGGCGTTATGCCGCTAAGTCATGATAGGCTAAATCTATATTTAGATCCAGTCTACCCCCCCTTTTGTGAAACAATTAGCAGGCCATTCACTTTAATAAGATTGTTTCGGCTCTGCGGTACGCTAAGAACAAAAGGGTTACCCAGCAAAAAAAATTTTAAAACCGGCTCAACTCGTGCTGCAATGCATCATCATTCAGCATGTTGCTCGAGTGACCAGCAAATTCACATTCCTAATAGATAACTGTAAAGTTTGAACAGTGTATATTTGCTTTTTACCTTGCGATAAGAGATCAAATAGTTGCAACATAGTTATTTCCTGGAGTTGTGAAATCCCCTCTGTGACTAATGTAAACCTAACACTATAAATTTAATGAGAAAAGCTGCCAATGAGCCTTTAAATAAGTTAAGCTGTTACTTCACCTGGATTTAGTGTCTCACCAGGATCTGAAGCAACACGCCCACACTGACGTGGTGTGAACACCCACGAAAGAGGAACATACCATGTAGTCATCAGAGCTGGCGAAAGAATTCAAGTAGGGAAGAGATACAGTGTAAGACTTTGAGTCGAGGTGGAGGGAGAGGTAAAGATGGGTAAACCCAGGAAGAAAAAGCAGTGGAAAAAAGGTGTGGTGGAAGTGCAGAGGCAGGTAGACTAATACCTCTGTCTCCTTCCCCAGGCTGGCTTACAATCACAGCCAGTTGCTGCCGTCTTCCTCCTCTTTCATCTTCCTCTTTTCTCTTCCTCCAGCCCTCAGTCGGACTGGCAGAGCCGACCGTGGTTTCGTTCAGTGTTGTTTGCTCTGCTGTTCGCTCCCTCCCTCCCTCCTCCAGCCTCCAACACATCAGCCGCTGTGCTCCCCCATGTCTCCCTCACTTGCGTCAGAGGCAGACAGAGACGGCAGACCAAGTCGCTACATGCCTGGTTTTGCCGAGCCTTCTATGACAGATCTGCAATCCACCCAACCCTGTCATTGTTCACGGTGTTTGATGTAGTTTCTGTGAAAGACACGTCGTATCCATGACTCTTCTCCTGTTTAATGAGGCGTCACGTCTAACGCTGTACCTTGAACAGAAACGTCACTCAGTGTTGCGTCTTTGTAAGGAATTTAACAGAACAAATGATCCTGTGAACAGCATCGAATATTTAAAAAAACATGTTCAGCTTAACATTAAATTCATATTAAGATTCTAACCTCCACTGATCATATCACCATGAGATCAGGTCTCATAAATCGCCCCTCCTCTTGTGTCCAGGTGAGAAGCTGCGTGTGCTGGGCTACAACCAGAATGGAGAATGGAGTGAAGTGCGCTCAAAGAACGGCCAGGGTTGGGTTCCCTCCAACTACATCACACCAGTCAACAGCCTAGAGAAGCATAGCTGGTACCATGGACCTGTGTCCCGCAGTGCCGCAGAGTACCTCCTCTCATCCCTCATCAACGGCAGTTTTCTTGTCCGGGAAAGCGAGAGCAGCCCCGGACAGCTGTCGATCTCACTCCGCTATGAGGGGAGAGTTTACCACTACAGGATCAACACAGCCTCCGATGGGAAGGTAGAGTTGAGATTGTAGCGCTGATTTCTGCATCACTCAGTCCATCTCTTCATCCTTTCCTTTGTTAACTTTATTCACACCAACCTCCTGCCTCCTCCTCCTCCTCCCCCCTGTGTCTCCTCAGGTGTATGTGACTTCAGAGAGCCGTTTTGCCACCTTGGCTGAGCTGGTCCACCACCACTCGACGGTAGCTGATGGCCTGGTCACCACCCTGCACTACCCAGCACCCAAATGTAACAAGCCCACAGTGTACGGTGTGTCACCCATCCATGACAAGTGGGAAATGGAGCGCACAGACATCACCATGAAGCACAAGCTGGGAGGGGGCCAGTATGGGGAGGTGTATGTTGGAGTGTGGAAGAAGTACAACCTCACAGTGGCTGTCAAAACCCTCAAGGTAAGAAAGCCCCTGAAATGCATTGTTGATAGCTATAAATATCTTGTTTTTGATGCTTATTATCTTTGCACCTTTGTACCTGTACATAAGCAATGGTTAAAGATCACCACCTGGAGGTGTACTTTGGTATTACATCTAATTATCACCAAAGATAATGTTAGTTACTTGTTCCAAACTGCCATGACAGATAAAAACATCCTCTGTTTTGTCTTTTTTTTTGCATTTTTTTCATTTTTAATAATGACAGGAGGACACAATGGAAGTTGAAGAATTCCTGAAAGAGGCAGCAGTGATGAAGGAGGTGAAACATCCGAACCTCGTTCAGCTGCTAGGTCAGTATATTCGAACACCACTGATTGAACTTTGCTGATAAACCCTTGTATTCATTTAATATGAAAATACAATAATTATTTCAATACAGCCTGACCATAATTGTTGTTGTTAACTGTTTTTTACCTGCTGCGTCTTCCACAGGCGTGTGCACACTGGAGCCTCCGTTCTACATCGTGACAGAGTACATGCCACATGGCAACCTGCTGGACTACTTGAGAGATTGTGATAAGGAGGAGGTGAACGCTGTGGTGCTGCTGTACATGGCCACACAGATCTCCTCTGCCATGGAATACCTGGAGAAGAAGAACTTCATACACAGGTGAGAAAACAGTCCAGTTTTATTGTTTTGTGCATTTGTCCACCTCATCTATCAGAGTTTTCTAATGTCTCTCTCTCTGTCTCACCTCTTTCCTTCCTCTGCTGGCTTCACTGTCCCTCTCTCAGGGATCTTGCAGCGAGGAACTGCCTGGTCGGGGAGAATCATGTGGTGAAAGTTGCAGACTTTGGTCTGAGCAGGTTGATGACTGGTGACACCTACACTGCCCACGCTGGGGCCAAGTTCCCCATCAAGTGGACTGCGCCTGAAAGCCTTGCGTACAACACTTTCTCCATCAAGTCTGACGTCTGGGGTGAGCGAGACACGAGCCAACATCCATATTAGATGTAGATTTTTCTCTCTTATACCTTATTTCCAATGTGTTGATGTTCATCTGTTTTTCTTTTTACAGCATTTGGTGTGCTGCTATGGGAAATCGCCACCTACGGCATGTCTCCGTACCCTGGCATCGATTTGTCTCAGGTCTACGACCTCCTGGAGAAAGGGTATCGCATGGAACAGCCCGAGGGTTGCCCACCCAAAGTCTATGAACTCATGAGAGCATGTAAGTAGTAGCTGTCTTACGTACCTCTTTGTATTTCACCATATGGTTGCACTCAAGTGGGAGGCTGACAACATGAGTTTGAAAATTTTAATCTTTCCTAGATGTCTGTCAGATCTTTGTCATGTCACAATTAATTGCTTTTTTGTTAAAACTTGTCATCCTTTAAGTAGAAAACAGTTTTTAAAAACTATTTAAGTCACAAATAGTCATCAAATACAGCACTTTACTGTGGTAACATGGCATTTTGTCTGTCTCTCTACAGGCTGGCAGTGGAGCCCGTTGGACCGGCCTTCGTTTGCAGAGATCCACCAAGCTTTTGAAACAATGTTCCATGACTCCAGCATCTCTGAAGGTACAGTAACATGCAGCTCAAACCTGCTTTCATTAACATTAAACTCCCAAAATCGCTGTGCTGCTAAAAGGAAAACTGGATCTCATTCAAACATCTCACTTTTCTTCAGTGGAACTGTAGCTGTTTAGTGTGACTTATAAGCTTAAAGGTTATTTTATTTCCATAAAGAAACACTGTCATTGGAGCAGCAAAGTGTTAAAATAAAGAAAAATAATAAGAAGATTAGAATAAGAACTAGATGTGTAAAATTTGAAAAGGATTCCCTTCAAGTGAGTCGAGTTTTTGACCTTTTATTTTTTGCATGTTGCAGAGGTTGCAGAGGAGCTGTGTAAGACGGCCTCCTCTGGTCACTGTGGACCACTGCACTCTTTCAGTCACGACATGCCCCTGTTGCCTTCCAAATCTCGCACACTCCACAAGCACACAGAAAACAAGGAAAACATCGAGGGCGGACTGGACGGACGGCCTGACCACGGCTCTCACAGTCACTCAGGTACAGCCAGACACGCCTCCCGCACTGCCAAACAGTCCGATGCACCACATTATGATTCTGCAGGTACGCCTGAAGACACCGATCCACAGAGTCAGCTGCAGCGCCGCCAAGCCCGCCGTCTGAAGAGAAGAGCAGTCATTTTTCTTCCAAACTGACCTCTGGTGGCTGCAACTGACTTGCATCTTATTGATCATCGATTCCTGTTTCGAGGCAGTTCTGCAAGCACAGCTTCACATCATCCCTACACATCGGCCTCGAATTACCACTGTGTCAGCACTTGATAATATCAGGGAAAAAGATTAATTACTGAGGTTTATGGTTCTGTTTATTCAGCCATAATCCTCAGCTCCCATGTCCATGTCACCAAACACCAATAAAGAATATTAGATAAGATTAATAGAACCATACTACAGAGCAAACATTTATTCAATTAAAACTAATGAAAAAGGTACTGTGTAAGTTTTTACTCTACATTAAATGAAACAGCCCTACATTGTCCCAAAGAACAGATGATCATGGTAGATCTAGTCTAATTTGATATTTTTTTACCCTTTTTAATTGATATTTTCATAGAATACACTCATCTCATGCACAGTTTCTACAAAACTGATTTCAGAATTACACGTGTAAGATTTCAGATTCTTTAAGTATTATATAGAAAAAGTGGTTTCAGCTTGTATATCATGTGAACTTTGGGCTCACTCCCAGTCAAATCAAGCACAAACACGTATCTACATGGTCAACAAACATTGTTACTTGTCTCTGAAACAAATCTGTTTTCTGAAATTAAATGAAGATCTTGCTCATATTGTGTCTTGTCCAATTTTGAAGCATTGCTATTGTTCCCATATCCCACCTAATCAGTACTCAGTAGAACATCATGTATTTAAATTTGCTAACCCTCATATTAAATTCAATCACTGTTGTCTGTTGTTTGTCTTGTCTTGTTTAATTTATTGCTTATTTATTTGTTTTATATTGAAAATAAAATTAAGTTTCATTTGTATATTTGTCTGAAATGTAAAAAGGACAGCCTGCCTTGTTTGCCTTTTTTTTATCATCCCTTCTGCTGCTGCTGTGGTCATTTTCTTTACATAAGTATTTTCCAATAAAATTAAGTGTAGTTTTCATTAAGTTAAAAATGCACAAAATGTTTGAAAAGTTGTGTGAACATGCAAACTGTTTTACGACGTCAAAGCACCAAACAAATCCCATGAAAAATCACCAAGTGTGTATTTGATAACAATGAGACCACACAGATGAAACCGCAGTCAGCATCCTGTTACTTCATGTCAGTGTTTGTGTTGTATTTGTATTTTTTTAAATGGCTATCTCTGTTTTTTATATTTGATGCATTGCATTGAGAAAAGCATGCCTTGTATAAAACAAGAAAACAAACAAAAACAGTTTCCCATCGTGGTTGCAGGTAGAATTGCTGAGGTTCTGCAGTCGTCTCATTCACAAGTCTGCATTCTTTGTCTGGTTAGGGAAAATCTTGCACCATTCTGCATTGATTTAAAGGCCAGCAGAACTGTGATGCATTTGAGCAAAGTTACGCAACAGCCCTCCTAGTAACAGGGTTGGGCAGTCTCTGTTTGGCATTTGTTTTTATGAAGTCCTAGAAGTGTATTCATAATCCTGTCTTCTACAAGGGCAACTTGTAAATCATTTAATTGGTGTGCATGCACATGGTTTGGCCTCAGAACTTTCCATCCATTTTTCTGAAATGTCTTTTCCGTACTCATGAGTCCCTCAGGAGGAAAGAACAGCTTTAAGAGAGAGAGAGAATAGTCCATCTTGGCCTTCAGAACAGCACACTGCTGTCTGATAGATTGAGTGACACTGATGTACTGGCAAGCATATTGAAAGACTGAAAGACCTGAGTGTGTTGCTCTTCATTACCTGTTTCTTGCAGGATATCAGGCAACCTTTAAACAAAGATGGATGTGTTCCTTCTGAGTTCAGCCCAGCTTTGTTTTGTTATTTTAATGCAATCCTCTCTTCTCTTTCTAGGCTGGGCTTCTACTTTGTTTGGAGGGGATGGCCGATCAGGAAGCTCCCCGGCTTTGCCCAGAAAACAGCAACCACGAGATAAATCACCCGGCAGCCTTTTAGATGATGTGCAGGATATGGGCACATTCACACGAGACCGCAAGACGGGTTTCTTCAGCTCCTTCATAAAGAAGAAATCTTCCTCTTCTTCCTCCTCACCATCGTCTCAGCTCCAACAGAACCTCCCGACGCCACCGAAGAGGAGCAGTTCTTTCAGAGAGATGGAAACACAGCCTCACAAGAAATATGAGCCTACTGCTGATTTCAGCGCACCCCCTCCCCTGCCCCAGTCAGACAGCCTTGGTGGCTTCTCTGCCTCTCCCTCTCACTCCCATGGGGAACCCACCCAGAGTCAGTCACGCTGCTGTGGGGCTGCTTTTGGACAGAAACCCTCCGGCGGAGGCCTTGGTTCACAGGTGACTAGCGGCAGCAGTTGGAGCGGGTTGGCTGGGTTTTTCACCCCCAGGCTCATCAAAAAGACCCTGGGTTTACGGACAGGAAAGACAGCCTCTTCAGAGGATGGTGGAAGTATAGCTGGAGGGCACAAACCCTTCCCTAGGTCCAATTCTACCTCCTCCATGTCCGCTGGGCTGCCAGACCTGGAGCGCATGGCTCTGACTTTACCTAGGAACCGCAGTGCGAAACCCCCTCTAGAAAGGACTACATCCACAACCTCTCAGCCGGAGAACGGGGCTGCACGGCCCTCAGAATCTCTCCTGAGGAGGATGGACGAGGGGACTGCACAGATCAGGGAAAGGCCCAAAGCAAAGCTACTACCCCGGGGCACTTCTGTAGGGGTAAGGGCGCCGGGGGTTGGGGGGGAGGTGGGTGATTCAGACAGCGTGTCTCGGGTAAGGGAGGGTAGAGAGGAAAGTGGAGGAGGGCTGGACAGGCAACAGAGTTGGCCCTCCCCCTCAAAGACTTCTAGTTCAAGTGTCTCATCAGCTGCAGCAGTTGCACCGACTCACAACCACAAAGTTCCGGTCCTGATCTCTCCCACGTTGAAGCACAGCCCAGCTGACGTGCACCTGGTCGGCCTAGACTCTCAGGGGAACCGCTTCAAGCTGCTGTCCGAGCACCAAGCAGACCGGGACAGGCCGCGACTCGTAAAACCCAAGTGTGCTCCTCCTCCACCTCCCACTCTGCGAAGCCTGCAACACTCCTGCAGCGGGGACGGAGAGGAGCAGGTGGGAGGAGCACCCGTGGAAGTAAATGGAGACACATTAAAAGGTCACAGGTCAGGGCGAACTTCTGGAGGAGCGACGACGGGCAGACCGTCAGTGCCACCACCACAAGTGCCTCCTGCATCTTCCTCCTCCGGTTCCTCATCTTCCTCCACCACGAACAACACGACTCCCACCAAAATGGCAAACGGAGCCACCACCACTGCCTCCTCCTCACACACAGCCCTGTCCGCCAGCTCCAAAGTGGCACTCCGGCGGACCAGGCAGCAAGCGGAGAGGGTACCCCTGGAGCGGGTCAGTCGTGAGGCCCTGCTGGAGTGTGCTGAGTGCCTGAGCAGCGCCCTTCTCGCCAGCTCCGAAAGCCCCGCCAGCAGCCAGGTGCTGGACGCTGGCCACCAGCTGCTAGACTACTGCTCAGGTTATGTGGACTGCATCCCTCAGATGAGGAACAAGTTTGCCTTTCGAGAGGCAGTGGGGAAGCTGGAGCTCAGTCTGCAGGAACTAAGGGCCTCGTCGTCAGGAGGTGGGGGGCTGAGCGGCGTGGGGCCCAACACTGTACTGGACAACCTGCACAGCTGTATCAAAGAGATTAGTGACGTAGTACAGAGGTAGCCACTGTAACACCACCTGTCACCTCTAACTACCTGACAGATCGCTTAAATTCCCTTTTTTTTTTATGTTTCTGGTTCTGTTGACAGCTTTTTGGGGGACGAAACGAGAAGATTCTCTCAAGTACCTCACAGAAAACACTACAAAATGTAATCTTTTTATTGTTTACAAACAACCATTTCATAAAAAATGCCAGTGTGGACACTAATTTTTGCTCTGATCTGTACATATTGAGAAATGTTTATACCAACATTAATGTGGTTTCAGTCACACCATGAAATGTTTAGCCCCATATCTCCACCAGGCCTCAGAAAGGCCACTTTGTTAAATGAATGTTGAGTGTATCAGCTGTTTGTAGCCAAGAGAGTATCTCACTCTGCTTATCCATCAGTCTATCGCATACCGAGTGAGAGCGGTGGTGGTTGTTCCCGGCCTAACTGAGAATACTAGACAACTGTTCTCACTGACTAAGCTCGAACAGTGTTTCACAAATGCCTGAGTCATCAGTTGAGTGTACTGTGTTTCACAGAAGAGTATTTCACTCGATGTCTGGGAAACTGAGTGACCATAAGCCATTTTTTTAAAAAGCCATTATTGTCTAAAGGATCGGAAAGAGGTTCATGATTCAAGGTTTTGGGGTCTCAATCTGTTTTATTTTGTGTGCAGATGTTTCTTCTAATTTTTATTTTAATAGCTTGCAACTGAGAGTCAGTGTTTTTAAGTACATAGACAAATGTGATAAAATTATAAATCCCCCCCAGAAAAACTACTTTTATTCGTTTTGGATTGAAGCCTTGTTCTTAAGAATAATCTTTGGAAAATAATCAGCTGTTTTGACACTGACATTCCCATTGAGAAAGACTGAAAGGATCACTTGCATTTTTTTGAAAGTTATGTGCATTTTACAAGTGTGTAAATAAACTCAAATGAAACGCTAGGGTTACGTTTCAGTAATACCAAACGCAGGCTTATCAGATCTATAAAAAGAGAAGATAGTGAATCTTTTTTTTAAAATCCCTATAATACTAGAACAAACTGAATGAACGGGGGATGTTTTATTATTATATGCACAGCATTCGTCATCGCTTTAGTGACATGACTGATGTTCACATTAACACAGTGCCACATAAAAGGGGGAAAATCCCCTGAACCCCTAATGCATTTCAATATTTATATCCAGTTATCCTTGCACACATTTCTTCCTTTAATGATGGAGCATATAAGAGTGGAGAGGGAGAGCACAGGGTAGCGCATGAGGAGGTGAATTGGGACAGTATTGCTACAAGTGTCCTTCTGAGTATGGACAGTGCTGGATTCCCTGCAGCCTTGTCATGGCCTCAGTGCCTCAAATTCTTCAGCGTATAAACACTGCGAAATGCAGCGTGCTACTTTACACTAATCACACAGTACTGATCTCTCAACAAACAAACTGCAGTATGTCTTCAGCACATGAGCGATTTGTACATTATTTGGTTCAAAGATTTAAAAAAAATGCTTTCTAGAATGTCTATGTATGAACTTGAATTTTAAATTATTCCTGTTTTTTTTTAATTAAAAGCACAGACCTATTTTGAGAGAAAAAGTTATGTAAATATTTGATTTATTTCATATCCATGAAACAAAAGATTTATGTGTGGTTACAGCATAAAGAGCAATGTTTTTGACTTTAGAGATGTATTGCAAGACTTAGGCTCATCCACCCAGATCTGAATATCTGCTTTATGAATGTATTGTTCTTCCGTTCTAAAATCTGGTCGAATGCTCATCCACATGCTAAAGGTGCCATTCTTTTTTTTGTTTTTTTAAATTTAATTTATTATCATAGTTTTATTGGCCCATTCATCTAATTTTGGTCACACTAGATAATTAAGTCCAGGAACAGCTGCTCTGTTGTTTTGAGCACTAACAAAACTGTGTGCAGCACACACACACACACACACACACACACAACTCATAAATATCTCTATTTTCTTTCTTTGGCTAACATCTTAATGTACACTGGATAAGGCCTCAGACATGTTGGTTCATTGACACAAGTCGCATACGAATACTACCAAGTCTAATCTGTAAACACTGCAAGTCCATGACACTTTCAAATTGCCTGTTAATAACACTTGATGTAATGCCAAGTAAAAGTTTTTGTCAACTTTGTTTTGTGGTGCATTTCATATCATCATTTCATGATCGTCGTGTGTCAGTATAACAGTCAAATTTCTTGCCAAACAGAATCCTTTTGAGACAAACTGATTATTAGTATCTTTTCACTGTGAGTTTCAAATGACACGGACGAAAAAAAATGCCATAGTCTTTTCTTCTTATTATTATTCTTGGTGCCTTTTTGTGAACAAATAATTTACTTACAGAACACCAACACTGCAAGAATTCACAGTCATGACAGTCCATCAGCAAAACACTTTGCGTGCTGTCTTTTCTTTGCCGTGACATTGTGATAAAGACATCACTACATGATGCATTTCTGTGATTTGGAGGTTGACAGTCAAATGCAAACCTGAAAACAAGAGTTGAACTTAGTCTATTTAGATTTTGTATCAAGATTCTCAGTCACTGAGGCCATTTATCCGTGGCTTTTAACACTGTTAGTGCAGCTACACCTGGTTGTGTTTCCTCCAGTGATTAATATGAGTCTGCTGCACTAAAACCCAAGCTGCCAAGCTGCACTGTTGTCTCATAACCTGACCACATCAAAGGTCGTCTCTCTTTATAATTGCCAAGCACCAGTCTGGCCTCTTTGTCTGTTAAGTTTGGATAGTGCATCTCTGTGGAGCAGGTTCCCCTAAAAGCCTTATAAAAAGAGTGAATGAAAAAACCTCTCAGAATCAAACACAGTTCCAGTCTGGACTCCCTTGTTAAGAAATCAAACATCTGGACAGTCAGTCGATGATTACAGTGTCAATAAACTGGTTTGGTGCCAATATCGTCTGTATGTAAAAACTGATGCTGTTTAATATTTAAACTGACCACAAATTTCTGCCCATTCTCATTATCAGTCTTCTGCATTGTCTCTATGTTGCCTGCATGTATCCTGTATCCTGTATTCTGTTTTTTTTTCTTCTAATGTCTCCCTGTTTTGGAGAACAGCTCTGGAGAACGTGTGTACACATCATTATACCAAAGGCCACTTCTTCAGTTGTACGAGTGCAATGTTAACCAACACACACACAATAATGGAATATGTGAATCTAAACAGGGATGAAAAATGGCAGAGATGTTAACATTAACTTTTTTATTGTACAAAATATATATTTTGTGTTTTGTTTTGTTTTGTTTTTTTTTTATTTAAAGCTCACGTTATATTACTGTGAAGTTTTGCTTATCAGTGTTAAGCCTATTGTAAATAATAAAGATATTGATGAATACTGTCTCAGTTTTGGTTGTTTATCTTTCTCCAAACACTTAAATTCATTTTAAACTATCAAAATAAGCATCTTGGATGCTTTTTTTAAAACGACTGAATTAGTACTGAGGAAGAGAAATTAAATCGTAGCTAATACATCTAATAAAAGTAATTAAATTCATTTATCCTATTACTCGTTTCAGGTCCAATTTTGATTCTTCTGCTTTAGAGGAAATATTGTTAATTTAACTCCACAATGTTTTTTTAAAAGCTTTTTGGATGAAGAATTTAAATATAAAAAATTTTAAATATAAAACATAATCTTTTAATAAAATATGATGTATCATTAGGAATTAAACTATATATAAGTAGTGAAAATTACCGTGATCCTGAGCCCTTTCAAATACACTATTAAAGCACTGCTTACAAGTTTAAGCATCAAAAAGTTTTGGTCCAGCAACATAATAATGTGCAGAGTATTTTTAGTTTTAATGATTCATGTACATTTTGTTGCTGAAACTTATGAATTATTTGTTTTGCTACAATGCTTATCACGTCCATCCCTTTATCACTTTATTAGCGTGTACTTATTTAATTGAGACTGTACTTTTGAATTCAACCTGCATTTTGTTGCATTCAGCTACTGGTTATATTCTATTTTATGTTAGTTAGCTGTTAGTGCTTTACATTGCTTTACATTATGTGAATTTCTCATTGGAGATCAATAAAGTATCTATCTATCTATCTGTCTATCTATCTATCTATCTATCTATCTATCTATCTATCTATCTATCTATCTATCTATCTTTTAGGTGGGGGAATGTAACAAAGTTCATTCATTCTCAAGTGCTGTATCAAAGTATCTAAGTGCAAATTTTAAATATTTACTTTAACTTCTTCTACAGTTCAGAGGGAAATATTGTAAAATTCCGGCACCGCTACATTTGTTTTTCAAACCAAAATATCTGCATACAAAACATATGAAGAGCTTGTTGTTCAAATTCCAGTCCAGATGTGAGAGGATTCTGGCATGTTCGTTGCTGCTTCAAAATGTACTAGCACTATGAGTGCACAACTGTTACTTGTAACAAGGTATTTTTACAGTGTTTTGTTAGTGTTGTTACTGAAATATGTCCTGGCATACATAAAAACCTTCAAAATATGATAAAGCTTGAGCAATCATACTGAAAAAAACATTAGGACTTCCTTTTGAAAAGCTTTGTTATCTAGGAGATGTCATATTGACTGCATGTTTATGCACTGAGACAATAGTGGGTGTGACCATTGTGTTGTCTCTCAGTATAATGTAAAATTCACAGGTGACGCTGACCACAAATTCAACACATTTGATTTGTGGGAAAGAAATATTAATATTTTTAAAACCTTTCTGGAAGCTTGGCATGCTGCTACTGTCTAATTTAATAATTTGTAGAACCTGCAAGTACTGTAAAAGTGCTTATATCACATATGAGACTGACCATGTGCGGGAGAAAATACAAATTATAGTTTATTGTTTCCAAAGGCTTTGCAAAGTATTCATTTGTCAATCAATTTTTATCAAAGGAATATTGATAGCATTTTTGACAAAAACAAAAAAGAAAATCAATTTAAGGAGAAATTATGCAGGGAATCATACTTCTTCAGGACAGAAATGAAAAAACAAGACCCACAATACAGTTAAAATGATTATCCTTTATCTTCTTTGTTTTTTTTAAGCATGAGAGTTCATCGTGGGTCCAACTTCAGTTTGAGTGGTCGTTTTGGTGCTATTAGGCCCAGGTTGTCAATTTCCACGGGGATCTGAAAGAAAATTAAATGGAAAATATAAACATATGAAAAGTTGTAATATTTAACCTTGTCTTTTTATATCTGGAAATGCAGCATCACAGATGTAGAAACTTTATGCAAAGAAGAGATTGCCTTCAGGTGCACTTTTTCAGAAAATATAGTTTATTATTTTCTTTTTCAAAGTCTGAGGTTGTGGCTTCTGATTTATAAACAGATAATGACCAGTGATTTGTTACCTTTAACATCATTATAATCCTTTATATTACTGTCGAACTAGCATGGAATAACATTTGGATAGGATTACTAATATGATGTAAAAAAGAAATAACAAGAGGAGCACATGTAGTCTTACCTCAGTCTCCTTACACACAGAGAAGCTGTACCTCTGGAGGATCTCCACCAGTGCTAGTTTCATCAACACCAGAGCAAATCGCATCCCTATGCAGTTCCTTGGCCCTGCCCCAAAAGGCATGTATGTGTATGGATCAATTTTGTCCTTGTTTTCCTTGCTGAACCTGAGTATGCACACACACACACATAAATTATGGGAAAAAAACCTTGCAAAGCTTATGTGTATTATGTGGCTCTTTTCCTTTTTTGGTAAACCTTAACAAATAAATTCAGCCAATACCTCTCAGGCTTGTATTTCTCCGGCTCGGGCCACAGCTCAGGGTCCCGGTGCAGGGGCCATGTGGGTGTCATGAAGATCATACCTTTTGGAATAACAAGGCCATTTATTTCGACAGTCGCTTTGGCCACTCGCTCCAGACGTGGAGCAATGGGGAACAATCGGAGAGACTCGTTGACAACGCTATCAAGATAATCCATCTGCATCAAGGCGTTGTAATCAATTGGAGCCTATAAACAAAGAGACACACATGAAATGCTATAAATTCTTAGTAATGCTACTCAGAAGACGACTACAACTCTGTTAGGCAAAGTTATTAGGTACACACAGTGGACATAAAAAGCCAGAACGTGTCCAGGTGTACTCTGATGTTAGGGTAGGAGGTACTGTAATTATTTCACAAGTTGATAATTTTTTTTTCTGCCAATTAGTCAAGCATCACCATCTGAAAACACACGCACAAGCATTTGCATTTGTACAACAACCAAAAGGAGCTGCCTGTCTGAAATGACCTGTGATTGGCCAAAGTCTCTCCTCATCAGCTAGATTTTTTTACAGCCAGTAAACAAAGTCAAAAGGTCCAGAAGTCTAGTTTTTTCTCACACCATTTTAATTACACTATGCTGTGATTATAATGTGTTTTTTTTTTGCTTTGTAGTTGGTGTGAACCAAAGTAGAACTATACTAAAAGGAAATATTTGACTTGATGTCATCAGGTGGACAACACTAATGGTAAATATAATTGTTAATGTTGCCTAATGTGTAATTAAGCATGTTTTCCATGAGCATTTCATAAGGTGTTAGCACTTTCAGACATCTGGGCATTACTTCCGTCAACACTGCTACAATTACCCTGAGTACACTAAGCTCAGCGAAGTGTTAATGTCGTGGACGAAGACTATGACGAAAAACATTCGTCAGCGAACCTTTTTCGCGGATGAAAACTACATAAAAAGTCAGATATAATGACGAAGACTGTGACGAAATGTAACTGACACTTTAGTCAACGATTAAAAAACGAGACGAAAATGTTAGGGCGGGACGAATGGAGAAGAGATCCAATTAAAACTACCCTTTTTGTGGGACGAGTTAGGAAGAAATACAAGAGTTAAACCTTGAACGCAGCAGAAGGTACGCACTTACAGGAGGAGGACCAAGACGAGTTTGCAGAACTTCACACAGTTTCGAAGACGTTTTCACGACAGTGAGGTTGTTTACCTACATTATATGTAGTTGTGTTTAGTTGTACAGTCGTTAGGTTGTTTACCTACATTATATTTAGTTGTGTTTAGTTGCACTGCTTTGGTTGATTTCACTTGAGTTCGCTCGTTCGCAACACGCTAACAACAATAAGAGTGTCACATGTATTGCATATCTTTTCAGGAAGCATACATATTTTTCAGGGAGAGCAGGCCCTTATGCTTATTATGTGAGATTATCTTTTTTTGAAAAAGCCGTAGTCATGTTTTTTACATTAAGAATAAAATAAAATACATGTTTTGTATTACAGCCATTAAATCTGGGTCTGTATTGCATTTTAAAACCTTAATACCAGTCCATAACAGACTGATGGATACCTCCAATGACGAGAAATACTATAGAAAAATGTAGTCGACTAAAATCTGCTAATATTTGGTCTAAAATATAGACTAACACTAGACTAATACTAAAAGAGTTATGACTAGACTAAGACTAAAACTCTTATGATATTCAATCAACTAAAACTAGACTAAGATTAAAAGATTTCAGATGACTAAAATATGACTAAAACTAAATGGTGTGTTATTCAAAAGACTAAAACTAAATCAGAATTTCCTGTCAAAATTAACACTGGTTCAGCGTACATGATAAATTAAAGTTCTTGCGTGGTTTATAATACTTGGGTTGTATCAACATAGTTGAATGCACTTATTTTAATTTACTTTGGATGAATGCATCAGCTTAAAAAATATAATGTGCTAATGTGATCATTTATTATATCTGTGGCTTTGTGAACTTTTTAGAATCTCTGCCCTTAAGAGGGCAAAAATCAATAAAATCAACCACAAATTAATTATTTTCAGACCTCGGTGCTGATTTAAACCTTGTCCCCATTCTAAATATACCTTGTTAGGGAAAGTAGAGTCAATCTCTTTCTGCAGCTTTTTCATGATATCAGGGTGTGTCGCCAGATTGTAAGCAGCAAAAGTGAGAGAGGTGCTGGTTGTTTCGTAGCCGGCAAACAGGAAAATCATGGCTTGAGAAAGGATCTCGTGATCACTTAATCCTGGGGAGACAACAATGAGATATGGCTTAGAGTAGCTGTAATTTGTGCTTATAAGTATTTTTAGATATTGTTTGTGTGTGTGTGTGTGTGTATGTGTGTGTGTGTGTGTGTGTGTATATGTGTTACTTTTATCCTGATTTAATCCATTGGGTGTGGCTTTCTGGGAGTCAATCATCAGCTGCAGGAAATCTATTCGACTCTAAAAGCAGACATACATAGGATGGCTTTAATTATACCTATGACTTTGCTGATACACATTTGTACATACACATACATGTGCATAAAGCTATACCTTTTGCTTGCTTGTCTCTCGATTAGTCTTGATCTTCTGGAGTGCAGAATAAAAGAAATTCGTGACAGATGAAGGGAAAAGAGAAATCTCAAGCTTTTCAAAAACAGGGCCCATAAAAGGAAAGAAAGCTGTAATAAAGCAGAAAACAACACATCTATCAAGGACACAGAAAAGACAGTGACCGCACTGACTGTAAACTTTTACAATAGATTACCAAGCACTGACATTATTGGTTAACCAGCCAGGTGAGTGGAACAATAACATATAGCTGCTTTTTACAGAAATGAAATAAATGATGTACCTATAATGATGATGAGAGGGTTAAGAAAGCTGAACTTCAGCATCTTTTTGATGTTAGTGACAAATGGATCAGATGGGTTGTTGAGTGAGTCTATGTTTACACTGAAGGATGTGCTGGTTACAACATCCATACTGTAGGGTCCAAAGAACCTAAAGAGCACAAAAGCCCATCAGATGTTCTTTCATGCTTAAAGTGAATTATGGAAAAATTTTAAATTGATGGAAAATGTTGATGAATAAATGGTCTTACTCCTTCAGTTCTATGGGCTCATTCTTGTCGGCCTTCTTCTTCAAGTTGCTGACCAGGATAGCAGAGTGTTTTTTCATAATATCAAACATCTGAGGCACAAACAAGAACAGAGAGACAGAAAAACCTGTCAAAACCACACGGGGCAACTGCAATACTGGAAAATATAATATACAGTAAAGTTCCTGTTGGATCTAGTTTAGCCCATCTGAACCTGGGGGTCAAAAAAAAGGGTTCCAGGATAAATCTGAAAGGTCAAAAGGATAAAAGTACTTTAAAAAAAACCCTGACATTCTGTCACAAAAATTAAGAGCCCAAAACCTGAACAGAAATCGTAGAAATTTTAAATCCTACGTTTTTAACACCTCTGTCAACTTAAGGGTATATCGAAGATATTTTAAAAAAAAAAAAGTTATTAAGCTTTTCAGTTTTCATTGAATTGTGTGGTCGTGCTAAAGTGTCTAATTAATTTCCATGTTTCATCTTATAACAGGAAGTGGTTGAATGTACATGGCCAAATCTGTCTGAGACCTCACATGTTTGAGATGAGTCTTGGCCTGAGGGCATCTACCGATTCTGCAGGGAGCTCAAGTACCTTTGCCTTATTTTAAGGCGTTACAAGCCAAACAGGTTGGTAACCACTTCTCTAGGGGGATTCTGGTAAAGTTAAAACACAAATCTGGCTGTATAATATTCTGTTCAACACATAATACAAGGCAGTGGACGTACAGAGCAGAGGACTGTACCTCTTTCAGTCTTCCTGAGGTGAAGGAGGGAGAGAGGATACCGCGGATCCTCCTCCACTGGTCATCCTCAGCGATAGACACTGCATCGTACAGTGGCCCGTTCAGATAGAAGTTCTGTAACACAGTAAGGAAGTTCAGGAAGTGATACACTTAAAAGCAGCAACTATAACACATGGTTGAATGTAGTATATAGTGAAAATAAGAGTGCTTACTCTGCGATTTGTGAAAAAGGAGTAACACTCCTTTATCAGAACAGTTTTTATCATCGCAGGGTCTGTGACACACAGCACAGGCTGGCGGCCGTCAAAAATACTAAAAATGAAAGGAACAAAACACTTAAATGATAAAACACTAATAGAGATTTGGACCTATACAAATCTATCCACACAAATTATTAAAATTCACATATTAAAAACTTTAAATAAAAAATGTTTCATGTCAGAAGACATGCAACTCTAAGAACAAGAATTGGAAATATGCACTCAGAAAAAACAAGCACACACATTCTGTACAAAATTCAGGCTTACCCCCATATTTTCCCATATTTCTTGAAGCAATCCAGGTCAAAATTAAAGATTCCCTAAAAGAAATGATAATAATGTAAGGATTCTCAATTTACCATTCCTCTCCAGTCCAATTTCATATGGTGGGCATTAATGTGGCATCAGAAGTCATATTTAGATTTTTAACACATATTCTGAAGATAAAGGATACAGGGACTAGAAATGGATTAAGTGCAAGGTGCATATTAACATAATATATATTTTTATTTTCAAAATGACATAGTAGTGAACTATCATAAAGCATTAGCATACTAATAAATATCATCGTCCTTATAAACATATATATACATAAATAAGTACATTGGCATTTCATTGTATCAACAAGCATGGTTTACATAACAACAGAAACGATAACTTACGTAAACATTTCACAACCATAGATTTGAAGTCTACAAAAAAACCCTATTAATTAATTATTTGTGTGTAAATTTAATAAATAAATGTAATGTGAATTTCTCTTGGAGATCAATAAAGTATCTATCTATTGTGTGTTTACCAACTTTTCTATATCCCAGCATATTGCCGAAAATAGGGACTGGTTTGGGACCAGGGACACCCATTTTCTTAAATGTTCCGTATGACCAATAGGCATACCTGTGTAACAAAAACAAAAAAAAATTAAATCAAGATTTAAAAAATAAAAAAGAATCAGAAAATAAGAGATCTCTATCTTACACAATTACAGAACAAGCAACAAATTCCAAGGACACAATATTAAACACTTACACAAAGAACAATGTGATGAAAGCAACCAGGAGGGTCCATGTCTCAGCGGAGAAGTAGAGGAGGTCCATCTTTCCTTGTTTCCTCTCCTCTCTCAATGCAGGAACAAGCTTCAGTAAAGCCCCAAATCATGGTTGCACGCTTTTATCTCCTTTATAACTCTGTTACATAAGTAGGCATGTGTGTGTGTGAGAGTTGAACCAATGAAAGCCTAGCAATGTCACGTAAATCATTAACCAAGTGTCATTTTTCAAATAACACACTTTATCATTTCTAATAATTATATAGCTCATCAATCTGCAAACACAAGTATTATATTGCAACTTTTATTAGAATTTCTTCATGGCTCTCCTGGTGTAAGTTGACAAAATATAAAAACAAAAAGATCATTAAACCGATGTTTTATTGAACGTATGAAGAGAAAAGTACTCAGGTGTTCTCACACCCTAACTCTAACCCTAGCTCACACTTAGGAGCATAGGTGACAGAAATCCACACACTTTTCCTCTTTTTTTGTCCTCAAAGTTCTTCTTTTTCTGCACAGATGAAGCCATAAGCTCCTCCTTGGTGGAAGGTCTGAGTACAGAGTTCAGAGAAAGGCTGCGATCACAGCAACTTGGTGGAGCAAAAGAAAACCATGAATTACCTTCCTTTCTTCTCCTTGGAGACATGGATTCTACTGATCACATTCATCTACCTATTTATCAAGTAAGAGTCAAAGATTTATTTTGATCGAAGTATTTGTCCCTCAAGTGAAATTGGTCACTGAAAGGAATGCATTGAAGTTTAACCTCTGAGGTAAAAAGTACACAATGTTATACAGACAGTACTTAAACACATGATTTTATGTTCTGCACAGGTATGGCTCCTGGAATTACGGGGTTTTCAAGAAGTTGGGAATCCCAGGACCAAAGCCCCAATTGTACTGGGGCACCGTTCTTAAAAACAAATCCCACGTATGAAAGTTTTAAAATTTAATTTACTTTTTTTTTAAAAACCTTTTCTTGTTATTTGAATTTAACAATCTAGACTGTGTTTGTAAGGATACAGACAAATATGTATTTTGTATTTGTGATAAAAATGATTTCTGTCACAAGGTTTACTATGAAGCTGACAAGGAGTTTTCTGAACAGTATGGGAGAGTATGGGGGTGAGCCATCCGTACTTTACCCTTTAATGTATAATTAACACTAAATGGCAAAAATGTAAAGGTGTGTTTGTGTATATGTGCAGAATGTTTGAGCTAAAGAAGCCCATGCTGGTTGTGATGGACCCTGACATGTTGAAAACCATCTTGGTGAAGGAGTGCTTCACCTACTTTCCCAACCGACGGGTGAGAACACACACACACACACACACAGAATAGAGCAAATGACAGCAAAAGACACTGAAAAGTCATACAAGATCATTTAATTCTTGACTGGGGCAAAGTGTAGGAACTTGTGAGAACCTGTTTTAAAGATTAGAAATCAAGTACTGCCAGGTCATATAAGTGCAAAGGTCTAAGTTATCGTCTCAAGATATTAACACACGTGATTCCATTTAAAGACAATATAAAAGGTTTCAGCCATGCTAGGGACCTGGTGAGGCTGCGAAGTTCGGATTACATCCCAAAAAACTAAATTTTCTGATGACAAACAGAGAGACAATGTTTCTCTCTTTAGATAATAACCACCATTGAAGCTAAAAAATGGAAGTTCAAAAAAAGATCAAATCAAATCAAATCAAACTTTATTTATATAGCACTTTTCATACAAAATAAAATGCAACTCAAAGTGCTTCACA
>JAQMCX010000046.1:1324974-1377199 GCA_029814765.1 Acanthurus leucopareius
TCTTATGGTAGCTTTAATTTCTACTATCTCTCACACTGTATTACTTTCCACCTTTTGTATTGCAACTGTTGCACAGCATTTCCCTCAGGATAAATAAAGCTTCTTGAATCTGAATCTTGAATCTTGAATCTGAGTTTTTGCAATTGTAATTGCAAAATTAGTCTCATTCACTACATCAGTAAAAGCCTACTTTTACTTTAATGCACAGAAAAAAATAATAAATTTATAAAAAATAATAGTATAAAAGTCACAGCAATTTTTCTGCATGAAAACTTTTAGTACTTATGATACAGTTTCTCCAGATTATATGTGCATATTCTTACTTTATTGACATTTTAAACGCATGACTTGTAGAAGAGTATGCAAAGCACTGTTAGACTTTTGCTTACATAGTGAACCTTAATACTTCCTCCAATACTACCATGAGGTCAATCAGGCATCCTGGATGTGGAGTCCATCATCACCGTCATCTTCATCTTCATCATCAGTAGCAGCAGCATCCTGCCGTGACGCCGGCCCACACCTTAACCGACTCCTCCCCAATCGTAGCCTATTGTAAAGATGGCGTCCATCATGGAGGGGCCGCTTAGCAAGTGGACTAACGTTATGAAAGGCTGGCAGTACCGTTGGTTCGTTTTGGACTACAATGCCGGTCTACTGTCATACTACACGGTAGGTTGTTTTCCATGGTTGGTCAGTGCTGAACTGATTCGTTTACAGGTTTGACTAGAAGTTATCGCTGGTTGTCAAGCTCAAGTGGGATAAGGGCCTATGTTTGTCAGGAGTTAGGAGTCTCAGCTGGCACGTAGAGGCGGGTTTATTTGATGACAGATCCTTACATTGGCCAATAGGAACGGTTCTCGAGGACCAACTGACGAATCGAATGTCAGTATTTTTTCCACACTTCCGCTAATGTTGCTAGCTTTTTTAGCAAGACTAAAAGCTGATATGGAAAGACTCGTCGGACCTGAAAATAGTTGACAGCATTAGAGGAGAGGGAGGTAGAATCATGTCTGTAGGTGAGACCCCCAGTTGTGCCCTGTAGTTGAATAAGACTGGACACTCTTGCTTTCCTAGAAACATAGATAACAGACATCGCCGGATCAGTCAGTGTTGCTAGCTTTCAGTTAAAGCTAACGTTAGATTCTTTTTTTTTTAAAAACCAACGGCTATCAATTCACTGGACTTTGATTCGGAAGAGAAGCTAGGAGCTAATATCGAGAATAAATAAGACCAGAAATCTTCTTTCTTTATGTTAATGAAACTAGTTGTACAGAAGATAACAGTCAAGTGCTTTGCAGTTCTCAGAAAGTTAACTGAGTCGTCAAAGCATTTATTTATCTTATGATTTAACTTGTTTAACAGTCATTAGGGTCGCCTCAGTAGCGATGGAGTCCGTTAGCTAAAAGGAATTTAACGTTGAGTCAAAAAATTTGTAACAGACACCAGCCTGAACACAAACTAAAGGATGCTTTTGTTTGGGTAACTACTTGAAGTATTCACAGTGATAATAGAGATATGGTGCCCGGTGACATGTGACATCGAGCCTGCGGTTATTGTTCATTGTAGAGCTCCAGATACAGAGGCGTCATCTTACCAATGCTGCGCGTGTCTTAAATAACAAAAGATTATAGTCTCGTGCCATAATCTCATCAATGGAAGATTTCAAATCGATATTAGAATAAGATTCTTTCAGCAGATTCAAAACATCAAGTTGGTTTGTGGATGAACAGAAAATGGCATCACTTTCCATCCTAAAATGACAACTTGTTGGTTTCAGCTCCCCTTTTCTCTTTATTCTATGATAATAACTCAATGTCTTTGAGTTTTTGGACTGTTTTTTAGCAATTTAAGTATGACTTGTGCTTTTCTTCAATAGTGTAATAAGCAAAATCAACTGTTTTCTGACTTTTTAAAATCAGAATAATTAATTGGGGAAAAGTCTGCAGACTGTCAGGAAAAATAATGATCAGTTGCAGCCCTGTTGATGAATAACAAAATGTATCTGCAGGTTTTATTCAGTCATTTTTATCATCATTTAATTTCAATCACAACTGAGTTTAAGTGATATAACTTTAGTCATCTTTTTTTCCTTTAATAAGTGTATAGTTTTTGTCAATTTTTCTTCTTTATTCATTTATTTATGAAGCACCATTCGAAAGCAGATGTAGGGTAAAAACATAGAGATAACTAATACACTAAATACATCAAAATTAGACAGACAATGAGCATGTATGTACAACATCAAGCTCCTGAAAGCAAGGCAGCCCAGTCAGAATATCTTAAGTGAAAAAAAGCCTGTGTAGATAATTTCCTTTGAGCACCGTCTAGCACAGGTGGGAGCATAAATTTTAAAAACTTTAAAAACCCTGCTCTGCAAGCTGAGTGTATTAATCCTCATTTATTCTGTTGTTGATGTACAGTCAAAAGACAAGATGATGCGAGGATCCAGGAGAGGCTGTGTGCGACTCAGGGTAAGATTCACTGAATTCAAGCCAATCTCATCCTCACAGCTGTTTTTGATAAACTAACTCCATACTCTGCATGCTTGTTCATGTGTAGTGTTGACCAGAGTGCAAAACAACACATGACATGTATCACTTTCTGTTGATGTTTGCTTTGTCAATGTAGTATCTCTCTACGTAGGCAAAAGTGTGGTGCACTGCATGCAGTATCATGTGTTGATCATCTATTTTAATAACTGCCTTGTTTGTCCTGATTTTTATTTGAATTTAGCAATGTCCACTAGATGGCAGCAGATTTTTCTATATATGTTGTAACTGCTTCTCATCAGGAGAGGGAGGGAAGATTCTTATCAAATCTAATAAGGTTTTCGGGTGACCTGACCTACATTACTACTGATAGAGTTAGCTCTCATTTCTTGAAAATGTAGGGTGTTGTATCAGTCCTGAGAAGAGCCAGCAGAGGCACAGACTGCTGGGATTACACATACTTGCTTAAGTCAACAAACTCTAAAACACTCAGGATTACATGTTTCTCTTTTCCTGTTGAGGCTGTTTTGAGTCAAGCCAGTTAAAAGAAACTTCAAAATGGTGCCTCCTTTAGGTCTTTTGCTACTTATCTGACCTTTTCTGGCCTGTCAGCTTCATATCAAGCATTTGTCTTTTCATTTTTTAAATCAAGGTGTTAAAATATCTCTACAGTTTTTACAGAGACAGAGAGTTGCGAAAGCTGTATGTTATGCCACCACACCTGTTTTTTGACAGTAATGAGCAGTTTCAAAATGTTTCCTTAAATCTCTCTGAATGGAGGAAGTGTCACCTGAAACTACCCTAAAAGAGGATCTCGTATCATTTGTGGATACAAATTAATATGTCCGAGGTTTCTGTTCAGGGTGGATTAATGCAGCCCTACTTTTTGGATACAACTATATGCATCATAAGGATAAAAAAATGAACCACTTTTAATTAAATCCTGTCATTTAAATCTTTTTTTTTTAAATATTAAATTGGAATTGTATTTTGTTTTGATTCCCACTAACAAAAAAGAAAAGAGGTTTTAATCTAAAAACATCTCTTTTAATTCAAAAACAAATGATTAAATCTGTGAAACCTCTAAACACTTTTTACAAATTTTATGAAATAAAAAATAAAACACCTTGTCTGTTTATCAAACCCTGATGTGGACTGTAACGGACATGTGTAGTCTTCTTTGAATGAATTATGTGTTTCACTTTTTTTTAACCAGGATCTTGGCTAAGACTGACAGCAGGAAAAAAAAAAGAAAGGAAAATAAAAAAGTATTGATAAAGATGCAAAACAAAACCATAAAATATTACGATATACAACGACTGACAGAACAAAGTGCAGTGTAAACATGCCCTTAAAATGATTAGTTTAAGCACTGACATCCTCAATATTCTGTCTGCACTGTAATATGCTTGTAGCAGGTTTAATCAATAAGTTTTGAAAGTAAGTATTTTGATTGACGATCATCAGCACTAAAGTAATATATGTTTTTGTGACCACTGGTTAATTCCACCACAGACCTGAAACTTCGGTGTAAAGCTATGAGCCAGAGACTGTTCCTCATTTTGGGGAACAAAGCCAGTGCTACCAAAGGAGTCAGCTGTCTGGGACTTTTTAGTCTTACAATTCATATTAAAAAGAAAATAAAAGTCAACTCTCTCTAATCAGAGGTGGATGACTGGCCTTCCCCAACCAGAGTCAAATATGTGCTCTAGGAGCTGTAAAATAATCAAAATAAACCCATCTTTCATTTTTTGCCTTTACTGGCTTACACTCGTTGGAATATGTATTCATATCATGTTCATTCCAAGCTCCTAAGTTTTTTGATAAAAAGCTTCTTTTGGATTTTTTCTCCCTAAGCTTTTGTTGCACTTTCAATAATAAGATTTTTTACATGTTAAATGGAAAATTGACCCCAATTGGTGCTTTACGGGGCTTAATTTTAGAAACTTTTTGTGTTTTTTAAACTGAGTATGCCCCATGAACTCTCCTTAGAAGCGGCAAAGACCAGCTCAATATTGTTGTGTGATGAAACATGAAAATCTATTTAATAAAGTCTGACTGCAAAACATTTTACAGCTGTTAGTATGTTTTTATTGTTTTTTTCTGTCTTTTGTAGAGGTTGTTTGGATTATTTGCAGGTTTGCTGTATGAGTCACAGTCCATGTTTCTGCTGCAAAGAACTAGCGTCCCCGCTAGCCAGCAGGCAGTTCTCTGCAGTTCTTTCTCTCCTGTTTGCTGCTGGCTGCTGTTCCCTTGTGTCTGTTTCTCTCCACCCTTCCCTGTCTTTTCTCCTCCTTCCTTCACCCAAATCCCTCCTCCTCCTCCCCTCCCTCTTTCTGTCCCATGTTCCAAAAGACTGCAGTTGGATATGTGTGTCTGAAGGAGAAACACAGTGATTAAGAGACAGAGTTGATACCGCAAGAGGAGCTTTTGGAGGAGAGAAAGTGAGGGTAATTTATGAAAGAGAGTTGGTCAGGGTCTGCTGGAACATGTGGACGGCATGATGGTAGAAATGGAAAGTGGAAAATGACGTCCCTCTGTCTGACTGCCTGCCTCTCTCCCTCTCTCCCCCCTCTCTCTCTCTCTCTCACTCCCTCTCTTTCTCTTCTCTGCTTGCCCAGGGAGCTGTGATCGGCATTGATGACGAGGACGACAGCACATTCACCATCACTGTGGACCAGAAGACTTTCCATTTCCAAGGTGAGACGTCCCTCCTTTTCCTTTTTGCTCTCACATACCCCTTAATCCCTGTGTCACTAGTGCCGTCGTCCTTTTTCTGTGCGATCTCTGTTTTGAATCCAGCCCTGCTTTTCATTTGCTCTCTCTCTCACTCTCTCTCTCTCACTCTCCCTCTCTCACTCACTCACTCTCTCACTTACTCACTCTCCGCCTTTTTAAGACTTGGATTGATCTGCACTAATGCCAGGAAACACATGCGCACAGTCATCTATACAATGTCAAAGCGTTCTGCATGCATCTGAGCTTTTCCTCCCCGTGAAACCTCTCTGCGAAGTTGGACTGTCACATATTTCTGTAGATTTGTTCTGCTGCAAGCGAGTCAGATTCCTCTCGATCACAACAAGCAAGTAAGGCGCTTTTTTTTCCTCAGTCCTGCTGACTGTGACTGAGGAGGAAGATTGCTGCTTGTGTGTCTCTGCAGTTGAGCCAATGGGAATATTAAGGGAATATTGCTGAGCTGGAAGCTGAGTTCAGGTCTCTTCTGGATGCTTCTGCTATTCGTCCTTTGGTACCCCACTGGCGGTGCTTGCTATCTACAAACCAGTCACTTCATAGGGACAGGATTGACTCCCAGCTACAGCATCGCTACTTCCAACCCTGGCAACCCCTCCCCTCTTTTTTGAGAGGAAGCTGTCCTGTCCTGTACACCGCAGACACCTTTTTCTATACTCTCACACCACCAGGTCTTTAACTAACCTCCTCCACCTTCCCTCCATCTCTGTCCTTACATCTTTAACCTCCCCGCCAACACCAAACCCCTCACACTTCACCACCAGCACTCCCCTTCACCTCCTCCCCGAGGGTCACCAGCCACAGTCCATGGGCCCCCCGCCCCTCTCACCACCTCCATGCCCTCTCCCATGTCTGTGTTCCGAAGCTGTATGCTGTGGTTCTACAAACGAAAGGGTAAGGAGAAAACCATGCACGTCTCACGGTCCACATGCATGCCGGTCCCAGGCAGAAGGATCCAGAGGAGGCATTATTTGTTTGTTTTCCGGGACGTGCAGTTCGGGTGGAGTGGAATGTTGCATAGCGCTTAGCTCTAGTGGTTTGTTATTGAGATTCAAGGACAGTTCAGAGGAGCATGAAGTTAATTGCGTAGTTGCTTTCAGCTGTGAGAAATGATAAAGGAGAGAAGAGTGTGTGCAGCGTCCTGAGTCGCTGAAGTGTTTACACAGACTAGGTATGTCGTCCTGTTCTTCACTGGCGTGGCTAAGCAACTGTATAATCCATAAAGATAATAATCTCTGCATGCTAATTTATAGGAGTTTGTTTAGTTGTGTTTTGGAATCATCGAAATCTGAGAGACTTCCTCGATCAGCAATGCATCCAAATTTTAACTGTAATTTTAATTCAGTGAGTCAAAATTTAAGAAAATAATTTGGATTACCTGTCATAAAGCAGTAACGAAAGAAGATTTTATTTGACAGGGTGACTAGTTTATATTAAAGGGCTGCAATGACAGCAAAATGTGTAAAGTAAAATGGACAAAGTTACAAATGACAGTCAGCTTTTCTGTCAGCTGTATCAAGTCTTATCTTTAAAAGGAGTATGTCCTTGTGTAGGACGGTCTTTGCAGCACCCCAGTGATCATTTTGAGCCTTTTATACATAAAAATTGCTCAATACCTCAGAAAAAAGCCCCTTTCTAACTCAGCCTTTATCACACAGAATCAAACAACATCAGCATAATAACCCCAGTGTGCCATTTGAATATTATGGAGGCATGATGGGCCAGAGATGTAACAGCATCATGTAGTTTCATGCTAAACACATCAGGCAGCACGTTCAAAACAATAACAACGGCATAACGTAGCATAACCATAATTTGCGTTTCTCTTACATGGCACTCAGTCCCATCCTCTTTGGGGACTAAGAAGCTACCAGACCTAGTCCCCCCCCCCCAACCTCCATTTTTGGTTGCTGTTCATCCTTTTTACATGAGCCACTAACTTTTTGCCACCTTTTTTAAACTTCCCGCTTGTGGGTCGCACACTTATCACGTCGTCAAAACATTACACACTGTCGCAGAGTTCAGGATCAGTTTTCATACAAATATCAGATTCAGTGCTTTTACTACCTTTCTTGCCAATCCAGAGATAAAATAGCAATGTCCCCTCATTCTGCCTTTGTTACTTGAATATAGAACTGTGAGGCACAATGACGCTGCAGTATTCCTGCCTTGAACAGATTGTGTGAAGGGGCTTCAAATATTTAGGAAAAATAAAAAGACAAATCTGTTTTTTATTTATCCAGAGGAGTCGTGTATCTCATGTATCACCACTGCAGGAACTGGCAGAACACTAAATGTGTGCTGACCACAAGATTCTTGATACATCAGCTGTTACCTTGGATATCAAGAGATGCACAGGATGTTGGGCAGCAGGAAATCTCCCTGTTGCTGTAAAACGATCTGGGTCTGAGCATGTTATGCAGTCAGTCCCCCAGGATTCACAGCGATATCTAAATGTGTGCGTCTTCATGGGTTTGCCTGTGTACCAGTAAGTATGGGCTACTGTTTGTCCAAGATATGGACTGTGTGACGGGTGGAAAATCACTCTGGATAAAGAAATGCACTGTCTAATACTAATATTATTATTAGCCTAATAATAGTCTAACACTAAAAATCCAGTGACCCATACACCTGCTCATACACAGCTTATTATTCAGGTGCTATCCATCAGAATTGTGCTAGTTTTTCTTTTGGGACAGTTTTGCTTACAGGTTGAAGTGCGGTCTTGAGCCTGCTGGCCACTGTGCTAGCCTGGAGTGCAGCTCTGTACTGCCTTTCTATTTAGAGAAGCATCCATTATTCATTAGCCCTGTCTCCCCCGGCGGTGCATCAGAGTTGCCTGAGAGCCCTTTAGCTTCCCGTTTTCCTCTTCCCCCTTCTCCGCTCTCACTCGCCTCCTTTTATCTATAGCTATCAATCTCTCCTCTTCTCCTCTCTTTTGTCAGGCCACCCCGGCTGCTCTGAGCATCAGTGCAGGATTGAGACCCCCCTCATGTTCTCTCCCCTGTCTTTTCCCTCACCTCTGTATCATCCGCACTGTCTGCTCTCTCATCGCTATTTTTAAATGTCTTACCTTGGTCATCACTTTTCTGCCACTGTATTCTTTCAGGACTGCATCCGCCCTTGTCTGTTTCATTAGGAACATGTTCCCAGGTTCATGCTCTCGGGAACATCTTTCTAACTAAATCAGTCACACTTGACTCAGTCAACAGATTCTAGTTTACCGTCAAGAAAGCATTTCTCGTTTCTATTTCTAGTTACCACAGCAGAAACTGTACATTTTCCATGCAACACATTTGGGTGGCTACCACTTTATTGAGCGGTTGCGGTCCTGAGCATTAGACCCTCTGTCTTCCGGGCTGTAGCATGCACTGAAACATCATCATTTTGTCTAAAGATGGCAGGAGGAGAACATTAACAGGAGGGGTGAATAATTTAAAAAGAGGCCTTCAGAGGAAGGAGGAGCAGCATTGTGGGGACGAACTGAGCGTTGTAAAGGGAAATATTTGTGATTGAATACCCTGTCTACAGAATCCTTGTTTTAGCAATACACTGCTGGTGCTGTTAGCTCGATGAGTCTGCTGTACAAGGTATCTACGTGTGTGGTAACTGCTGGATAGAGAGAAGAATAACATCCATCTTTGTTTATTGGACTCTGATAGCACTGAAGCAGTTTACTGCAGTCTAGGTGATTCTAATTACCAGTAGATTCCTTTAAGTACTTAAATAAAGTCACAAATGGCTAAAAAATGCCAAAAAAATGAACTGAGTATGAGAATTAAATACATAGAGCAGAGGGCTAAAGAGATGAATAGTATATGGATAACTACAATTCAGCATGAAAATGTGACAATCCAAAAAACCTGGATATGTAATTGCAGTCTTAAGTAAGGTTTGTCATTTGAATTAATACCTTAGATTATTTTTATCAACTAAGTGATTCTAGATCACTTTTAAAATGTTCTCTGTATGATGATTTTGTTAACTTCCGCACTGTCAGTCTGGCTTGTCTGACAGGTAAGTTAAGGTATTCATCGGTATTCTTCATGGTTTTCCATTTACTTTTATTTTCATCGGTCGTATTGTGAATAAAAGTCATCAACACAGACTCTGTTGCAAGTGTATGGTACTAGTTTCCTAGACTGGTTAAGAGGTGACCTCCATCGTCAGTGTGTACATCAGCATAATGACTGCAACCATGCTTCATTTGGCATCAGTATTCAAGAATCTTATTTTTGCAAACTGTAGTGTGCAACTATGTGGTTATTTGCACTTTTTATGTCTCTGACTCTCATGGGTCTTGCTCTAATATCTGCTAGGGTCTGTGTGTAATTATGAGAAAGGTGTGTGTGGGTGGATGGGTTGGAGTTTATTGGTGTGAGGTACAGCACCTCCTGTATGTGCTTGTTCTCTTAAAAGCTTTATCCCTCTGACTTCCTTCAACAGAGAAGCATCAGGGCCTACAGTAAAAGGGTTTAGTCAGCACACCTTCATTAGCAATTCAGGTGAGACTGTGTTGGACTGGTACATGGTTGCAGCAGACTCATATAATTCAAGAGTGTGTTATTAAAGTCAAGCATTTGCAGTTATAGGAGGTGGTGAAAAAGAACTCTGACTTTTAAACTTTCAGCCTTTTTTATTGCTCTTAAAAATTTGACCATTTTGGCAGAAATATTTTTTTAAAAAAGCCATTGAAGCACTCTTTGCTGTACAGGGCTAAAAAGTACTTCACTCAGAAAATGTAATTTATTATGTTGTGATGGAGAAACTAGATGAAAAACACACTTCCTAGATATCTGAAACCCTTATAAAAACACTCTCAGTCCTCCCTGGGTCAGTTTGTATCTGATGATAAGTCTTTGTATCATTAGCACCACTAACTGCTGAGTAATGCTCAACAGCTACCAGGAGTCCTGCTGTACTGCACTGAAGCCAAACAGTTGTAAATAATACCTTAATCTTCTCCTGTCTTTTCCATTCCCGTACCTCCGACTTGTCCTGCTCTCCTTCTTCTGCATCAAGACAAGTAAATATTTAAAGGACAAATAACTTGCTGGTTGTTTGAACATGGAACTCTGCAGATTAACAAAGGAGGTCCATGATGACAGCCACTTTCAGTCCTGCGGCGCATTGCCTCATGTGACATGCCCTCTGGATAAGGCCTCTTTCAGACCAAATCAGGCATTTAAGGTGGAATTGCAAGTTTTCTCATTCATTTTAATGAAGGTAGTGTCATGAGGCTGCAGGGGTGCAAACCAGAGGGGGATGTGGAAAAATAATCACACTGGTCTTGCGCTGGAAAGTTGACACCAAGTCAGTTATTGGAGGAGCTCAACCTGACGTCATGCTGCAGTGGCCATCAGCTGATCAACTATTAAAAATGAATTGAGCTGAACAACCCTGTTAAGAGGGAGTACATAGACTTAATGTGTGTTTACAAATGGGCAAATTTTGTCTGAAACTGCCCAAATTGATTGATTGATTCAGAAGCTAACACTGCAGATTAGTTGGGTTGAATAACCAGCCATATATACGTGGGAATGTGAGCATGTGAGCTCAATAGGACCAACGTTGGACTTGTGACACACTTCATATAGTAACATTATTTGCTTCGGTTCAATGGCACTGCTACCTCTCCTGTGTCATGAAGAGCTAAACAACATTAGCCGCAGTAATCTGTTCCTCTGGAGAGTCTGTTTGGCTGAGAGGAAGTGAGAGGGCGGTGAGGCACTGTCTGAGTGGATTGGCCTGGGCCTCGGCCGCCTTTTAATGTCTTTAAAAGCTTCTCTGCTGTAGCTCTGCTCAGCATCTGTGCTAGCACAGCCACTCATCTGCTCTTGTTTCCACAAGCTCAATGAAAAATGACTCTTAAACAGGAGATAGTTTGCCAACTAATGTAATGGCATATGTCCTCTTAAGTTCCTTTTTCACTGCTTTTAGAGTTATAGTTTTTTTTGACTATGGTGACTATTATCTTCGGTGAAACTGTTTTTTACACAAGAACTGGAAAAACCCTGAAATGCTCTCTTTGTATACATACGACGCCTGGATACATGATACAACCTGACTCCAGTGGATCAGCTCCAGCGCTTTGTTGGCAGAGAATAAAATACCGCATCTCTGTCTGCCATTGGCATTTTGCAGTCTGTGTGGTTTACGTGTCAGGGCCCGTATTGGGTCACTGTTTAATGTCACTGGCAGTCTGTTTGTTCTGTCTTTGCTCCAAGGGTGCATCCTTGCCCAGCTTCATCTCACATACGAACCCCAAAGCCTCCTTGGTGGAAAAAAACAGGCGAGGATCAGTTCTACCCACCTCACCAGTCCAAAGGAGCTTCAGCTCCTCATTTTTACAGTGATTATAGATCTGTTCTTTTGGTATTAATTCATTGATTATTATCATGAACAGAGCTAAGAATCAAAGCCTCTTTACCCCAATAAAAAAGTGAGTGCTTTGCAAAATTGTAAGTTTTAATCTTAGATTCTCAAATAAGAGAAAATGTTGTTTTCCTTAGATGCATCTTTACAGTTGTTTGTCTGTTTATGTGCTAATTCCTACATCATCATTTTTGTAGTTTTACTATTTACAGTATCATCTAGTTTCCCCAGTAAACATGCTGTTTTTTGTAATACCTAAAAAGTCTAAAAAAGGGACAAACAAATTTGGCAACCCTGAAGTGAAGATTAATAAGTTACCTTAAAAATCAAAGCTCTCATTGTGGTTTTTTATGAACCCTGTGATTCCATGAGTTTGCATACTCTGTAAATCATGCACTGTGTGGTCTAACATGTTAACTTTAACAGTGAACTTGCATCTCAGGTCCTGTTGTCAGCTGTTTTGCACCCACCAGGTTTTTAAAAAATTATATATATATTTTTTTAGCTTCTTTAGTGCTTGGTCTGGATCTGAGTTTTTATATTATTCATTAGATACCTGCTGACTTAAATAATGAAAAGGTTTTATATATTTGAACTGTAGCTTGGTTCAGCTTCACCCAAAGATTCTGATTCAAGTGTATACTTCAGTCTTTAATATGATAGCTTGTCTTACTCACCAAATGTAGACTGTGGGCATTATTCTGCCATTGGATGACTATTTTGTTATCATGTCATTACTGAGAACTTGCCAGGGAGCCAGCTGGCCTTTCAGGAAGTGACTACACCTGAAATATAACCCCTGTGCAAAGATTATTTTGTTGCACTAGACTTTGTCTGTGCATTAAACCGTAGCTGTCCCCTGCTTTCAGTCTTTATGCTAAGCTAACAGGCTGCTGACTGAACCTTTATATGCCTTTATATTTAATGTAACAGACCTGAGAGTGTTCTCATGTAAGTCTTGGTAAGAATAATTTAGGTGTCCCAAAATGCTGAACTGTTTCTTTAAGCAGATCTATGGGCATCTGCAACATAAAATATCCAGATACTTTGTGCATTTGATTTTCAGTTAAGAAGTTATGGACTCAGCTAAATTGATTTCTTTTTATCGTTTGATTTGATTTTATTGTCTTGTTCCTGTTTTTTGGATCTGTGATTTAGTTGTGAAGCACATTTTTTTGCCTCTCTTGATAATAATATAAAATTAACTTAACTAATAAAGCAAATATTTTAAAACTGCACATTCATTATGAAGACTCTGCAGCTCTGAACATTATGTTGAGCTGAATTAAAGTCGTATAGATTAAAGGCAAACTGTAATTTGTAGATGAATGCACACTGCCATCTATGCATCATTCATGTCATTTCAGTGTCGTCTTGGTGCAATTAGTATGTAAACCAAGTGTGAAGGTTACCGATAACGTCTGTATGAAATGCATGACTAACTGAGTGTGTCTGTGTTCTTCTGCCTTCAGCACGAGATGCAGACGAGCGGGAGAAGTGGATTCACGCCTTAGAAGGAACTATCCTTCGTCACACCCTCCAACTCCGGGTATGTAACCATGCACTTGTTTGTACATGTGTGTTTCTTTTTGGCTCCATTTCGAATCCATTTGCTATAGTTACAAGAAATAGCTGTTCTTCTGGTTTCCTTGATGTTTGTTTGTTCATGCTACTTGCCATGTGAGCATCTTTGTAGTTTTGCTATTTACTGTTGTTAGTTTTCTTTAAAATACCTGAAGGCCACATGAGGAGAGGGACAGTCTAAAACAGGACTGGTGATCAAATTTGGTTAAACCTGATATGAACATAATTACTGAAGATAAATGTGTTGTTTAGCAATAAAAAACATTCTATCATGGGATTTTTATTGAGGCACAGATGGCATATGTTTGCATGCAGTGTAAATCTTGCACTATGTTATATTGCAACACCTTCATGATGACTTAGCATCTCGGTTCTTGTTAGCACTTGCTAGCTTTATGAGTCTTGCATTGTACCTTTAATTTTGTTTATCATAGCTTAGATTCAGCTTATCATAGCTTAGATTCAGTGATAAATCTTTTCCCTGTGCAAGGAAGCATGGTGACAATAATGTGTTCACAAACAGAGGAAGTTATGGCACATAGTCGTTGCTTTGGACTGGTATCAAGATCAGAGTGAGAAGTTTCTTGCTTGATTTCCTGCTGACCTGCTGGCAGATTGTTTTGTCTGTATATTTTATGTTCTTTTCCCTGCGTGCCCTGTCCTCCAGCTGTCTGTCTTGCCAGCCTTTTTTCCTGCTGTCCTTCCAGAAACCAGACCTTCCTCCTTGTCTCTCCTTCATCATCAGCTACAAAAAACAGATCTTTCCACCCATGACCAACCTTTTCATTTGCTTTTCCTCCCTCTTTCCTTTTTTCTGCCTTCCCTCCCTCTCCTACAAATCCTTCTGATGTGCTACGTGTGCCTGCTTGCTCTGTGCGCACACACACACACACACACACACATGCACACACAATTGCGGTGTCAGTGGCTGGTGTCGTAGTGTCATGTGACTTAGCAGTAGCCAATCCAAAAGCTGCTTGCTTGATCAACCAAACATCTGCCTCTGCCGCCTCAGCCAGTCAGAGTGGCTGTTAATGCTTATCCCTGTCAGCACTTGCTGCTGCTTTTGTGTGTTTTCTCTTCTGCCTGCGTGAGAGGAAGTGTGCCTTTCCTGTAAGGGGAGGGTCCTGGATTAACTCAGCTCTGTCTGCCCTCGTACGAAACACTCAGCTGATAACTGCTGCCTAAGGTTATTCTGTAGCCAGACTGGCTGCACGGCTAACTTAGAGTGTAAAGGCTGCTGTGGTTTATCGCTGCAGTAGAGAGTAAGCTGAGGAGATTGTTTTCTGATTCTCTGTGGAGGAGGGAGGAGGAGAAAGGAGGGAGGAGGGAGAGAGAACGCTAACTTCATCAGAGCTGGTGGTTTGAGGCTGTGGGGAGAGGAAAAAAAAAAGAATAACAGAGGCAGATAAAGCAAAAATGATCCTGTGTCAGGCTGAATGACCCGATTGGAGAGATGTACGAGGTTTAGCGCAGCATGTCCATTGGAGGAAAACACCCGGTGAGTAAACACATACACAAACACAAACCCCACTGCACCACAGCAAGTATAACTTTAACGGCTGCAGTGCGCTGCTGGGGCAGCAGCATTTTAAAGTGGGTCACACTGCGTGGAAAGACAAATAGAAGTGGGAGGGAGGGGGTAGGGTGCCAGGGCAGTGCTGTTTGTACATTCTGTGGTGGTTGGGTAGGATTGTGAGTGTTTGTGTATGTGTGAGACTTTGCAGGGTGCTCTCAAATATTCCCACCTCGTCCAAGCTGTACACACAGAGATGCACAGGCTGTGTGATGGGAATGAGTGGGAGTGGAGGGGCAGACGTCTGGGAATATTTCAGGAACAGAGACAAAGTGAGCAATGTGACGTGGTGGTTTAGTGGCTGTTTATAAAACCAAGGACCTTCCCCTGACTTTCCGCTTCCAAACTTATCTCCTCTGTCTCTAAAAAAAACACTTCCCCTTCATAATGTGTGTTGACAAAACATGATTTATTGCACACTATGTAATAATAGGGGCTTTGTCTGATTTTTCTCTTGTTTACTTTTACGGTGTCACCTTCATGTTCCTGCTCTACTTTCGTTTTAGTTTTGTTTTTCCCACATTCAGGCCTGTAATGCAAACACATCCAAGTGTAATATATGTTTTAACCCCTGTTAAGGTGAAAGAATTTTCAATATAATGGATGAAAATAGCAAAGTAGCTCTCAATAACATACTATTATTCCAGTCCTGAGGTACTTAATGCTTTACAAGACGGTCATCTATACTTCAGTCAGATGTCTGTGTAACTGAAAAGAAAAAAAATACCATTTAAAAAAGGAAATATTTAGGAATAATGTATTTATTAATGGCATTGTGGGTGTCTGTGTTACAGAAATCACAGGGCTCTGTGAACAATTACGTAAACGTATGGTTCAGCACATACATCCTCGGCCTTGGCTTGGTGCCTCTTTAACATATGCACACTGAATGCAATCTGTCAGTTACCACGTGCACCAGTCATATCCAATGTGTTTCAAAAGCCAAAAACTGGCTAAAGGCTAAACTGCTAAAATGCAAAATAAATTTGAATGTATGTCCCAAGCGATGTCTGTCGTAGGTCAAAAATGGCAGTGTAATCTCTTGAGAGCTCCTGCATGTTGTTAAAAAGATTAATATTATTCACCAGACTATCAGTAATGTATTGCATTAAAAGTAATCTGAAATGTTGCGAAATAGATAAATTTTCTAATCCTATTAAATATACTAACCCTGTTTTAAATCCTACCCTTTAAATGCATGTAAGATCTTCATTAATCTGTGGTTTTTTCACTGAATTGTTTCACTAATATGTTCAGTTGCATTGTGAAGTGAGCTTTTGTTACGTTAATGCAGGAGTGGATGAGCAAGAATTTTAAATCTTAAAGGGTCTACCTAGAGGTGAAAAGGCGAAAATATGGCAACACTTCACTATAAAATTTGAAGATTATAAGATTCACAAAGAATGTCCACACCTGATGTTTACATAAGCATCTGCAGATATTTTTGTATTGTGCGAGTTGTTGGCAGCCTTTTGTAAAAAATGAAAGATAACGTCTCTTTTCTCCATAAACAAACAGACAGGAAGAGCATACTGGAACTACTGCGCCAGTTCCTCACACACACATACACTGACGCTTTCATGTAACAACATTATTACATTAGACATTCACATGTGCATCAAAATTGCTTTTGATTTTTGCTCAGGCTCTCATGAGGCCAGCTATGTTTTGCTGCCGTGTTAAAAAAGCACCTTTGATCCTTTTGAGGAAGTTTAGCCTGTTAACTGCAGATTTCATGGCTGCAGCGCTTACTCAGACTTTGTTCTCGAGAAGTCCAGTATGTTTTTACAGTTTAAACTTTAGCAGGTATCAGGCTTGGGCAGCTGCCAACAGCGTTCAGTGTTCGGCCCTTAATGGCGTTTCTTCACGTCCCTGTGAGATCGTCTCTAGCAGCCCCCACAGGCTCAGGAAACACCAGGACTATACGACGCAGCGAATCCAAAGCAGCAGTAGCACCCAACACGGTTTGATAAGAGTTTGATTTACTAGCAGGGCTTCAGCTTGTTGTTATCGGGTTTATTTGTGTTCTGTCTGCCTTTTCATGTCGGAAAGTTCCTCTGTGCTGTTTCACTTTGGACTAACTGCGATGTAGCAATAAATTCCAGTGAAACAGACTGTGTTAGTCATCTGAATGATTTGTCGGATGTGACGTAGAGACATTATAGTGTCGTTGTAGCTGAGTGTCCTTGCTATTGACAGGCTCCACCATTAAATTAGCTTTTTTTCTTTTATAAAGGCAATCTCGTCTGCGCGTACATCTGTCTGCTCTTTTCCTTTTTTTGTGTCACAGCCAACTGGATTGTTCTTGCTTTGTTGAACTCAGACAGATAGAGACAGATGCCTGCTCACGTCTGTCCTGCCAATGGGCTAGTAATTACTTTTTAATGGATATTATGTAATGAAATTGTCCGTGCCCGAGTTTCTGTGTGTGTGGAGACTGTGTCTCTAATTCTGATGTGGCTGTTAAGGCAATGCTAATTAACAAACAATAAATTTAAGTGCACCTCAGCCCATTTCAACACGTTTATCTGTCAGTAGCTAAATTCTCCTCACTCTGGAGTTCCTTGGTTCAGTGTAGTTGAAGCCTGAAATTTGCTGGCCTCCAGTCAGGCAGGCAGACAGACCTGCATGCCTTTTATGTAGGCTAGCCTTTAAACAATAGTGCTCATATCTCCCCCAGTACAGTACGCTGCTGGAAGATTCTCCTGAACTGTTGATGTTTCTGACCACCATTTTGTGTAACAGTTTACAGAGCTTACCTGGCCAAGAGGTAACAGAGACAAGCTCTTTTTTATGTATTGATATTATGTAGATATGTGGCTTGTATTATTGGTTACAGCTGTGTGTTTTACTCGGCTTCTGCAAATACTTGCATGGCATTTGAAATGGATTTGGTGAGGGTTACGCTAATGCTCAGCTGTCTGTGTTTCTCCATCATCAGGAGGCTGAGACAGGATTTGTTCCAAGTGTTCAAGACTTTGATAAGAAGCTAGCTGAAGCTGACGCCTACCTACAAATTCTGATTGACCAGTTAAAGGTAGGAATCACTGGAGCAATGCTTAACCAACGGCATCATCTCAGCTAGAATATTTAACACTTTCATTTAGGTTTGAAAAATGTAGGATGTGTCTGCTCTCGCCTTTACATATTTTGCTAAACATACAGAGGTAATATAGTCCATTTTTTGTTATATATTCCAAGAATTACAAAGTTTGAAAAGTAGTTTGAATTGCATTCTAATATAAACCCTAATGTAATGTAAATTTATCATATAACATTTGAATGTGTGTCAAGACCTTTTTCTTATTTTTCTTCTTTTTCCTTGCTAATCTCATTCTCTAAGAAAGCAGAAGCTAACAATTGAGATTTTTAGTAGCTTGGTGATAAAGCAGGAAAACACATATTTAAAGGAGCAGCAGCATATTGTCTCTGGTGTAAAACAGTAATAAAAACACTGCATGTGTCCTTCCTTAATGAGAAGGACCCTCTACTTGCTAAAACATTATCTCAAGCCTCATCGTCTGTGAAGATCCTGTCATTTCCACACTCACCTGACTGTGTGCCTACCTAAGCTAATATTCCTTTTTTCATCCTTCTGTCCTTTTTTCATCATTTGTTCTCCGTTGCTCTCACACAGCTGTTTGATGAGAAGATCAAGGACTGCAAAGAGGATGAATCACGCAGAGTGAGTACCTGCCGTGCTGCCCTGTCCTTGTGTGTCAGCTCCCCGGCTGGCTGTTCTCGGCGTCATTAGAGCCGTGGCTAACGGCGAGGGAGGCAGGCTGACACACAGCGCTCGGGAACAGAACATGATCACTTTCAATGTGTTGAAGGTGTCTCATTGCTTTCATGTGTTGCCTTAAACCTGTCAGAATATTGTAAAGTATTGTAAAAGTAATTGGTTTAAAACTACCTTGACATTTTTGACCTTTATACATTTATAATGAGAAAGTAATTTTTCATTCGTCTTTTATTTTGAAATACTAACAAAATGGTTTTAAATCCTAATTCTATTAATAAATATCATATTATGTTGCCATGATAATATACATGTACATTTACACATAGACATAGTGACAAATTGATCTTATAAAAATGTTGATCTACAAGAAGAGAAACTCTTGTGTCTAATTTTGCTGATTGAACTATAATCGGTGACTGGTGCATGAACGAGCCGGTCATTGGCTCACAGATAACCACAGCCTCTCAGGCACCGGCTGCTTTTCTAATCACAGACTGCAGGGCTGCAACCAGTAATTATTTTCGTTATCAGTTGATAAGCATTATGGTTTACATTCTTGATTAGTTGTATGAGCGCTGTCAAAACATGCTAAAAAATGCACGTATAATTTATTCATAATGTGATGTTTACAGTTGTCTTGTTTTGTCCTATTAGCTGTATAAAACCCAAAGATATTCAGTGAACAATGATGTAAAAAAGAAAAAAGCAGCAAGTCCTCAAACCTAAGTGGTTTAACCTGAGAAGGTGTGGTAAGGTGGTAAACGATTAGAATGATTTATAACTCATAATTATTCAGTGGTGGCTGATAAACAAGAGGCCATGCTTGTTTATTAAACGTCTAAGAGACCATTGTTATGTATGGATATTAGATAATAAATAAAGTAAGTGGATAAATATGTAGATAAAGATTTTCTATAAATTTTACTCACTAAGACTCTTCAGCCTACGAAAGCAGTTGTTGTTTTGTTTCAGGTGCTGCTTTTAAACGAGTTATCTGGTTGAGGTGTGTTTAATTGCTGGAGGAAGCAGTTCAGTTTCAGGGTGGCTCAGTTGTTTACCAGCAGCTGTGTTATTCACTTCCTCTCTGAGATTACCACTGGCTTCTGGTCACTATGACTTGTTTGTCACACTGACTGCACCCGTCCCCTCATTGTGGGAAATGTTTAAAACACAAACGCTGCTGCAGTAAGTCTGACATCACTACACTGATGTTCTCCACCAGTCTTTCTTTATTTGCTGTTAAACCGGTTGCATCAGTGCTTCTGGTGTTGAACTTTGTTTTTCTTTTTAAATATGCTGTTGGTTTTTTTTTTTTTTAAAGCCTTCTGTCTTTTCCTTTTACAGAAAGTTGAGAATTTGAAAGAGACGACTTGTGTAAGTCAGAACTTAACTCATTTTCCTTCCTGTCTTTTTTTTTTCAAGTCAAGTTTTCAAGTCAGTTGCTGAATTCCTTTCCTGTCTTTCTCTTTCAGAGCATGGTAGAGTCCATCAAGCACTGTATTGTACTGCTGCAAATTGCCAAGGTAAACACACTATTATCTCACTCTTGTTTGGCCTGCCACTTTGCCATAATCATTTTTTTTTTTTGTCACACCTTATCAGTGTGTGCACTGTGTGTTACCTGCCATGCGTCTCTGGGGTAGTTCCCTGCTTACAGTTGCAGTCGGGGTCGGTGGTTGACAAGGGTGTAGCCCAGTACTCATTTCATCACATGTTCCATTCAGCCCTTTGAAAAGGAAGTGAAGCAGTTATTTCTGCTCTGTGAGTTTGTTAGATGAAACTTGTAGCTTTTTATATGTAATCTCAGAACACTTTTACTCGTGAGAAAGATTTGAGGAAACACGCTGTGACTTCAAAGATTGTGCAATCTTGTTCTTACTGATGCCAACAGAAATCAGGGTTTTACCATGTGATGAAAAGATTACTGCATGTGGCAAGTTGGTGAATATTGTGACGCTCCATGTGATGAGACGGATGGATCTCGCTGCTCTTTTGCACCGCAGATGCTGAGGATGCTCTATTAAAATGACTCTTCTCTACCTTCCTACACAAATAGTCTAACATTGTCTTTTTAAAATTTTAAGGACCAAAGTAACGAACAGCAACACGCAAACGGACTTATAGTAAGTTCATTCTCCGTCCATGACAAAAATTGAAATCAAACAAACTGCTAACTTTCTTTCTTTGCTTAATTTACTCTCCACTGTAGAAAAATCAGCTAAATCAGATCTCTGTAGTGCATGTGGTCTAATTTGGAGAGAAGCTCTTTTTCTAGCCCTTTCCCTCATGTCTGCCACCACTATCCTGTTGATTAAGTTAATGATTTCCTGATTTCACCTGAGATTTGGATTCTCTGAGAAGTGGTGGGGAACTATTCTTTTCTTCATCAAGATTCAAAATGTGTATGTGTGTATATGTGTGTGTGTGTTCAAACTTTCGACATAGAAAGGTTCACATTGTCACAGAACATTTTATGTGAATGTAGACTTTCCATGTGTGTTTGCATGCCTGTATGTGAGTGTGGCTCTTCACTTCACCCACTAATTAGTCAACTAATTCACCATTGATTTATCATGTACACACTGCCTGCTTATTGAACCACTGAGCACTAAAGCCATCCGGAGAGCACTTTGCTGGCCCTGCAGGTGGCTTGTCTTCTCGTAAGGGGTCTTGCTGAGAGAATTTCATGTTTTACCTACAAATACAAAGTACATACTATCAGTCTTTAGGCAGGTTTCTTATCTTACTTGGAGCCATTGGTTGCATTAGTATGTTGTGAATATCAGTGTAAAGATTGAAGCATGCATCAGATTAACATTTAATCATCCTTATTTTAAAAAAACATTTTTGTCATGTGGGAATGCGTTTGAATACAGGGGCTCCTCTTGTTTTAGGAAACTCTGATGTGTCTGATTTCAGAGCGGCTGTCAAACTGTGAACTTTAAATTGAACAGACGACCACCAAAAATACCCAAGCTTTTCCATGTGTCCATGTTTATGTGGACAGCACAGCTTGTAAACGCGGTGCTTTCAGTCACCAGTTTTCTATCAGATGTCAGATCATCTTGAACTCAACTGAGGAAATTTTTCTTGACAGTCCTGGCTCACAAAGAGCTACAATAATCATCAATCAATCAATCAGGAAATTATATATTCTCTAAGCAGTGAAGGGGTTACACCTCTGAGAAGTTTTTCTATAAGTAGATTTTTATACTGGTGGAAAGGCTGCGGAAGGGTGGGTTATGGAAGAAAAAAGGAGGGGGAGGTGGAGTGGAAAATTGAAGACAGCAAAGTTAGGACTGAAGGGCAAATGAAACATGTACTAAGCGCTTGGACCATCCTGCAAAGAACAAAATATAGTGGGTACCTTGAAGGTATAATATCAATCTAAAAACTCTGTGTAAGCTTTAAAGATGGTAGATAATGTACTGTAGGTAATGGACTAACAGAAAACCGTCAGTGTGGCCCTTGAAGCTAGAATCACACAGTCGCACAGCTGAAAAGGCCTGCATTACTCCTATAGCTGACTAATCTCACAATCATTAAGTACAGTGTTAGTAGTATAAATAGCGCAGCGTAAGCTCTGTCTACACATCTGACCGCAGATGTTTAATATGCTATAAGCTATGGACTAAAGATATATTTGCAGCTTTAGAAGATCTAAATGTCTTACATGTTGCCTGCATGCCTATAATGCGGAGCAAATGATAAATGCACTGCAGACTGCATTAAAAAAAAAAGAGTTGAAACACAAGCAGCATGTTTTATTGACCTTGTCATGCGCTGCATCGCCAGGGGAATCGCAGTAAAGTGCAGGAATCCTTTAAACCGAGCACGTTGGAAGCCTGTTCGGTATTTATCTGTCATAATAATTTATGTGCTGTGATTGGTTTGGGTTTGCTCTGCTACTCCAGATACCTGCTGCATTAAATAATAATTATAAAAAAACATGTATATCGATCATATCACAGTGCTTAGAGCCATTTTTAGCCGTAACTCTCCTTCATTCGCCTGCTTTTGATTCAGCTCCTGCTTGCAAGGTCCCACCATGACAGACCAATATTTCTGTAATTGGCTATAATTAGTAGCCTTTGCCTTACTTTTATGGAGACACGTGGACTATCCAAGCATGGGGTTGTGCAGAGCAGATGTAGAAAGGAAAAAAAACAGAGACCACATTTTGAGGATGAGTGAAGGAAGTGTGAACAGGAGGACAAGTAGAGTTGAGCTGAGATGTGAGGCCAGGTCTCTCTTAATGAGATTATCTACCTCTGATCAAGACTTTTTTTTTTTAGTAAAACAGTATTCAGAGGAAAATTTTCCCAGTAACTATGCCATGATATTACGGCATAGCTCTTCTTCCTCTGTGGTCATTATCTTTTATGTAACATGCTCAGTGTTGCATCCTGGGATTGTCCAGGCCTTTTTGGTTTTTCTAGCCCAACATCGATGCTTATTTATCTTTACAGCCTTGTGTTGGGTCACAATCTGACTCACCAATTCCTGTTCCTGTTGATGTCAAATGACTTAATCCAAAAATTACCTGGAAAAAAAGCTATAATAATCATGGACTACAGGTCAAGTTTGAGTAATAGGATATTACACATCACATTGACTGGATCTAATTTCAGTGCCAGCGAGAGCCCCAAGGGTAAGTTGTTGGGGAATAAAGGGTCGATATGGTTTCGCTTTAGCTCATGTTGTTGTCAGTGTTCCTGTCAGTTGGGTCATCGGTGCCGGTGACCCCATTACATCGAGCCAACAGTCTGCTGTTTGTGTGTGTGTGCGTTTGTGTGTGACAGCGCCTGTGCTCAAATGCATGCACACATGGTGTTGAGGTGGCACAGATGAGGGCAGGCCGCTGCAGATAAAAATGTCCCCACAGATTCTTTCCATGGGGAAATCACAAGGCGGAGAGTTTAAACATGTTTTGGAGTTAGTCAGCAGCCCCACAGAGTTAACCAGCTGCTTTTTAGACCAAGTTCAAGAGGTGCCGTTTGGTTTTTTGTAAAGCTGCTGCTGCTGGAGTTCTGATTTAAGCAGCCTCGTTTGTTTTGTATTGATTAAATTAATGAAATCTGGAAACAGAACTGTTTTCAGGAAATGGAGCGAAAGTAAATTGATCTCCCCAGGCTTGATAGAGCATATTTTGTTTCACCGCTCCGGTTGTGGTGTCGTGGTGTAGGTACACCAGTAACGGATTTACAGTGAGGATGTGAAGTTTAATGGAGAATGGGAGCTTAGATTGACATCTGGGTTGGAATGCTCAGGTTGTGGGTTTCATCGTGGCCGGCAGTGTTTGGTTGCAGATGTTAAAATAGGTTGGTCTGGTTGTACCCAGGAAGTTTAAAAATAAATTAATGTTTTTATCCGTAGAACTGTGAACAGTTTACAGGTCAGGACTCTAAACTAAACTCTCCTTTGTATTGTTAGGCTTTAAACTCAGCATTTCTTTATCTGTAAAACCACATGTAGATTAGTAAGCAGGCAGTGGTGTGGGTGTGCTTTTGTTGCGGCAAGTATGTGTTTGTTTTTCTCATTGATGGCTGCGTTGCTTTCGTTTGTTTCCCTCAGAGCACCATCAACCCAGTGGATGGGATCTACCAGCCCCCCCTGAACACTCCTGCAGACAACACCACGATGCCAACACAGACAACACTACCCACAGGTTCTTCACCTCTCACCATTACTCACACACACGCGTTCTCGTGCCTCACGGACACAACATCATCTGGAGAGGCTGACAACAGCTCCCCCTGCTGTTCACACCTTAATCTCGTCTCCTGGCTTGAATGAATTTAGATAAGAATTTATAAGAAGATGAAAATGTAGAAAACCTGAATAGTAAGTCAAAGTAGTAAAACAAGAGAATAATAGAATAACAAGGTGTGAGAGAAAAATTAAATATGATAAAAGACAGGATAGTAACACCAGGAATGGACTTTCAAAAGTAAGATGAAAATAAAAAGAATCTGTAAAAGAGCAGATTAATAGAATTGAGTAAAATCAGTAAAAAAAGAAAAAAGAAAAAGGAAGTTAAACAGAAACAGACAGAAAATAGAAGAGGTTATACCAACTAGTAAGAGTAAAATAATAAATAAGATATTTGTATGATTATAGTTCAGTTATTTTCGTCAATTAGTAATTCACTGTTTAACCACATGACTAAGATTTGATTGAAAAATATGTGGTTTTTTTCATTTAGCTGGTTCTGATGAGACTTTTTCAGGATGCCTCAGAAATGAGCCGTGAAATGTGGAGCGTTTTGATTTCGGTCTCTTAATAGACTGTAATTCTTCTCTCAGCAGAAGCTTCTGCAGCATCTCAGATCACTTTCTCAGCCTCTCGGCTTTCAGGCTGCCGTGCTGCTTTAAGTTGTTTCGTTTTGTTTTCATGTTTCGGTGCTAAAACCTTCACTTTCTTTTTATTCCTCAAGACGCTTCTCAGGTGTGTAAAGCAGACCAACGACCCTCCACGTTACCTGTCGGTCCCGTCGTCACGGTGATGGGCAGCCTGCAGACCCCAACTCCCAACAGCACAGGTGAAAGTTCACTTCACTCTCACAGCCAGTGATTTCAAAGCACTGGGAGCTGTGCTACTATGAGGAAACACAGTTTGTTTTTGTTGTAATTGTTGCAAATGGCACATTCCTCTTATGACTGCAAAAAATTAATACATTTTAAAAACACTAAACAGATAAAATTTGATTCCATTTTTCACTTTTTAGATGTTTTTACAGTTTTCCAACTTACATAACAAGTTGCATAGAGCTTTTTTCTTGATACTTTACAGTCAATATGAAACTAATAAAAAGTAGAAGTAAAATTAGTAATCGTTTCGTTTTTATTCTTTCTTTCAATCTTGAGCGCTGAGCCCTCAAACAGAAAGTAAATATCCAAGTGCAAAAGCAAAGGAAAGCAGAGGTTCATGCCTGTTTGTCCTCCGTGCTGAGGCAGCAGTATTAAACTGCTGCGCTGTGCATTAGGGAGAAAGGCTGCATGCTCGAGAGCACCGTCAATATGCTCTGCAGAGGAAGCCATCACTATGTTAAAGACAGCTTAATGTTACCTCACACAGCCTGCTGATATGGCTCAAATGTGAAAGCTCCAGAGTGCTGTATGAACAGAGCATCCTTATTAACAAGATCCACAAATGCAAATGAAAACCCTGTGAGAGGGAACCAACATGGCACACGCTCTATTTTATATTTTTATTGATATTTTTATTGGTTTATTTACTCAGTTGTTTATGCTTTTTCCACCTCTGTCAGGGAGTGGCCCGTCTGGCCCCAGCAGCGGTGTTGCCTCCCCGGCTCACATCCCCATCCCGTCGCACTCTGTGCCAGATTTCTCCTACTCCTCCAGCGAGGACGAGTTCTACGACGCTGATGAGTTTTACCAGAGCAGCACTTCCCCCAAACACTGCTTAGAGTGAGTATAGTATCATAGTATCACCTCGTCTTCGTGCTACAAACACTGCACACAGTGAATCTGTTGTTTCAGAGCTGGAAAGCCACACTGTAAATACAGCGTTTAGCGGCTCAGATGAGAAAATGCTGCTTGGAAACAAGAGAGGCAGACATTTTTTTTTTTGTAACAAAAATCTCTGTAATGTCCGGCTCCTTCTTATCTCTGCATCTCTCTTGCTTCCTGTCTCCTTTCCGCTCCTTGTGCCCTCAGTCCCTCAGGGCCTCCGGCTGCCTCGCCCCTCACTAATGAAGAAACAGCATTGAAACGACCAGACACCACTGAGTCCCTCAACTCATCCATGTCTAACGGCACCACAGATGCAGGTAAAAAGGAAAAACACACACAAACAAATATCACAACTATTTTCTCTCAACTGTTTTTGTGTTTGTTGTGTTTTAATCAATAAGCTGAATGAATCAGGAAATGTGTAACAAATGAAAAAGCAAGTCATTTGACTTTTATTGCAAAAATGTGAACCTTGTCCTCTGTTGTTGACTCAGATCCGTTTGATAGCCACGATGACCGTGATGATGACGGCGAGGGCGAGTCCGTGGAGGAGCACAAGAGCGTTATCATGCATCTTCTCTCTCAAGTTCGTCTGGGCATGGACCTCACAAAGGTACCGACTCCAGTCTCTCTTTGTTCTGTGGAAACTCCTGTCACTGCAGCGCTCCTTTGTCCTTTTGCTTACTAACATTATCTGTGCAAGCTGTTTTCTTCTGAACAACCCACTCAGCCACAGTTTTACAGTTTTCCTCCTTCATTACATTTCACAGGTTGTCCTGCCCACCTTCATCCTTGAGAGGAGATCTTTGTTAGAAATGTACGCAGACTTCTTTGCACATCCGGACTTATTTGTAAGGTAACGGTCACCTTTCTCACTCGTGCAAGCTATCGTATCACACAGATAATCAAACATTCAGTAGTTAAACTCATTGGTGTGGCCTCTTTCAGTATCGCTGAGCAGCAGGACCCCCGGGACCGCATGGTACATGTGGTAAAGTGGTACCTGTCAGCTTTCCATGCAGGGAGGAAAGGTTCAGTGGCCAAGAAGCCATACAACCCAATCCTTGGAGAAGTCTTCTACTGCCACTGGGATCTGCCCAGCGAAGCAGAGGAGCCTCCCACACACACGGTGAGACCACATGCTCGTGCAGAACCAGTTGGAAATGTGAAATTCAGCTTTTATGGCTGGAATGAGACACAACTTCACACATCCCCATGAAAGGTTGTTCCATCTCTGTTTATCGCTGACATGCACCATCGAGATTAATCTCTGAGTGACAGTGAAGAAACTATCAATCAACATATTTCATCCATTCTTGTCCTAATTGTAATTATTTAATCATTAAATTAAAAAAACACTTTATTCTGCTGCATTTTGTGGATGAAAATGTACACAGGTCTGAGTAACTTCAGCATGTGTGGACTGTAAACTGTGCAGGTGATGCAGCTGAGTTTCCTTTTCTGCTCCATCAACATCACTTCATTAACTGTCATTTTAAAAAATTTATTTGTTTTTTGACAATTGTAAACCAACGGAGCTTTTTTTTCCCCCCAAAGCCTAATATTTACTGAATGCCTCATATATTAAACAGCAAAATATGAAACAGAACATGGTACCACAGATTCAAATGCTGTCGTTGGCCTGTTGAGTCCATCGAGGCTCTGAAAGTAGATTTGGTTTTACTAATAAACTTGACTGGTGCTGCAGTTATTGTCACCTTCGCAAACACTAAATTAAACAACCTTGTGCCAAAAGTTGCCTTTTATGTCAGTTATCATGTGGTTTGTAGGTGTGATACTTGAGATATACGACACCCTTCATGTTCACAGTGTTTACAGTCACTAAAATGACTTTGTTTTCATAAGTTTTAATGTTATAACATGAAAACTCATCGTCCACTCCGACCCCTCCCCTCTCCTCTCCTTCACCCTCCAGGAGACAGTGTCAGACGGTCCGGTCCCGTGGTCTTCAGCCAACAGCGTGCGTTTCGTGGCAGAGCAGGTCTCTCACCACCCACCCAGTGAGTGTCACCCTTCCTCTGAGTGATAACAGAGCGTGAAACCTTTTCTGACATTAGAGTCAAGATGCTGATCATTTTAACAGGCATTCCCCTTTTTTATTTTAGATTTTATAAAGCAAAACACGCTGTAAGTCACATGGTAGATTGACTTAAGAAATCTTGAAAGTGGAAGTGGGAATTACTTTTTTATTCAAGAGCTTATCGCAACTTTTTGCATGTGTTTTTTTTTAAAAACTTGATGCATTTCCTCTCTTCTCTCTGTAGTTTCTGCATTCTACGCAGAGTGTTTAAGTAAGAAGATCCAGTTCAACGCTCACATCTGGACAAAGTCCAAGTTCTTGGGCATGTCCATAGGTGTCCACAACATTGGCCAAGGTATACGAGCACTTCATACACCAAAATATTTTAACATCCCCAACAGTCACAGCCTCGTTTTGTTAAAATAAACATTTGCTGGTCTTGTTTCAGGCTGCGTGTCATGTTTGGATCATGATGAGCATTACATCCTCACCTTCCCTAACGGATATGGCAGGTGTGTGTGCTTTTATTCCCGTGTTTGTCTCTGAATAACATCACTGAATCACATCTCTCTGCTCGTCAATATGTGCTTCACTGACCCTGGGCCTGTTTGTCCAGGTCGATTCTGACGGTGCCGTGGGTGGAGCTGGGTGGGGAGTGCAGCATCTCCTGCTCTAAGTCCGGCTACAGCGCCAACATCGTGTTCCACACCAAACCTTTCTACGGAGGGAAGAAGCACAGGATCACCGCTGAGATTTTGTAAGAGGAAAATGGTTGCAACGTAAAAATTTTACTCACAGTTTAAAGGCTAATTTTTGATTAAATAAAAAAAAAAGACTGATCTTTCCAAAGTAGAGACACCACATTTATTTTCCTTTTTCTGTTTCAGTTCACCAAATGACAAAAAGTCTTTCTGCTCCATCGAAGGAGAGTGGAACGGAGTGATGTATGCCAAGTGGTTAACTGGAGTGAGTCTTTACTGTATTTATTTATAAAACATTTCTTTTCATTATATTGTTAATTGGTGCAGGGGACTTATTAGTAACAGTTTAATTTTTGGACAAGATTAAAATTTGGCATTCATTGCAATGAAGAAAGTACAAAGTTTTGAAACAACTAAATACACTTGTGCATAATTAAATATGTGTGTGTGTTTCCAGGAGAACACAGTGTTCATAGACACTAAGAAGATGGGCATCATTAAAAAGAAAGTGAGAAAGCTGGAGGACCAGCTTGACTACGAGTCCCGAAGGTGAGAAACAAAACCAGTTTCTACGTAGTTGTGCAGATCATGGGACCTTCAGCCAGAAACACGCTGAGGATTTACCTTTCACTCCTTCGTTTCACCAGATTGTGGAGAGACGTGACGTTGAATCTGAAGCTGAAAGACATCGATGCAGCAACAGAAGCCAAACACCGACTGGAGGAGAAGCAGAGAGCTGAGGCCAGAGAGAGGAAGGAGAACGAGCAGCAGTGGGGGACCAGGGTGAGACATTAACACGGATCTTTTTTATCTATAAAGCATAATACAGTATATTCTTGTTCATGAATTAAAATGGCTGGGGCATAAACATCAGTGATTGATTTGGTTTGATTTATTTTCAAATTATCATATTTTACATGATCCCCATTGTTGTTGTCATTACAGATCAGTGGTAGAAATGTCAGATAACTCTGCAAATTTACTTTAATATCAGCTTTAATACTCAAGAATTTGAGTTTAATAAGTGCTTTGTGTGTTTCTGCAGCTATTCCACGAGGACGGAGAGTGCTGGGTCTACGATGAGCCTCTATTAAAGAGATTGGCCTCTCAGAGGCACTGAGGAGACTTCGCACACTCTGAAACACACACATACATATGCATAAGGAAATGCACACACGACAGAGTCTTCATAAGAACTCTTTTGCAGAACCACTTCTTTTCCAAGCCTTGGAAGGACTGATGATTGAATATGTACACAGCTTTGCATTTGACTGTAAAAATAACAATATGAAAATGAATGAAATCAAATGGAGAAGCATCTAAGCTGTAACATGAAAAATAGTAAAGCCTCTATCCTTATTTGGGCAATCTCACTTCCACCGCCACCGATACCCGCCATCCGCCTACATGAGACTCGGCAGCACAGGACGGAGACCGGAGGGGACTGACGAGTCTCGTCTCCGAACTCTGTCCGTCAGCTTCACGACCACGCCCTTTATCAGCTCCACCTGACGAGCCAGAGCAGCACTCGTTTCCCTACACTAATGATATTTTGAATGGGGGGGGAGGGGAGGGAGGGGGCAAGGGCTGTGTGGCTGATGGTGTTCAAATAATAAAAAAAAACAAACAAAAAAAAATCTTGACAAACAAAAAAACGGCGCTCTACATCTCAGGGAATCTGGTGACTGAGGAAAGAAAGCTACTGCCCCTTCCGAGAGTCTGACAGCCTTATAATGGTGGGACGGATGAATCTTAAAGGGGCAAGGGAGAAACTCTCTGCTTGCCTGCAATTAGATGTAACTGTTGTTTATATATAAATATACATATGATGAATATATAAATATATATTCTTTTTTTATTTTCAATGCTGTTTTTTTTTTTGTTTATTTTTTTTTTTTCTTTCTGGCAATAGTGTAAATCTTTTGAGGATATGAACTTGATGGCTTTACATCTTTTAGGAATCATTCCATTTACCCTTTGGATGTTTTGTTCCCATCTCAAGTTAACTTAGCCCCCCCCCCTCCTGTTCGGTCCACGTGTCAAGTGTTATCCAGAAGCGAAGCCCTTCGTAAGCCATAGCATCTGAACACACTGATTTGGAGAGATGGGATAGGTTTATGGAGTACATGCAATATAAAGATCATCGACTCTGCCTGTTAAAGGACAAATTCGGATGTCCGATAATGCCAAAAAAGGTTTAGATAGAAGCTTATGGGAATCTTATCTGGACGGAGAACAAACAATCCTCTGAAAAAGTTTCCATGTCGCCCCAAAAAGGCATTTATGAACAAATGATTGTTTACATATTTGTGTCTTTTTCTGGATTGCTGTTCTATGATAAAAGGGGGGTGAGGCTAGGACTCAGTCTTTATAGTCTTCTCTTCTTCTGCACATTACCTGTCCTTGCTTCCTCTCCAAACCCACGCAGGTGTCAGAGTGCATCACCCTCATGATGGTGCACTCCTGTGCTGTTAAAGGATGAGGAGAGTGAAGATGAGGAACCAGAGTAGACTCGTGAAACACTGCTGCTGTTTCATAGCGCTGCTAAAGTTCAGACTGTCTTCTGCCAATTAGGTTGTCTTGTAATTTTTTTAAATTTTTTTTTTTTTTTGTCCAGTGTTTTTCAAGTTCACCACATAGAAGGCAATATTTATCCGACTGTACACCTCTAATTTGTTAACCATCATTCTTTCTCTTATTTACAGCTAAATAGGTTGGATCGAAATGCAATGATATTTGGATGAAATGCAGAAATAAACAAATTTTCACCTGAAATGTCCATGAATATCTCTCAATGCTGTAGCAGGCTCGCAACAGAGTCCCTCGTTATCTTTGTTGAGCATTAAGGATTTGGTCATCGTCTGTTCTCTATATTTGGCCTGTATCAGAAGTGGTTGATTCAAATGACTGCAAACATGAATTAATCTGGTGACAGAATCTATAAAGATAAAACTATTTGTAGAGCTGTATTCTCATCAAGTGATACCTGGTTAAAATCTTGATGTTTGTGGATGCAGCTAGTGATTAAACCCTTTAAAACAAACAAAAAATGTCCTTAGAAATAAGCCGGATGACTTTAACACTTCAATCTGAGTTGAAAGCTTTCACTTTGTTTTTTTTTTTCCCTCCATGTTTTGTCTTTATAAATCAAACTGAATTGAGGCCTTGCCATACATTTTAGTATCACTCAGTACCACCTGGTAGAGAAATGAAATCAAAATGTTTTTTGTTTTTGTGTTTTTTTTTTTCATTTTGGTCATTACCATTGATTGTATCAGATTTTCCTGTTTATTGATGCATAATATTAAATCTCCATGAGTTGATTCCTGTGAGATTTTGTCATGGTTATTTCAGATGAGTGTGCTGGGTGATCAGTAAATGAATTTGGTCCATATGCAACCCCCCCTCCCACGCACCCAGCAAACGTGTGTACCCTGCCATCTTCACATTCTCATTAAGTAAAGTGGCAGTGCACACTGAAGCTAATTGACAGCTGTAATATTTGTATAAAAACTAACAAATGACAAGCTGCATTCTGGGAAAAGTCTTCAATTTTCTGTGTTGATTAGCTACAATAGCTCTATTTGTGATCAATCACCATATGTGCTCAATAGAAACTTAGATACTCTATTAAATTGGATTTAAATGATGGTCTTCTCTACAAAAGATGACCAAAGGAAGATTAGATGATGACACAGGACCCCCTGACATGATATAATGCATTAATTCCCCTTTAAAACTGTAGTTACTACCGAAACTTAATATAAATACTGTGAGAATACTTTTAGAAACCTCTTTTGCCTCTTAAGAAAGCCCAGAAAAGTCTAGTCACAAGCACAGATACCATATCTGTGTAATATGTATGTAGAAGTATCAGAATATCATAAAAATATCTGAAATGTAACATTACATTCTGCATAATGTGAAGGACCGACACAGGTAAGATTTAATGTTTTGTTTTGTTTTTTTACTTTTATATTGTTTCTCAGGGATAAAAGTTATATTTTACACTTTAATTAAGCAAAGTTTACTAAAGTTTATTTTCAGATTGTTTAATAGACATCGACTTTTACGTTTTTCTTTCTGTTCTGAGTGTCCAACGCTTCTTCCTGACCACATGGAGATGCTAGTTGTTATTAAGATGGAACAAACTGTATTTTCTGAGAAAGATGGCGGAGTTAGTTTTAAGTAAAAGCCTCGTCAACATCAAGTAAGTGGAGTTTAATTTAGGTAGATTTTTACTCGAATTAGAATTTAAGATAGTTAAATATTTATTTTTATACGCTTTTATTTTTATTTTTCTGTTACTTTTTTTGCTCAACTACACCAGCAGGGGCGCTAGTGTAAGTGCTAGTGTTTTCCCGTCAGCCTTTGCGACATTCCATATAAAGACGCACAGCAGCCGTTGAACGTCCCCTGTTTCCTCACTGATCCGCTGCTAGCAGCTACAGCTCGGGTAAGTTTGCCGGTTTTTGCCGTGGCTAATTTTTTTTTTTTTTTGATTCAGGAAACGAATGGAGAGCATTTTCTCTTTTTAGATATCTTTAGCAACGCTCTCTGCTTTTTAGTTGAATGTTTTCGTAGTAATTGTACTTAATATGAAGTGGTGCAAGTTGTAGGCCTCCACCACGTGCCTCTTTTGCACACGTTGAGATGCTAATTAGCCAGCTAGCTAAGTTTTCACAGCTCCTTAACACTAAATTACTGTCCCAGATTATATGATGAAACAAGTGTTGGTAGGGACATCTGAATGAATGTGAAGAAATGCCAACATTTCTGATTGCATGGGACAATGACTTATCACTTGAAACTTATATTGCTTAGCTAGCTTGCAGAGCATTTATGCTATTTTGCTTCCTGGGCGTGCAGTTCTTGACTAGATTACAAGTTATTCACTGAATCAGAGAGCATTTATTATGGTTTTAAACAAATTTGACCTCACAAGTTATAAGGTATACATCTCTAATTTTCTTTTTCCTTTTTTTTTGGTAGGCCGGTCGACTTCGTCTCTGCAAAATGGAGGTGTTAATCATCAGAAACTGCACTGGTGAGTAAATTCTCCTTTAATCCATCATTGTTACTAAGTTGACATGAAAGTCAGTGATGATTTAAGTGTAAGAGTAGTGGACAGATGTGATTTCTGAAAAATTCTACACTGAGACTTCACTAGTCAAAGTGCTTCTCATGACATGTCCAGTACGGCACTAAAAGATGCATCTCAACAGGTTTCAGGAGAGTCAGAAGACATGATGTGACTGATGGAGCCAAAGACGGTGAGTATTAGATGTACTTCACATGTCAAGATGGATTTATGCTTCTCTGGGTGCACTTTGATGTAGTTTAAAAATTAAACTTTGTATGTATTAGCTTTGCTAGACAATCCATGTGATGCTTCCCATAAACAAAAGGCAAAAGGTTAAAATTTGCCTCCTTAAGCAAAGTTGTACCAATGGCTTAAGGGTGATAATAAAAAGAATATACTAGATTAAAAAAACTGTTAAATCATGTTAAAACTATGTAGAAAATAGCAAAGCACACTGTTGCTTCCTGCTGTTCCTACATAGTTCAAAGTTGGACCACGTGAGCGCCCAGAGAAGCAGCTGTCCATCTGTCGCCTGTGTTATCCACGTGCTGCTGTGATGACATTTTATTTGCTACTCTTGACAAAGATGGATGACGATTCAGCCAACCACCAGTTGAATTATCTGAGGCATAGAATTTTAGAGCTGCTAGTTTAAAATAATTGGTCATGTTGCTTATTCTGAACTGTTTTCCTGCAGATCCACTAACTGTTGGTTGATCTGATGGTTGAAAAACTTCAGGTAAGGATGCAAAAGTTTTTACCTAATCTGTATTAAAACAAACTGTCAATGATGATCTTGTTTTTAAAACAATGGGAATCTCTCTGAAAAAGAATGAAAGATGACTTTTAACTGATGCAGTGCTAATTTAAAAACTCTAAATTTAAAAATGTGGGTTTCTATTAATGTATTATGTTTTTATTTACAGATGATTCTCAATTCTCTGATCCATTTCACTGTCTTGGATCCATTCCAGGTGAGTTTCTTGTACTTAACGTTTAGTTTATGAAACTGATCTGACACAATGATGATCGCATAGTTCAGCAGATTTAACCGTGAAGAATATCTTGTTGTCTTTCGCTCCTAGCTGACGTGTTGGCCTCGATGACCAGTGATACCTTTTTTTGTTTTCTATCATGATTTTCTAACATTTGTCCTTTTTTTAAATAATTTTTTCAGAAATGTCTGGCATCTCAAAAAGCCAAGTGAAGGTGAGTTTAAAAAGCTGTTGCACATGTCTTTTTAAAAAATGGTTGATACAATGATGATCGCATAGTTCAGCAGATAAACTGTGAAGAATATCTATCGTCTTTCGCTCCTAGCTGATGTGTCGACTGTGAATGTCGTGTGAGCCAGAAGTCTCTTAAAAACCCCATAATAACACATCGTTTCTCTCTTCCTGTCCAGACATCCGATCACCTTGCTGTCAGAGTCTTCACATCTTCTTGTGTTGGTAAGTGTCATGTCGCAAAATGGGCTTGTGCAGCTAAATATCATTCAGATGTGATGAACTTGAATCAGGTCGCTGATCCAGTTGAGGAAACAAGTCATTTATTCTGATCTGGATTTTCTTGTTGTAAAGACAGCGTGGTCTTGTTTAATATTAACTCACAAAAATGTGCTTTAATTTTGCAGAACAGCCAGGATTGTGACGTTTCTGAGCACAAGATGTCGCCCAAGTACTGCCTGTACAAGTGTAAGTCTAAGTTTCATAAAAACAAGTCAGACCCAGATGATAAAGAGTTCTCAAACTTTCTCCTTGATTGCGGCCTTATCTAAGCCCTTGTCCACATGTTAAAGCCTTTTCTCAAACAGGGCGAGTCCCTCATTTCACACAAGCACTGTTTCAAATAAATCTATCAAAATGAGTTTGGAAAAAAATTCAATTTGAAACTGACATGAGCTCATTCAAGTGGCTCAACAGACGGTCATACCAGTACACGAACAGCAGCCAGAAGTCTGATTTACGTCTGAACCTGCAACATTAGTGGTGTGTTGATTTAAATAGTGACCTCTGTAGCGTATGTGTACATTTAATGTCCTAGTACTGTATTGCATAATGCTAATAAAGGTAAAGGCGCACTGTGATGTCAAAGGCAGGCATATTACCAGACTCTGTCACCCCAGTTGCACACTTTTACATTTTAACAGTACTTGGATTTCCAGTTAAACAAGTTTGTTTTTTCTTTAACTCTACTTTGCTTTAATGGTCTGTGGTCTAAAAACTAACTACTCAACTGTAGATATCACAGACTAAAAGCTGTTTTCCCTGTCTTTGTGTCACCAGTGCAAAACCTGAGAAAATAAAATCTTCTAGTTTTTCAAAGGAGGTCTTCAGTGGCATAAAAGTTTGCCAGCAAATGTGAAGCTTTGCCTTGAATAAAACTTTTGAAACATGTGGACACGGCCTTAGATTGTTTTAAATAAGTTACCAAGCAAGAAACTGGCAAATTTGAGGCTTTGAAGTGGAAGTTTAACGTTCTTGCCAGATTTCTCATGAACTCGGCTTCATCTGGGTCTGAAAGAACTTCACACATTAGTTGGATCGTGGTTGCTGTCGTAGTAAATCATGTGATCCCTGTAGACTGACCTTTGTGATGACCAAGTGAAGACTGACTTTAAACCATGGAGTCGTTTTATATTAGCTCTAGCTGACCTGGTCAGTGTCTGTCAATGTTCATCCTCATGTTTGGTGTTAATATTAAACTAATCCCCTTCTGTCTCTTCAGGTTATGCAGGTTCACTTGGTGTCAGCTTTGACTGAAGGAAACGAGCTCCACTAAGGTGAGACTATAACAGGATGAAAAATGGCTTCTGTGTTGTACAGTGATGATTTTTAATGTGCCGTATGTTTATTTGCTGGTGATGTTTATGGATTAAATGATCTATAAGGGGCATGAGCTCAGATGAAAGTGGCCACTCTTCCTGTGATGAAAAGATTCTGCCAAATGATCTCTTGATTATAACCCTTACCGTTCCATTATTTCTGAGGCAGTGTGGTCAGTAAACATCTGTTTTCTGTCCTGTCACTTATGATCCCACCTTGATTTTTAATGAAAAATCTGTTTTTCTCTGATATGCAGCTGTCAAGCCCTTTGGCCCCTGAGGTGGGAGCCTCAAACAACGCTGTCAAACACTTTGTCAGCTTTAGACAGAAGGAAATGAGATCAACTGAGGTGAGAAAGTAGAAATGACAGATTCAGAAAAACATCTGCGGGTTCAGTGATGTCTTAACAAATGTCTGACCTGAACTTTAATGTGGACAATTTCTGTTACTGAGGAACCCAGTGAGTTTAATCTTAATCACACATTAACTGACTATTAATAATGTCTTTGTCGTTCTTCCTTCCTCACATCCAGGAAACTAGCTGGTCCGAGTCCAGACTTGGTAAGCATTGTGGGGTCTTTTTGTTCACTCCAGTATTTTTCAGTTTGTCAGTATTATGTTTTCTGAAAGTGATCTATAAGGGGCATGAGCTCAGGTGAAAGTGGCCACTCTACCTGTGATGAAAAGATTCTGCCAAATGATCTCTTGATTATATCCCTTACCGTTCCATTATTTCTGAGGCAGTGTGGTCAGTAAACATCTGTCTCCTCACTCGTGCCCCTGCCTCTTAATTTTTAATTATTTTTTGCTCACAAAAATGTAAAAAAAAGCCCCTTAGCCTTAATCAAGTGCCCCAAACACTACACCATTGTGTGAACCTACTGGTTTTAAGGGTTTTCTCAATATTAGAGAAAAATGTCTGTAAATATGTTGTTAAATGTAAATAAAAGGTATTTCTATATTTAATAGAATTAATGTGGTTTATTTCTGATCTTGCTCAGATGCTGTCCTGAAGCCTGTCGGACCACTGAAGGAGATAAAGAACTTTTTTTTTTTTTTTTAAACATATCAATAAATGTTCAAATAAATTCAGCAGTTGTGTGTCTCTTATTTTGAAAAACAAAAAAAAAGCTTTGTATAACGGGGTGTGTGTGTGCGTGTTTATTTAGTTATGCCCAAGTCATCTGGATTAGTAAACCAGGTGAATAAACTATTTGAGGGCAATCATACGTTTATTGGTTGAATGAACTAATCGATAAGTGGGTGGAAGTACATGTAGTAATGGGTGAGATAAAACGGAGATGACGTAATGGTCAGCGCCTTCGCCCACTTCCGGTATTTTTATGGTGGAGAGAGGGATTGGTGTTTATTAAAACTAGGTGGTTTTATTATTTATTCCAGGATATGTGTCATAGTCATTTATAATACATGTTTGACGTGTTACTGTTGAGATAAAGATAATTAAAAAAAATACTGAACGTAATTTGAATTCGGTTTTCAAACGACGGGCGGAGCTAAGTGTCCTTAAAACGCTTCTCGGAGGGACAAAACAAGCGCCCCTCCTTCGTCACCATGGGGAAAGGGGGCCAGACCCACAGTGAGCAGGCCTCCACCTCCACCTCCACCTCCAACAAACGTCCACATCTGAATAAATGAAAGAGAAAACCTGCGTGCGGTGCTCAGTCTCGTCTCGACCGCGTCGGACCCGCCGCTTCACCGATGTTCGTGCGGTGGTTGCTGCCCGTGCTGTGGGCTCTGTCCGCGGAGGCCGACTTCTTCCAGTTCGACAGCATCTCCAATGTGTCCTCGTACTATTTTAATTATATTTATTGTAACATATGGGAGGGGGACTGTCAGCCACACCAGGACGATGCCACGCAGCAAGGTGAGATAACAGAGAAATTAAATTATAAGACTATTTTTTACTTAGTTACTTCTATATCAGATGTTATTATTACACATTTACAACAAGCAGCAGCCTGTTTTGTATCTATATTATGGATTTAAATGTCCTGTTTGTTCCTGGCTGTCTTGCTGTCGGTGTGAGCAGTTCCTACCAGGGATCCATGGGCAGGTTTCCCTCAGGACTACGTTAGCATGCTGCATCAGTGGTACTGTAGTCTGGGCCAGTGCTGCGAGTCTGGAGACTGCAGGGTGACCAACAACATCTCAGGTGATGCATTTATTATATTATATCATGTATTATTTAGTATATACAGGTAATATCTGTATCATATGGATGTATTTTTTCTGTGTTTTTGTTTCCTCTTGGCCTGTATATTGTAGTTATACATTTACAGTTCATTTTATAAGTATGAAGGCAGCTTCTTGAAGTTTTTTTTCTTATCTAACAAGGAAATGAGTAATATTTCTCAAGAAGTCTCTGACTTTTGATTCAGAAACCTAAATGAACTGCATTCACGTGATAGGGAAGCAACAGAGGTGATAAACATTCATAAAAATGTTCTTTTTTGATGTGAAAATGAGTTATTTTCATACAGAAGCTTTCATTCATAGATTGGATATGAGATTTTAATAATATTTTACACTAAATCAGATTAATAGGATGTCTCTCAACACTAAATATTTTTTATTTTAATTGTATGGAATTTCCCTCTCTGAGAAAAACAAAGTGATTTAGGGAAGTGATCTAATCTTATAAACTGCTGCTCGGCTTCAATGAGATTCAGAGAGACAATGAATCCAGTCAGAAAATGTAGGATATATTCAGATCAACTATAATAATATGCCAGGAGATGTTAGTAGTAAACTAGATTGAGATTAAGGACATAATGTCTAAACCTAAAGGAGCTTCTCTACTTCCTGCTAAATATAATTTTAGGTGATGTAGCTGCAAAGCAGAGTAAAAACTCCTGCGTATGATGCAAGATTATAGAAATAACAGCAGGTATACACCAACACCTGTCAGACCTGCCCTGCATTTTTGTCTTAAAACATCTCATTCACAATATTTTAAAACTATCAATATTTAGACAGTTTTTTTAAGCCATTTTCAAGCATGCACTTTCTTCTGTGCAGGTCTAGCGAGGGACCTTCAGACGAAGCTCCACGGGCAGCACCTGGCTCAGTCCGTGGTTTTAAAAGCCATACAGGGTTTCATCAACAACCCAGAGTCCAACAAGCCGCTCACACTCTCCTTCCACGGCTGGTCCGGCACCGGGAAGAACTTCGTGGCCCGGATCATTGCAGATAACTTGTATCGTGACGGGGTGAAGAGTGAGTGCGTCCGACTGTTCATTGCCCCGTTTCACTTCCCTCACGCCAGACTGGTGGACACGTACAAGGTGAGACGTTCAGGTCCCTGCAGGCAAAGACTTTGACTTGGTGTGACATAAATGCTCCGGTAGTGTTCTCGGGGACCCCCGGCTTGCTCAGTTAGGTGTTTTTTCCAGTGTTTTGTAACGTAGCGTAGTAATGATAACGATAACGGTCTAGACGGGTGCTTTTTGGAACCTGGCGTTTTTCCAACAAGGTGACAAGTGTCTACGTGCTCTGATTTTGACACAGTTTTTGCACAATCACTGCATTAGATGCCAAAGTAATGTTGACACAGTGTTATTGCATAAATGAATCCAGATTTTACAGGATAACCTTTAAACTGATATTACCAAATCTGCAAAATCTGTAAGTCTGGACTTTAAATCCTGCACATCTCTTATTTGTCTTGATAAGGTTTTTTTTTATTAATGAGATTTAAATGTTAAAGGCTAAAAATAAAAATGAATTAAAAAATGCTAACATATCATTTTTAACCAAAAGACTGAAGTCCTAGGAGATTGTTGAGTTATGAAAGTAATAATAATTGAATATACATAAATACATATGGTAATTACAGCTCTATGAGGACCAGCAGAGTGCAAATGTGTGCAAATTCTGTTTTGTTTTTTATTGTTTTGATATAAGTTTGAATTAATTTTTCAAGATCTTTTGGTTTCTGCAGCAGCTTTAATTTACTGTAATTAACTTGTGTCGGACTCAAAACCATAACAGAGTTAAAAAATGAATTTTGCCTCTAGTTTTTCTTGCAAATCTAGATATAAGTGATTTTGACACACCACTTTGCTCTTGCTCTCTCTATGCAGGGCCAGCTGAGGGATGCGATCCGCGACATGGTGTTGCGCTGCTCTCAGACTCTGTTTATTTTCGACGAGGCTGAGAAGCTTCACCCAGGACTCATCGATGCCATCAAACCCTACATGGATCACTATGACAACGTGGATGGAGTCAGCTACCGCAGAGCCATCTTTCTCTTCCTCAGGTTGGTTCATGGATCAGGCCGCCGCTCAGAGTATCGCACCTCTGGCTCAAGCACTCGGGCAGATCGTCTGTGATGAAGGATGTTTCTCCCTCTGTCTCCATTAGCTCTCCTTATGGATTTTTCATGTTTTCAAATAACTCATTTCTGACTTCTGCTGACAGATAATCTGTTCAGTCAAATATAGAAATACATTTTTCACTGCATTGCTAACGCAGAGTGAAATGATGTAGGAGAGCTCTGGGATCATGAAAAACAGTAGTAACATTTACAAAATCATCTGTTAAAGAATTTTATGGAATTTTTATGACTTCATCTTTAAATAAAGGTCTGTAGTTTGTTCAGATCTTATTTTTGGACAATCTCAAAGAAAGGTGTTTCTGGAGATGACTGAGTATCACTTTTAAAATATGAATATATTTAAAGACAATAAGAAAAAAATCATAATTTGCCAAAAGCTATCTTTATTCAATTAAAAACATTAAAAAAACTCTCCTTCCACTTCTTCAGACTGACATCACTCACTGCACTGATGCAACCAATAAACAATCAATCACATCCACAAACTGCAACAACTTGTGAGGTTTTACACTGCGTTTTGTCTCTGCAGTAATATTGGCGGAGCAACGATAAACGATGTGGCGCTGGATTTCTGGCACTCAGGTCAAAATCGAGAGGACATTGGTATGGAAGACCTGGAACACCGACTACGAGCTGAAACTATGGAGTCTCAAGGTGTGCAGCTGTGTTTCTTTTCTTTTGGTGGAACTTTACTTGTGTGTTGTCGATTTCTAAGCATTTTTTTCTGCATGGTTTTCTCTCCCAGGTGGATTTGCTCAGAGTGAACTGATGTCAGGCCACTTGATCGACTTCTTTGTGCCATTTCTGCCTCTGGAGTATCGCCACGTGAAGCTTTGTGCTCGGGACGCCTATGTAGCACGAGGTCTGGAGACGGATGAAGCCACGCTGGACGAGGTGGCCAAGGCGATGCTGTACGTCCCCAAAGAGGAGAGACTATTCTCAGCCCAGGGATGCAAGTCCATACCCCAGCGGATCAACTTCTTCCTCCCGTAGAAGGAGAGAAAAACAGACAGTCAGACAGACAGACAGACAGACAGGGAGACCTGGAGAAGGTGTGAGATTGCTTTACCAGCCCATCTGCATACAGAGCCACAGAGGAGACGTGTCTTCTCTATTTTGCTCTACGCACCCTCCCCCCGCCTCAAAACCCGCCGAGCTCCACAGATAAAACACGTGTGTGTCCAGGTCCTGCAGACGGGGCCGGGCAGCAGGGCAGACCCAGTACCGGAGGTGAAAGCAGCACGACCCACCCTGCAGGTACAAGCTGTGTCAGAGTCATCGTGAATCCTCACAGTGTGAAGACTGAAGAGCTGAAGAAGACGTATCAGTGGTTCTGCGGTTTATATCATTACAAGAATACATTTTTGTCACACACACAAATGTCTTCTCGCCATGGTCAAAATCTGAATTGCACTTTTTTATGTTTAGATAAGGTCATCCTTCATGTGTTGGTATTTGCATGTCAAACCTTAAAGCTTATTTTAGCAATATTTATTTGTGCCATATTTTAGCATCTAACTGTACCAGATTTATTTTTGTGGAGTTATTTGATTGCATACCTGGTGATACTGTAAGCCATTTAGTAAATATTGAGCTGAACTGTGGTGTGAACAGTATGAAGTGTGTACCAGCTGACACAAGTGGTGCTGTGTTGCAGATGTTACTTGAAATTGTTACTGGAAAACAAAAGCATTCAATATATTTAAAAGTAAGCTTTATATTTAAATATGTTTAATTACAGTGCTTTTAATAATTTATTTTTAACTGTCGAAAACTCGATCAATTCAATGGAACCTGATAAATGTCTGATTTTCCTCATCATTACATAATGCTTTTATACTGTGTTAAACTGGAGCAAAGTGAAGAAATATATTTTTATTCATTTCCATCCATCATTCCTACGTTCCCTTTCACAAACTCTCTCACCGGTCTGAGCTGATCTGCTCAAGAGATTTTTTCTCTTTCAAGCTCAAGATTGCATCACAAAAAGAGTGTGAGAAGATATGACACAAATGGTTTTAACTAAAATAAACATCCACAGTTAACCAAAAGGACTTGTTTCGTTTTGTGCTATAATTTGGAGGGATTCATATATATATAAAAAAAAATTAAAAAGTTCAGTTTTGTATATTTGTTTTACACAGTGCTTCCTATCTTTGTATTTCTTTAAAAAGTGAAAGTGCATTTATGCTAGAGATGGTTAAAAAATGTATTACAAATCAACAACTGTGAGAGATTATTGATTATTATATCAACAGAACCATAACTGGTTATGATTTTGATAGAAATATACTTTTATTAATTACATTTGAATCAAAATACCTTAATTATTCATTTTAACTTTTCAAATATAAATGTTTCTTGTATTTGGTCGTATTCCTATCAGTGATCAGAAATGGAATATCTTCAGATTTTTTAATTCAGATTAAGAAAATGTAGATATTTTACATCAGTCAGGTTGGAGACATATTGCATTTGACATTTTAGCTTGAAATGATCGATTTGCATACTCATGGATTTGGAAATTTTCATTCAAAAGGGAACAGATTCGACTTTTAGAATAATTTAATACTAAATGTAATTATTTTTGTGAAAAAGGGTATCAGTATTCTTATGCGTCAGAACATTTCCGTGGATAATCTTAAAAAAAGAACAGCTCTATTTTTCATTTTTCAAATAATTACATATATTTTGGCTTCTAATGCATTTAAAACTGTTATATTACTGATTTCACATTGATTTAACCAGGTTTATTGTGATTTTTTTGTCCCACACATGTAACTCACCCACGGCTCATCAGTCCTTACTGGGCGTGTACCAAGCGAACGCGTGGTTCGCTCCCATTGGCTGCAGCTCCTGTCGGTCACATTCCAAGATTCTCTCACTTCCTTATTGAGAATCAGCCGTCGTCCAATCAGAATCAGACATCTGTTCCGAGCCGAGAGGAGAGCGGCGGCGGCGGCGTCTCGGCGTTTTTCCACTGTAACCTTACTGTATGAGAGACTGGGCTGACAAACAACGTCTCCCGCGGGGTTTAGACAGATAATACAGACTTGTTTGTGATTATAGTCGACTCGTTTTTCCTTCGGCAGGTTCCTCCAGCTCGTCACAATGACAGCGCTGTCGCTGCTTTTGATGGCCGTGTCGGCCGCATCTGCACTGGCTGAGTCCTCTGTGTATTTTCGGGAGCAATTTGAAGACGGGGGTGAGGTCTTTTACACGGATTTTTACCATTATTATTTAACTGTGTTGCTGTGATTTGTTTTAAGTGTAAATATAGAAGATATTACAGTATTGAATCAATGCATAAGTGGCTAAACCAGTGGCTGTTCTTGATGTCGGGTGGTCGGAAGGATTTTCTCTGACATGACAGCTTTTTACTTCAATTGCTGTGGTGCATTGTCTGCTTACAGCTCGACCTCAGTTGCATCTAGTCTACATGGACACCATTTATCTTTTGACCTCACTCTTCCCTCCTGTTCCTCCTCTTCATCCCCTCCCCACCACCACCACCACCTCAGCTACGATCAAACCCTGTCTGTCTCCCCATCCCCCTTTATTGCACATCCTCTCCCCTGGTCATTCATTCCCTCCCTCATCTTCAGCTGTCTCCTTCCTTCATCACCAGCCTCATAACAAACACTATTCCACCAGTGAAGGCAGTCAGATGAAGCATGCCACTGCAGCTTAATGCATTCCTCGTGCACCTGCACTGATGCATCATCAGTGGTGGATTAGCAGCTTTTTTGGTGACTGCCGTGCAGCTGAACCTGTACTTGTTTTGTGCAGATGCCTGGAAGAGTCGCTGGGTGGAATCCAAGCACAAGTCTGACTACGGCAAGTTTGTCCTGACTGCAGGGAAGTTCTACGGAGATGCAGAGAAAGACAAGGGTACGTAGAAAGGTTCAGTTGTGTTTCCAAGCGTTGTGCATCTGTGGTTACCTCCCACATTGTTTTGGCTGTTCAGATGTGCAGAATAAAGGTGTGCATTCTTAGTTTTAGTAAGGAGACATTACAATGATATAGCACTTTCTTGGACATCTGTGAGGTCCCCAATGTGTTCAGAATCAGAAATACTTGATTGATCCCCGTGGGGAAATTGCCTTTAGTTACAGATGCTCCCATTCGGAAGACTCAAAGAAGTAGGAAGTATAAATATATCAATAAAATTAAAACATAAGTACTAGCAGTTATCTCTAGACACAAAAAATATAAATATAAATGTAAATGTACATTTGTTCTGTATCTATCTACAAAAAAATTAAAAAAATATAGAATATGGCATATTGAGTATTGCACGTTGATGTAGTTATTGCACTGGATTATTGCACAAAAATTTTTTCAAAGTAGTTATTGTGTCTAACTCTCAAAGTGAGGAGTTGTACAGTCCGATGGCCACAGGCAGGAATGATTTCCTGTGACGCTCAGTGGTGCATTTAGGTGTGATAACCCTTGTACTGAATGTACTCCTGTAACTGACCAGCACGTCATGGAGTGGGTGGGACACATTGTCCAAGATGACATGCAGCTTGGACAGCATCCTCCTCTCAGACACCTCCGTCAGAGAGTCCAGCTTCACTCCCACAACGTCGCCGGCTCTACGTATCAGTTTGTTCAGTCTGTTGGCGTCAGCGACCCTCAGCCTGCTGCCCCAGCACACCACTTGAGTATTTAAGATCTAAACTCCTTCGTGCTTCTTTTTCTGGAGTATTTTTGCACTTTTTGTATTCGTACAATTATTAAATGAAAAGATCTGAATCATTTCTCCGCCGCTGCGAGCGTGCAGACATGGAAGCAGGTGGTTGGAGGTGGTAACAGGCCAAAACAAAGGGAGCAGAGGTTGACGTCACACGAAGGCCTGATCGTGTTGACACTGTAACGGAGAGACTCTGGAAAGGAAGAAACTCTGCTACTTAAACGCAGCTCCGCTCCCTGACTGCGGAGCTGATTTGTCTCTTGGCCGGCGTTCAGTGAGGACACACCGGGTTAATCGAGGGGACAATTAGCACGGCCTTGCATGTGTCTTCTGCACCTTACGTCAGGCAGTGTCCTTTTAAATGCAGATGATTGCCTTCCAATTACAACCTGTTTAACATATACGCAGGTTGATTTATTTGGGTCAAGTTTATCTTACCCTCAATTAAACTCTGTGCCTCGTAATTTGTTATCCCTTGGCAAGGAAGAGAGGACTGAGAGACCAAAAGAAAAAGTGCAAAGAGTTGTAAAAAGAGAGAGAGAGTGTGATAAGTACGGCTCTTTGAAGAAAAATAAGAAGAACGGCCGTGACGAGTGTAAATCTCACGGCGCTGCTGCATCATTATGTTTAAGTTGAGGGGTTTTTTTTAATTTCAGCGCAGTCAAGTGTCTTAAAAATGTTTAATTCGCTCACCAGTTTTCACAATTTATCCATTTCAACTAATATTTCCACTTTTCCACCTCCCACGCCTGTCGTTCCTGCTCATGAAGACTCTGAAGGAGGTGAAGGAGAGTGTGGAGGAGGGTTATCGCATGGAGGCTCCGGAGGACTGCCCCCCTGGTGTTTACTCCCTGATGAGGGTCTGCTGGGAGCAGGAGCCACGCAGACGGCCCGCGTTCCACAAACTGAGGGAGAAACTCGAACGGGAGATGGGTAAATGCAGCCCGGACGCTGGGTCAAAGCATCAGGATGAGATCAGGTCTGGATCCGGATCCTGATCTTTGATGTGAATCTTAAACTTGGATGTCAACGTTTTTACCCCCCCTCCTGTGGTGGTGTGAGTAACACAAAGTGATCTGCTGCAGAAGATGCAAACAGCTCCAACTGGATTCCTTTAACTGCACCAACGCGGCCGGATAGTGAAGATGTAACTCTGAGCATCATGTAATAGCTGTGAGAAAATGATTGAAGGGTTGGAAACATAAATATACTAAACTTTGCTCGAGTGGATCCCAGCAGATCACAACCGGATGAATCAGACTTTGACTTCTTGACTCAGACTCAAATATCTCAACAACTTCTGTGTTTGTTGAGATTTCTATAAAACTTTAAACAGACTTTTTATCCGCAGAGGAAAAATCCTAACGACTTTTTACATTTCAAAACACTGACATCGTAAACATTATTTTTGACAACAGATAGGGACGGCTGGACGTGATGCAGTCGGGCTTTTAAGTAACATTATGCAAGAATTGGTATTCATGTGACAGCAGGTTTGGATTGCAATTACTGTCACTGTTACTGAGAGATTCTGTCTCTCTCTCTTCTCAGCCTCCTCTGGCCATGTCCACTTCAATGTCTTCACGTTTAGCTTGCAAGCTGCTACAGCTGGTGGTGTGTGACATAGTGCTGTAAGGCTTTACACTCTTCTCTTGTAGATGCAAGTTACATGGTGCAAAAACAGACATGTTGGTGCAGAATGGGGATAAAAATGGTACAAGACAGTTTATCATTTAAGTGAACTGTTATTTAAAGCTGAAATTGTTGCATATTGGTGCTCTAAAAGGTCAGATCTGTTACTGTAAAAGCACATATTTTAAAGCAATCCACAAAATAACGCACATTCACAGTTTGTAAGGTCTGTTGACACAATGCTTGTTGTGCTAAACCATGAAAAAGTCTGGTGATTCATATTTATTTTCTCTAAACAAATGTTAACAAAAGACATAAAAAAACAACACAAGCATCAATCTAACAGAGATGTGTGTCTTTGTTGCCGATGCTAAGTAATTTAATCCTCTGTGCCGAAGACCTTACTCGTGGTCCAAAACAAAGATGTGCAATTGCTGTCAGCAGAACAGAATGATCTCTGTATCTTATACTCATTTAGATTTAGATTCATGTAAATGTTTTGTCCAGCTGAAATACTCAACGATTCGAGCATTTTTCTTATTTTGGTTGAGTCACAGTCAAGAAAGTATGTGCAAGGAGATTAATAATGCTGTTTTTTAGCAGTACAATAACTTAATTTTGCACATTATTTGGACTTTAAGTGTTAAAAACTTTAGTTGTAATGGGAATCATCTCATTAGCATGAGCTCAGTGACCTGTGGTGAGAAACTCTTCATGTATGCCTGTTGTTTGGGAGGAGCAGCACTCAGGGTGAATGAAAGGTGAACGACGTGCCGTTATTCAGACATGAGGAGTTGTTAACGGTCGGGGTTTTAACTCTGCGCTTTGTGAGTCTGAGTTTATATTCAGATTCAGATTCATGCGTTTGATGGCTCTCCATTGTCAGAGAACTTCTGCCTGCAGTTTTGAATATTTTAAAGTTCTTACAGTCGTTCTTGGTTCTAAGAGAAACTTGTTTTTCAGCTTTTCTGAGTAACTTCTGTTGATAAATTAGGCTCTGGTCATTTTGGTGCAATGATGCCAGATAGGACAAAGAACCTTTGATTGATTTCTTCTTCATGCCTGAATCCAGGCTACATTAAAGTTGGCATACTGCAAAGGCTTGTTACATTTTACAAAGTAAGTTAAAACTTTTCCCTTTTGTTATTTTATTAGTTCCTTTATTTTTAAGGCAGAGGGTAGAAAGTGAAAACAGATCAATAGCTGTATTTTATTATGTGGCCTCCTTTCTGCATTATAGCTCACAGGTGAACACAAAATGTTTTTTATAATGTCACACTACAAAAACTGTGATAAATCATTTGTATTGTTTATAATAGATCATTTTTTTGGCTGTTTTCGATCAAGTCAGGTGGGTTTTGAGCCTATTTTATTTGGCTGGAAAACATCAAACCAATGTTGCAGCAGGGTAAAACAAAAATAAAAGCTAGATAAAATAGCATCCAAATTTTGCTTTTTCCAGTCCAAACATAAGGCTAAAAATCAAAGAAGTAGTATACTTTATTAAAGAATTATTGTGAATGGTATCTCACAGTTTACATTAGTAAGTGAGTCAAACCAGCGACGCCTGTCAGAGTCACAGTGTTAATGAGCTTCATACTTTATGAGCTGGTGGAAAAACCAGCTGGCTTAAGGATATAAACAGTATTAAGCTGTAACTGTCTTGCTGTCTGCCTTCATCTCTCTCATAAAGATCATCATATACAACACTAATGATGTAATTTAAAAGTAGGAGCAGATTTAAAAGGCAAAGAGTAACTTGTGAGTGCGTTGTTCGTGGTGCCTGATGTGCTTTTTATTGCTGTATAAACACGTAGTTAACATAGTTCTAACACTGATTGACAACAAGTGACCCGTAATAAAAGAATAAAATGAAATTCCAGTGTGTAAAACTCCTGTAAGATTTATATGAACTAGATCCTAATTTTCTCATCAATAAACCATCTGATTTTCCAATTTTCTTTACTTTCAAACAGTGTGACAGACCTATGGAGCATGAGCCCTTCGATTTATACCCACATGAAGCTGTGGACCATCATGTGCTTCCTTCTTTCACCAACATCCAGCTGCCGATTCGTGCCGTCGTTTTTTGATGGAGATGCTTAACGCTGCATCTCATTTTCCTCCAGTCTGGAACCTCTTTTTCCTCTCTTTCAGAGGGTTTCATATTGCAGCTCGAAAATGGTGTCGTTGTTTGGTTCACTGGTTTGTTTACTTGCTGGGTGTTCGAACCTCTTGTTTGACTCATGTTGTAATATAATAAGAAGCTCTTGAAGGTTTGGACATTGACAGAAACTTTGTGCTCCATGATGAAAATTAGGAGGAAAGACAATAGATATTTTCAGTGTTGGGTGAAATGTTTGCAATGGTGGTTTCTTGTATCGTAACTTAAACTGAGGGATGAGTCTTTTTCTGTGGGTTAAAAGAATTTTGCAACCTAAAAGCAAAGTAAAAATACTAAATAAACTGAAAGAGTGCGAGGTTTTCATCCAAAACTGAGGGCGTTTTTCTGAGATACTCAGAATCTGGCAGTCAGAGTTAAAAGGTTTCCTTACAAGAGTGATGTGTACATATGTTTTGAAGGATTTAACACGTTGTGAGAACAAAGACGTCTGACGGCAAAATAACTGATGTAGCAGAAACTGAGTTGGGGTCATTGAGTGACCACCAGACCAAACTGGTGACACACATTTATATTCATGCTAATTCATGTGAATATCATGTGTGTTTGATGTAAATAACCATCGTTTCCCAATGTGTGATGCCTTCATCTTTATTGGGGTTTTTATTTTTGCCTCATAGTTGCTGTATCATAAGGCCTTTTTGAGCTCTCTCATATGCTGTACTGACATGTTGAAAACGTTCAAACGTACTAATATCTGTTCTTATGATCTGCCTCGGTCTTAATTTTGTAAAAAATACGCAAGAACATGATCAATATTTGCATTTTGTGGCCTGGAAAACCCATATGAGAACATCTGTCAGAATCATGGTGTAAAATGTCAAGCGATGCTGGTTTACTTTGTGTAATGTCGTCATGGAAACAGACAGACTTCATACAACTTTAAACAAATATGCTTTGCATTTACGACATCATATTCAGTCCTTATATTCTTCTTATCGCATTCTCTACGTCAGGCTTAAGATACATATTATCTCAGCCCACCATATGCAAAACATCTTCTATAATTTTGTATGAAGTCTGTATCTAAGTAGCCATAACTGGAAGAAAATACAAAATACAAAAGCATTGTACACGTTTTAATTTAATTTTTTTTTTTGTATTGTGACGTTCTCATATGTGAACATCTGTTGTCAGCTCAGAGTGTGAAAACATGTTCTGACCACCAACTTAATCAAGTATAAGGTGGCTCTTTACGTCAGACATTTTGATGTTTGTTTAAAATGACAAAGTTTATATAGTTTATGAGGAGATTTCGTCTGTAATTTTAATATTTCGTGCCTGATGTTCTCCTTTTCCTGCGGTTAATTTGGAACAATGTCAGCATGTTTGAAGGACGTTTAAGTGCTTCTGGATTGTACATTTTTTTGGGGGGTTACATTGATTTTCTCTAATGTCTTCCATCTGTTCAACTCATTGTAGCAGGAGCACAGAGCGTTGAGAACTTTTATTTTTGTACAGAGCTGCATTATCGCATCGCCTCCCTGCCTTGTTTTGCACTGTTGGATTTGGTCGTCACATAAACTTTGAATGGTTTCAGTATAAATTGTGATCGATTAATATTTAGGATGATGTGTTTTCCTAAAATATCATTTCAGCTGTTAACTAAAGTCATGCAGTTGTGTAGCTGTCAGTAAAGCATGGACATGATTTTGTTTATTGGGATGGAAAATAAGACTCATGAAATTCTCAAGTGCCATCTTAATTCTAGTTTTGCTCTTGTTTTTGAGTGTTAATAAAAAGGTTTAATTTTTTCAGTCATGTCGAATGTTTCACAAAAAAAAACCAAACCTGAGCCGTTTCATCATATTTATCACCTTTGATGAAATAATCTTTATCAGAAAGGTTCCTCTGAGGTTTGTTGGCTGTCCTGAGTGCCTATTTATGAACCAAATGATTAAAAGAAAAACAGAAAATGTGAAGGAATGTAACGTGTAGCCTTTCAATTTTTAGTTTTCTATAGTCTGAAGGGTTTACTTTATCAAGTCAAACCCCATATCACAAGCAAGGTTTATGTAGAAATGTCTGATATGACTTTTCCAAAAATCAAAATGTTCTTTTTGACCATAAAAGCACAATATTTATACTACTACGAATTATTTGCCTTCCATTTATCTGCTGTAATATGTCTGCTCAGATTTAAATGGGATAATGATCTGCCATTAATGGTTCTGCCTTGTAAATATCACTGAATAAACTGTTGCTCCCAAAAACTGTTTTTTTGTGTGTGTATTGTTTTTTTCCCCAGAATTTACTCTTTTTGTCTTCAGATACAGAGTTTTTCCAGGAACAACTGGACTCTGAAACACTCTTGAGATGAGTTTTGTCCGTTGTAAATTACTTTATACGATGTAAATTGTAGTGGCCGTTTGTCGAAACTTATAAACTTCAGAAAAATGCAAATCAAAGAGCCACTTTGCACCGTGGGCTTGTATCTCACGCAGGCAGAAGAAACTCAGTGTCCATTCCAGAGTTCATATTTTTCATGGTTTATTTATTCCAAAGCAAGCAAACAAAGAACAAAAAATCCTGCCTCTCCTGCTCTGGTAAAAAACCACAGGCCCACCCAGGTGCATTCTGGTCCTACACCAACCCTTCTACCCATAAGCCCTCTGGTGCCCAGAGCCAAATTCCAGAACAAAACAAATGAACAAAATAATAACTAGACAAACTAAACACTAAACTAGGAAATAATTAAACTAAACAAACAACT